>CM052549.1:64259796-64310250 GCA_028533065.1 Trachops cirrhosus
AACAATTTATATGGAATTATAAACGACCCCAAATAGCTGCTGCAATTTTGAGAAAGAAGAGTAAAGTAGGAAGGATCACAATACCTGATACTAAACTATATTACAAGGCCACTGTAATCAAAACAGCTTGGTATTGGCGTAAAAACCAGCACATGAACCAATGGAACAGAACAGACAGCCCAGAAATAAACCCAAATTTCTATGGTCAATTAATATTTGACAAAGGGGGCAGCAACATAAAATGGAGTAACAATAGCCTCTTCAACAAATGGTGTTGGGAGAACTGGACAGCTACATGGAAAAAAAATGAAACTCAAACACCAACTTACACCATACACAAAAATAAATTCAAGGTGGATAAAAGACTTAAATATAAACTGTGACACCATTAAAGTTCTAGAGGAGAACATAGGCAGGAAAATCTCAGATATTGCATGCAGAAACATTTTTACTGACACGTCCCCTAGAGCAAGGGACATAAAGGAAAGAATAAACAAATGGGATCGCATCAAAATAAAAAGCTTCTGCATAGCTAAAGAAAACAGTATTAAAATAAAAAGAGAACCAACTGTATGGGAAAACATATTTGCCAATGATACCTCAGATAAGGGTTTAATCTCCAAAATATATAAAGAACTTACACGACTCCACTCAAAGAAGACAAGAAACCCAATTAAAAAATGGGCAAAGGACTTGAATAGGGATTTCTCCATGGAGTAAGTTTTTGTACCAAAGTGATTAAGGCCATTTGTGCTGTATAGACTTTCCCTGCCTCTCATCAGAGGAGGGTTGTGAAACTTTCCACAAAACTGCCTCCCTGGTCCTCCCCATTCTCCCGGGGTTTGAGACAGGCCCATGAGACATCTCCTAAGGCCTCCCAAGGGTCTGCTCTTTCTCCTTTGCAGCCCATTTTAGTTGGACTGTGTTGTGTGAGACCACCAGCCTTCTTGTCTAAACTTTCCCCCTGACCTACCCCTGGATGTAACCTGGATGGTACTGTGGCCCTCTTTTAATCCTCTTCCTCTACATTTCTGGTACCAGTTGTTTTCTGTGGAAACATAGTGAACAGGTTCAGTCAGGACTGACCTTGAGGAAATGTCAGGAGTTGTGTGGGAAAGAGGGAAGGATGAGGGACACTAGTAACAACCGAGAATAACATTTTTTTAACATTTTTAAATTTTAGTAATAAGTGTAGTGGAAACAGAAAAAGAATCAAAGGAAAAGAGGAATGCAGGATAGAAGGAGGGAAGAAAGAAAGGAAGGAGAAAATGATCCAAAGGTAACAAAAAACTATACTTCCTGTTGTAAAGCATGAGAAGGAAGCTTTACTTGTAAGTCCTGAAAATATATGACATATCTAGGTTAGAACTGCAAGAACGTTTAAAACAGAATCATATAGCAATTGACTCTGCATTTCAAAGAACCTAAATATCTAAAGACCAAAATGCATATTCCATGTTTCTATTCAATTAGACCAAATATATTTGAAACTTCAACAAGCAACGGTAGTTACCCTATTGCACATCTACCCCATGCTTGACAAACTTTAAATGGTTACATCTTTCATGTATAAGGTTGGGATTATTATTACCATCATTTTTATTTTAGAATGAAAAGAAAAAAAGGAAATCAAGCACAGTGAAATTAAAACACTTCCCCAAACTCTCACCAACACAAATTTTTGAGGGCTGTTAGAAGCTGGGTTCAGATTGAGTCATCTAATTCCAGACCATGTGCTCCTTGCTGCTATGATACTGTTCTGGAAATCATGTTTCTTTTAGCTTCATAGACTTCCTTTGGCAGTTTCAACTGGGATATCTCATTCTGACAGGTACACACAGAAAAATTCTATATCTCTGCTCCTCAATGACCTAACAACAGAGAATTTGATAAAATTCAAGTGTAATTACTTTTTTAAAATGAAACCTATTACAATAGCTAATGTGTTGAAAACCCATTACAAATCAATGTTTCCCAAAAATACTTGAATATTATTTCATAGAAGATATTTAACTCTTCTTAAATTATTACAATGTTTAAGTTTGACTTTTGTGTGTTTCTAATCAAGCATTCTATATAATAATCAGAAATAATAATTACTAAATGACTGGTTTGAAATTTTTCCACGTGGTAAAGGTGAATTCTAGCTTTATACACAGTTTTAGCTAGCTTTAAAAAACCTAAGGGGATATTTTCTCTATTCTCTATTTTGTCTCTAACAATGAAGACAAGGTGGATATTATGGAAAAGGTGGTAGTGACCCTAAGGGTCATCTGAAGAATTTAGATATATATCTACAAATTTTAAATGTTTCACGAAACATAGTATCAAAATCCCTTCAGTATGATTTGGGTCTTCTGTTTTTTATATTAGTTTCTTTCCTCTGAGATCTTGTGTCTCCTTACAATTAAAATCCAAGATTTCTGATTATTCTTTAAGGGAAATAGCAAGAAAATAAATATATGAATGTTTAAGCAAACCAAATTTCACTTTTTAAAATTCTATTGTTTCATCAGAAACAAAGAGTTATTTTCATTATAATGGTGATGAAGAAAAAAATTGATTGGTTAATAATTTAGAAATGTGTAGTGGCTATACTTCCTTGCGTATATCCAAATTAATAAAATTTTTGGTACCAGAAGTGCATCCATGGGGACAGGCTTAAAGTTGGGAATCTGGAATTGATTCTCTGATCTAATTAGATTTAAAGACATTAACGATCCCAAGGCCAATGGTAATTGAGATACAATGAAGGCTGATATTAAAAAAATATATTTGAGATGACAGAAGGTCTCTGTGTCCAAGGCTTAAAGAGGTAGGAATGGTAGAGTGGGTTTTTTGTATGTCACCTGTTTTCTCACCCCAAATTAGGTCAACTGACTAGATCTAAAAAAAAACCCCTTCAGCTCAGCTTTGAGAGATATATTATTAGCATTCTTTTCTACTAGGGATCCCATAAGAAATTACCCAAATGTGGTAGCTTAGATTTTTCACCAGAGGTGAGAAACCTAAAATCAAACTGTTGGCACGCCCCCTCTGAAAGCACCAGGGAAGAATCCGTCCTCGCCCCATCTAGCTTCTGATGGTTACCTCGTGGCCTTTAAAGGCATGCTGTGTACTTCCTCCAAGGACCTGTGACCAATAAGCTTCTCTTCTTATTTTCTTTATGGTCCATTGTTGACCAGTGACTCACCATTCAGCACCCCATGCTCCACTTAAATGTTAATTTAACAAACTCATAACAACTTGTTAGGAAGAATTTTGTACCAGTAAATGTTTTCCTGTCCTTTTCCCCTTGCAACATGCAGCATAAAGTATGTGATAAATACAGGGTTGGGAAAAAATAGGTGTAAAGTTGTTTGCATGAAAAATCATATAATAATTAATAAATAATAATACAAGAGTAAACTCTGTGTTTCGCATACTCACAACTGTGAGCATCCTTTTGCCCCACCCTGTATTTGGTGGCATGAATTCTAGAACTGTTATATCATGAAATAATTTGCTACAGTCTATATAATTGAACTTTAGCATATCTTCAGTATTTATTATACAGAGGATTTTTTAAAAGAAATATCTTTTCATTTTTTATTGCATCAATGTATTGTATACCACAGATCAAATCACGTCCACTAAAACAGGCACTGGTGAAGTATACTCTGGGGGTCAAGTTCATTTACCTGCATGTTTTTGAATATGAAGTCTGTTAAAATGCAACCACCTCATTCTTTTGTATATGGTCTATGGCTGCTTTCACATTGTAGTGGCAAAGATGAATAGTTGTAGCAAAGACTATGTGGCCCAGAAATCTGAAATCACTAATTATCTGGTTCACTTCAGAAAAAAAATCCTACTCTTGCATTAAAATATAATTGGGCATAATAAAGCATCTCATTTATGGTCTGCATATAACATACATGCTGCTATTTCACCATTGTTAAAATCAAAACATGAGAGGAGGGTATGGGGGAATGGGTGAAGAGGTGAGGGGATTAAGTACAAATAGGTATAGAATAGCCATGGGGATGTAAAATACAGTATAAGAAACGGAGTAGCTGAAGACTCTATGCATGACCCATGGACATGAACAGTGGTGTGGGGACTGCCTGAGAGAGTGGGGGAGTGCTGGATGCAGGGGGGCAAAGGGAGAAAAATTGGGACAACTGCAACAGCATAATCAATAAAATATAATTATAAAAACAAAACACAAAAAAGTAAATTGTATTTAATTTGGAAAAAATCTAATTTATGTGGTCTGTATATATCATATGCACTACTATTTCACCATTATTAAAATCAAAACATGGCTTCATAGTGGTTTTCATTTTTATTTTTGAGAGATTGTAAATTGGCCTTTGGAATTGATTTGTCATTGTCTCGCAATCCTCATCTAATTAGAATAGTTCAGACAGTAGTTGTGGATAAATGTTTGTTGAATACTTACTCAGTTTGTTCATTTCATCAAAAATTTGTCAGCTGTAATATATGGTTGAGGTGTTTGTATTAATTATAGGTTTGCAACTGTAACATTAACACTAACACAGACTTCTTAATTGCAAAAACTCTTGATGAATCTGTTGACAGAAATGTGAAGATAGAAGCTGTTAAGTCAGGATGTCTTCATGCTAGTGGAAGTGAAATCACAGATACTTCCTTCCTCACACATGGGGATTTGAAGGTGAGAACTATTGAGAAAGGAGAAGAGAGCACATTTTCAGACACCTGGAATCTTCCCTTGAAACAAACAAAATCAACCATCACATAGCACAAGATATCCAAGGTATACACCTGATGAGAATACAGGTTAGCTACTACAAACAAGAGAAGTTTTCAAAGGAGAAACTGGTGAAATGAAATTGAATAATTCTCTAGTTAAATAGAGAAAAAAAATAGAGGCAAGATAGTTTGACCCTTATGGTTCCAGCCTAGAACAAACAGGCTGCAAATATTAGAATGAACTTTATCTATCTTTAGTTATTTATTTTAAGCACAAACTTAATGATTCCAAATCTGTAGAGGTAGGATTTGGGATTTGTATTTTAAGAGAAAGTAGTCATTTTGATAATCATGCAGGTTTAAAATCACTGAATTAAGGTGTACATGAGTTAAAACTTCATTACGAGTATTTGGGATTTGTTGCCAAGCCTGAGTCTGACGTCCTTATGGTGATTCCAATTCTGACACCTCTTCTCTTACACACACACACACACACACACACACATGCATATATATACATATATGTGTATATATATTTATCTCATATTTATATATGAGAGAGAAGAGGTCATATATATTGGTGTCAATTCCTTGCTTTGTCTCTGTCTTTTCTCTTTTCTCCTAATATGTTTTTCAGTTTCTAGACTCAGTATGGCACTAGGGCTATTGTTGGCTGCAGACAAACTTCTCTGCCCAGCCTGCTGGCATGGGTGCCTGAGTGACCTCTGTCCCTGGGTTTCCCTCTTGTCAACCTGCTTATTTTTTATTTATTTATTTTTCTATCCTTGTTTACCATGCCTTTCAGGTGTTGCTTTCTATAAATGGCTCCTTCTCCTGAGAATCTCCACAAAATGTCTGATCCCTCACAGATTAAATTTATAAAATCTCTTCTGACAACTGCCTGATCTACCCCTTTCTCTCCTTTTCCTATAACTATTGATCCAGAACTTGTTAATATTCTACCTGAAATTCTAATTTCCATTGAAAAAGTAATGATTTTTCAAATGCCACTAATCAATTTAATTTTACCTGTGTCAAATATTTTGATTGAAGCATAAACACAATGATGACAGAGCAATTATTTTTGCCTGCCAATGGAAAGCTTCACAGAAAAAGTGACATTTTGACCTGATTCTTAATGGATATCAACAATAACAATAGCCAAAATTCAAGGCAAGATCTTTTAAATAATGGTAGGAAGACCAATATGAAGTAAATATGTCACAAAAGTTGTTGGCAGAAGAACAGCTCAACAAATATGATGTAATGGTAGAAATGAAAGAAGAAGCAGATTGGAACCAGATTAAAAGTCATGTAAATAAATTTTATAGTTTTCAAAGCACAGTAGCTAGCCAGTAACATATTTTGTCTTGGAAAATGGCATCATCATGCTTTCATTTTAGAAGATGAAGAGAAAAATGAAACATAGTTTATAATGTTTCAGTGAATTCTCACCTATTCATCTTGGCTTTTTTTATGTTTCTGTTTCCTAAGTGTTCAGCCCTTCACCTTCACTTAACATAGGAAATTGCTTAAAGCATTTTTAACTTACAGATCTCACTGCTGAAACACACTGGTGTTTCAAAATATTCTTGTTGATTTCTGGATTTCATGTTATTTCTCAGATATAAAGGTTTGAGAGCTATTGACCTGAAATTTCATATCATAATTCTTTTGATGCATATTCTTCATCTGTTTATTGCTTGTTCTGCTGCTGGTTCTTTTCTGATCATTGTCTGTCTTGAGTTGAGATAGTTCAATGAGGGGCAGTTACTTTCCTTGGAAGGAAACCAGGGTGTGGCCTGTGAAGGGAACCTGGCTGTTCATATCAGAAGTGGTGGTTTCTAATGTGTTCGCATGCAATTTGCTACATTCTTCCTTCAACTCAAGTGGCGTATTTTCCTTCACTTTTAGAGTGAACATGATGTTGTCGTTGACTTGTGTTGTGCCTTATGTCAGGAACCGGATTTAGAGTTATCTCTTTTCCCCTGATTCTGATCGGTGACGGAACTTTCTCCCCTTACCCATTTTTTTTCTAGACATGCTTCCAGTGCCAGTCATCAGGGTGGGTATGGATACCTATTTTTTCCATGACCTGCCCAAGCCTTGTTACTCCATCAGCTCTAGTATTTTTAGTATTTTGTAGACACTGTCATTTAATCCTAAAAAAATCTGAAAACTGGTAAGGATCTTGGAGAAGAATGTATTAAAACATGTCAATTTTCCACAATTTTAATTATATTTTGTGGTTTGTATATAGCCATTTACAAATTTTGATGATCAAATTGTGCTTCTTTTGGGGTTCCTGTTTTAGGTATCAGAACTTATTTTTAGGTAAAAATAATTTTGTTCCATAGCCTTGTAATAGAGACTCTAACTAGGTCTATCATAGATCATTTTTATAATTCAGTTTCCATATATTAGAATGGGTATTATAATACTCAGAGTACTAAAACTAATTCAAATTAAAATTTACACTAGGGAACACTTCCTATGATGCTGTGGTAATATTTTCCAGTATGTGCATTATTTTTATGGGAAAAGTCAATTATGCTATAAAATATATCTAAGTCATGCTTTATGTTAAACTAACTGTGCTAAAATACACAAAATATTATTAATATTGTATGATAATAGCAGTAGTAATATATTATATTTATTTTTATAATTATGAACTATAGAATTGCAATAGCATATAAAACTTGAAAAAATGTGTAGTTATATACTTTATGAGTGTAAGATTGCTATATTAAAAAGGGAATTCATAAAATGTAATTTTGGTTCTATAAATTCTAAAAACTGTCTATTAGGAGAAACCTTTTTAACTCTTCCAAGTCTTAATTTCATGTTCTACAAAAGATACAGACAAGGTGTCTAAAAGCTTCATTCTCTTTAGAAATATTCTGAATGTATAACAGTTCTTTCCCTTACATTGTCTTTTGAATGTCCATCTCACTTTGACTTTAGTATGTTAAAATTCAAATCTTGAAGAACACATTGAGAAAAAATTCATAGAAATAAAAATAAATTAACTGCACAATATTACACACATAACACTGTCCAAAATTAACATTGTTTTATAATTATCCTATTGATAACTTAACTGAAATTTAAATGAAATTGTCTTTATGTTTTTCTCCCCAAACTGTCAGATATCAGAAATTTCTTATTTTCAAGTGAATATTCCTGGAGAAGAGATACTTTTTCTCTCTGTTTCTGACCTACCTTCCTTCCTTCCTTTCTTTCTTCCTTCGTCTCTCTCTCTCTCACAAATACACACTCATACCCATACACATGCACACACACAGCATTATAGAAAATGGAAAAGATTTTTAACCTAATCACTTCCAAATATGCAGTTATGTTAAATTGCATCTCCTTGTAGTTATACTTTTCTATGTTTGCTTACTATTAGCTTGGGGTCATATTTTATGAAAAGTTATATTGTCTTTTACTTAAAATTATGTCATGAACATTTTTCCATACAATTTAATGTTCTTCAATTTTTTTTTATTTCCTAGAAATCATTGTAACTTTTAGTTGAACTTTGGCTTAAACATATATTTTGGCTTTACTCTGTCAATTTGAGTGCAGTTATTTGTATTTTCTTATGAAATAGTAATTTTTATACATAATTCTGGTAGGAAAAATAAAGTAAAAAAAATCTGTTAATGTATCCCTTCAGAGTAATACCATTTCCAGTCATTCATACAATTCAAAGGAAAGCCTTTATTATATTCTACCATGTGTCTCTCGCTGTACTAGATTCATTTTATAATTTCTATTTCAATACATACAGCATCCTATGGGGCAAACATTGTCCACAGATTTGAAATGAGAAAAGTGAATCTTAAAATATTTAGTAACCTTCTGAAATACTATAGTTCTTATGTGACAGAACTGCAAATTGAATTGACTCCAAAATTCTAGTTATTATTTTTTCCCAAGTCTACAGTATCAATTCAGTTTTTAAAAAATCCTTGAGCAACAGAACAGCTCAACTGACTGAGGATCATTCTGAGAAGCTTCTCTTTAAGAAGAGTGTTATGATCTTTGGAATATAATATGACCTCCAGCTTCTCCATGAATTCTCCCCAATATCACCTGCCCCGTTGGCACTCTGCCATTCCACCACCTCCTCTATCTGAGGGGTACTAATCATTGATGCCTCTTTACTTATACACTTTTTTAGCCTCAGATACATCAAAATGGACTGGGGCAAGGCATATTAATGGAAAAAATAGAAATCAGAAAAAACTGTCAAGAAGTAGTATCCACTTTACCCTATGGCCCATGGTACCTTCATATATGTTAACATAGTTCTACCTCTTAAATATTCGTTTGAATGTAAGAACAGCTCCTCACTTTTTAAAAAATGACATAAATTATCATGAATATTTTCATACAAATTTTTAAAACCCAAGTAAACTCTCCATCAAGTTAAGTATCTAAAATTATATCACACATGTATATCCTAGTGTGTGATTGGCTTTTCTAAAAATTGAATAATGGAAATACAGTATTTTGTAAAATGAATCAGTTATTGAGAGTATTTTATTCCTTAAACAGGATCTATATTACTTTTTTTATAAGTAGAGTGCAAATTTGCTTTTTCCAAGAGTAACACACTAATATGTTTAAAGAACAGTATTTAGTAACCTTCGTAAAAATAACAGCGTGTCAATATTATTTTTATTAACAAAAGTGTTTGTTCTTAAGGTGAAAGCAGACCTCAACATGTTTCCAGAGCACTAATGGCTACTAAAATATTATTTAATTCTGAATTACAGAGTTATATAAGCTCAAAGCTTTGAAATTAGGCAGATGTGAATTCAATGACTTAGTCTACCAGTGTGAACTTGTAAATTAATTTAAGGTCCCCATTTCCTCAAATGCAGAGAACCGTGTGTAAGGGTATTGCAAGGATTAAAGAAAGTATATTTATAAAATAAGCATAGGTTTGAAATTTTCTGTGTGTATTAGGAATATAAAAAAAATTGCTTCATTCCTCCTTCACTATATCTTGTTATTTTTCCTCTTTATTCTATTTTGTGTGTGTGTGTGTGTGTGTGTGTGTGTGTGTGTGTGTGTGTGTGTGAAGGAAGTCTGCTCACTAGAGGACACCCTGAAAGTCATATTGTGTATATTTAGCTGTACCTTAACTCCTCCACCTCTCCTCAACATTCACCACAGACGGCTCAACTGCACCACCCTTATGACTCAAATTCTGTCTGTCAGTACCTCACAGGGAAGAAGAAGGCCTGGGACCTCTGAATTATACCCAGGAAGCAACTATTCGGTTTTTGAAATAACTTATAATTATTTACCTTGATCCTTTATTTCTTCCTCTTGTATCACCTGTATTTTAAACACCACTTTCTCTCAACTTCTAAAGAAATTCATTGACTGATTTGTACCTTATGCCCTATGAAGCTAAACTCAGGAGGCATTTCACTATAAGAAATGTTTCACAATAAAAGTGATCACTAATCAGTTCATTGGTTCAAAAGTGAGATCTAGGAGGAGGGAAATAATACATATTTGAGTGACGCTATCTATAGGACACCTGATATGATCTGTTACTGACTGGCTCTTGGGGACAATAGTCCATGCAGTGGCCTTGTACCTGGTCTGTGTCTCCATGTGTCATTCTTTAGAAGTTGAGAGAAAATGAATTTTTAGAATATCTCATTAGATAGATTATAAGATTAAATATTTATACTGTAAAATGACCTGCTGATTGCTACTCAAATTTCTTTCTAAAAGGATTCTATCCTAATTGCCAGAATATGTGAGTTTGAGGAGCATTAAACTGGCCATAAACCTTCAATAAGATGGTACTTTATTTTTGAAGCTAAGGATAGTCTAAATCTCTACAGCTAAAGCTACAGCCACATACCTACATAGAACTTTCTTTGAATGACCATGTAAATTATTCTAGTAAGAAATCTAGATGGTCTTTTAGCATAATTCCCTCTGAGTAGTGATGGTAGTTTTGGTCCTGGAGCAACATAGAAAGGAAATAGACCGATGGAGCAATAAATTTTAGCACTGTCAAGTTCTGTTACTAAAAAGTTTAGAAATAAAACACAAAAAATTTCAGTGAGGCACCAAATATTGGTGATTCAAACAAGCCCTGTTTCTAACATTGTTTTAATTGTTATTATATGTTGTCAGGATATAGGATAATCATGTGACTGACAAAAGTGATATGTGTCAAGATCTAACAATTTCTAAGAATATAATAGTTAACAACATATATAGTCTTTGTCTTAATGAATGCTAAAGTCTGGAGTCTAGACAGGCATTAAATAAAAATTACAAAAACATTATTATTTTGAACTGCTGCAGAAAATTACAGGGTTTTTGGGAATCTAGCTTATTTTGGGGGGCCTAGAACTCTTCTGGGTGGAAGTGACATTTAGATTGCTGTTTGAATAATACATGGAAGGGGTTAAACAAGTGGAAGGAACAGAATGTGTGAGGAATGAGGAATGATGAACCACAGTACATTACAGCATGTGAAGTAAGGTCACTCTTTCCAAAGCATATAAAACTGGAGCTAAGGACTAGATGAGAATCGGGTGTATGAGACTCACCCCTCCACTAACATCCCCACTCTAAACTCAAGAGATATTTGCCTTATCTCTGTTATCTCCTTTTTGGTGTGTGATTTTTTTTTACTACTTGTAATACCCATCTAAACACCTTAGTGCTTATGTTTCCTGTATGTTTGTGGCAGTCTCAAGGGCTGCTGTAATGAAGGACCACAAGGCTAGAAGTTCAAGATTAAGGTGTCAACAGGGTTGGTTCCTTCTTAGGGCTTTGTGGTAGAAGCTATTCCTTGCCTCTCTCCTAGCTTCTGGGGGTTTGCTGGCAGTCTCTGTCAGTCTTTGGTTTGCTGACGCATCACCCAAATCTCCGCCATCATCTCCCCATGGTGTTCTAACTGTGGTCATGTCTCTGCTCAAACTTCCTTTTTCTCTAAGGACACTAGTCATATTAAATTAGAACCCTCCCTAATGACTTCATTTTAACTTGATTATTTCTCTGAAGACTCTCACTCCAAATAGGCCACATTCTGAGGAACTGGGGGTTAGAACTTGTACAATGTATATTTTTTGAGGGGACAAAACTCAATGCATTACAATGTTAAATCTTAAAGTTTTCTGTGACTATTAAATTTTTCCATCAAATAAGAAGAAGGTGGTGACAAAATGTTTTAAGGCCAAAGGGACTGATGCTTCATCCTGGGAAAGAGATGTTAACTAGAGAAGCATTGATTTTATCCCTTTCCCTCTGCATCTTAACTGACAGTTTGAAAAGCTTTTCCAATTCTGATAAAAGCTAGGGCTGGACAACAGTTTTTGCTTTGTGGTGCAAAAAAGCCATTTTCAGTAAGTTTTTCTAAAATAACAAGCAACTGATATTGAAGAAAATTTTAAAATATTAAAAATAAGCCAGGTAGCATCTTGATGCATATCAAACTGATTTTTTACTTTATGTTAGCTAAAGGTTATTTTATGCTCCAATGTAGGATAATAATAGAAATTAGTGATCTAAGAAAAAAACGAAAACAAAATATTTTCTTTGAATCTAAACCAAAGGAGATTAATTGTAGAATATATGAGATTTTTTTTCAGGTTTTTTTCTTTTCCTGAGAATGCCTTCCTCTCTTTAGACTGTCCTTAGATGGCTAGATTGTCTTCCTCAAAAAGATACCTTGAAGTCCTAATCCCCAGTGCCTCAGACTGCAGACTTATTCAGAGGAAGTCACTGCAAGTATAATCAGTTAAGATGAGGTCCTATTGGAGCTGGGTAGGCTGTTAATCCAATATGACTAGTGACCTTGTAAAAAAAAAGGAAAGAGACACATAGGGAGAAGACAGCCTTGTGAAGATGGAAGGAGAGTGGAGTTACACTGTTATAAACCGGGGAATGCCTGGGATTAGCAGAACCTGGAAGAAAGAGGCCAGGAAGGATCTTCCCCTAGAGCAGCGATTTTTATTTTTTTATTTTATTTTTTTTAATTTTTTTTTATTTTAGTTTATTCAGTGCAGCAATTTTTAAATCAGCGTGCTGCAGGAATTTCTTAAATGTGCAATGCCTGACTCTTTAGTCAGGGCATTGACCTCTTTTCCTTTAGATCGTCAAATAAAAAATGACAACAGCCACACAACAGCAGCCATCCAGTGTGAATGAATAAATTAAAATTATTACCTATTTTTGTCAGATCAGCAAAAAATAGAATATATGTTTTGGTGTGCTGCAGAACTTTAGTGATTGGTTTTTGTGTGTCATGAGATGAAAAAGGTTGAAAATTGCTGCCCTAGAGGATCAGAGGGAGGATTTTCAGTCTTGAGAATTGTGAGAGAATACGTTTCTGCTCTTCTCAGACATCCAGCCTGTGGCATCTTCTCACTGCAGCCTTAGGAAGCTAGCAGACCCTCTACCTAGTTTTTTTCTTCTGAAAATCTCATTTAGCCTAGATCCAGATGAAATTTCATCCCTTCTGTGGAGATTTTTCTGACTCCACCGATGCATCGATACCAAATTTTCCCAGCCCCTGTACTTTCACTGTCTTTTTCAGCACTCTTGGGCAAAACTAATTACTTTGTAATATTTTTAGATATTTCTGTAGTGGCCTCTATTCTGAACTCTGATTCTTTTGTGGATTAGCTATATAAGCCACAGATATTTTTCATCCAAGTTTGATTATTATTAAAGTTGGTACCTGAGGCCACAAATGTCAAGCTAATATTTGGTGATAAAATTTTAATGATAATATTTAAGAAGCTTTTCACACAAGTGCTTCTGATCATGTAAAGCAATGAATTATCTATCACTTTCATTTATAAGAAAAATAGTAAAGCCTAGCAAATATTTACATGGCAGTTACCATGAAAACTATGTGCAGTCTATACTATTCTGTATCCTTTTTCTTAATATTTTTTTCTCTAGAAAGAGGGAGTGATCTTTTCCATAATATTGAAAGATTTGATAGTTCCAAGGACAAATAAATTGTAACCTTTATATTTTAAATGTTTGATTTAGGAAAGAACAACTTTTAGAATTGTGAAAAAAATGCTCATTTAAAATGACCAGCTTTGTTTGGCATATAAGTTGATTTTCTTAATACTCCTGTGTTAAATAACCTGCTGATTCTGGCCTCATTCATGTGGTTCTTATGAATTCAACTACTCTAAAGAGCTTTTGGTCAGGTTCCCCAGAGAAATAGAACCAATAGACAATATAGAGATACACAGAATGAGATTTCTTATGATGGCTGAGAAGTCCTATCTATGATCTGTTACCTGCCGGGGGGACACCCAGGAAACCTGGTGGCATAGTTCCAGTCCTGTCCTGCATGACTGAGGACCACAGATGCCAATGCTATCAGTCCTAATCTCAGGCCAAAGGCCAGAGAACCAGGAGCCCTGATGTCCAGAGGAGGTGATGTCCAACTTGAACAGAAGGTAAACTCACTCTTCCTCCACATTTATTTGTATTTGGGTGTTCTGTGGATTGGATGACGCCTTTACGTTGGTGAGGACAAGTTTCTTTATTCAGTCTACCCACTGAAATGTCCATGTGTTTCAGAAACACCCTAACAGACACACCTGGAGATAATGTTTTACCAACTACCTGGGCATCCTTTAGCCTGGTCAGACTGACACACTTAAACATCAAATAAAAATAAGTAGTATTTTATAGCACTTTATTTTCCAAGTAAAATAAGTATGGCTAACAAATCAGACTTCAAAACAGTGAACAGTGACTTTCCATCATTATAAGGTTTGTATCACAGTGTGTTCTCATTATGCACCAGAAATCTACTGGATTTTTAGCAGCTATATTCTAACGGAATATATAACTAGCCATAGGGATATAAGAAAAATAAAGGGCTAGTGAAAAAGAGAGACCATTCTTTTTTGGACAAGTAGGAAAAGTTTAAATTGCTGAGCAATGATTTTTTTTAGGATTTATAGTTCATATTTATATACTGCAGTGATTTTTGCTGCCAAAAGGTTGGCACATCAGTAGAGGCTGAACTAATCCTTTGAGTCATTCCACAATCTACAAGGAGCTGTTCAAGCCTCGGATGTGAAGGATGACAAATTCGCCTGCTTTTGAAGCCTGATTCTGTCTACCTGATGAGCACCAGTCCAGCACAGACCGTCCAGTTACTGAATCTAGCAGATGGGTGACAGGAAAGGCAGTCCTCGGAAAAAATGGGGCATCCACCAGAATATCCAGCCAAGATTCATTGTGATGGTAAATGGCAGAAATCCCAGTGCAGCACACTTACTCGGAGAGTAGCATTTGAGCTTTACCGAGTCAGTCGTTGGGAATCACAGCGCATTAGCTGTTCTTAGAAGTGACGGAGAACAGGGATCTGAGACATCAGGCGTTGCTCATGCTCTGTGTCTTTACCTTGGCATTCTCTCTCAGGCTGTTTACAGTTGACTGTAATTCTCAATGGCTTTGGCAGCCCGCAGGCTAGTATGTTTTCAGTTTGCTATGCAAGGGATATTGTACATACTTCACTCCTCAGATTTAAATGTCGTGGAGGGATGTGCTAATTAGTGTGACTTTGCTCAAGGGTCCAGAAATGCCATTAGAGTGCTTGAGCACAGTGATTGGTAATTCCCTCTGCAACAACATGGTTGGGTCAAGGAAAGAACAATTCCCTCAAGTAAGAGGGCACTATGCTATTTCTGGGCATTGAGTAATTAAGCAAATTTATCAATCTGAGACTATTAGCTAGAAACTGGTTATTATTTAATTTAAAAAACTAACAGACTTAGTAAGATTTCTAGTAGTATAGATTGATCAAAAAATGAAAACATTTTTCTGTGTGTGTATGAGAGAGAAAGGGGGAGAGAGGGATGGATTTTATGTCTTACTGGTTCTGAAAAGAATTATTTTTATATCTTTTTTGCTTATTTTTAGAAGATAAAATAAAAAATTGTTTAGACATCCATATGCGATAGATATTAGAGGTCTCCTATAATAAAAATATTTAAATAACAATAAAATGATCAATATATAGGTGGTAGGCAAGTCAGTCAAGACTAAGAGAATCCTTGATTCCTTGATTCTTAAGAGAATCCTGTGAATCCTTGATGTATCAGTTTGAAGTGGATTTCTTTTTACTCTTTTTGCACTTTTCTGACCTTTTCAGTGCCACTGTGAAACTGACTACATCCATCAACACTATAATTAGTCCTCCTACACACCAGATGAATAGTTGCATTAGTGAGCAGCCTGGGCAAGATCATGCAAGCCCAAGAAGACCATAAGAAGCACCCAACCTACCCATACACTCAGGAGAACTAAAATAAAAGCCGTTTAAGCCACTAAATTGGGAGATGTTTGTTATAAAACAATATCATGGCAAAAACAACAGCAGCTTGGTATTCATTCTCTGAATACACAATGTTGAGAAAAGGATTTACTTAACTTCCCTACATAGCTTTATTTTTTATTTCTTAAGAAAAATTTGTAAATACTGCAATTCCACAATTTATAGAATGTATGTATATATGGATATTTTTAAAGAGGCTACTGGGGGGTTATTATTTCTATTTTTTAAAAATGAAGAATTTGAGCATCTGTGACATCAGTTGTTACTTCACTTTCACTTCTCATTTTATTCATGTGAGTCCTCTCTGTTTTTTGATAATTTGGCTAAAGGTTTATCAATCTTGTTTATCTTTTCAAATAAGTACCTCTTGGTTTCATTGATCTTACAGGTATTTTTTGTTGCTGTTTTTTTAGTGTCTATGTCATTTATTTTTGCTCTGATCTTTATTATGGCCTTTCTTGTACTTACTCTGAACTTTTCCAGTTGTTCTTTCCCTAGTGCTTTTTGATATAGAGTTAGATTGTTTATGTGAGGTTTTTCTTGCTTTTGAGGTAGGCCTGCAGTGCTATACACTGCCCTCTCAGGACTGCCTCTGCTGTGTCCCAGAGGTTTTGGGTTGTTGCGTGTTCATTTTCATTTGTTTCCAGGTGATTTTTTTGCTGACCTCATTGGTAACGCATTCATTTTTTAACAGTTTGCTATTTAGCCTCCAAGTGTTTGAATGTTTTTTGTGTTTTCATTGTTGTTGTTGTAGATGGTTTCTAGTTTCATGCGATTGTGATCTGAGAAGATGCTTGATATGATTTCAATCTTCTTGAATTTCTTAAGACTTACTTTGTGTCATAAGATGTGGTCTAAATTTGAGAATTTGATCATCTAATCATGTATCTGTTGCTTACTTGTCTTCTTGGGAGAAGTGTTTGTTCAGGTCCTATGCCCATTTTTTAATTGGATTATTTGTTTGTTTCATGTTGCGTATGAGTTCTTTATATATTTTGGATATTAACCCCTTGTCAGAGCTGTTTGCAAATATCTTCTCCCATTCAGTTGGTTACCTTTTTGTTTTGTTGGTGGTTGCTTTTGCTGTGCAGAAACTTTTTACATTGTAACACCATTCATTTATTTTTGCCTGTACTTCTTTGCCTTTGAGGTCAAGTTCTTAAAATATTCTTTAAGGCTAAGGTCTTTATGTTTAGTACTTATGTTTTCTTTATGAAATTTGTTGTTTCAGGTACTCAACTTTATTAGCTATTAGGGAAATGCATATAAAAACTGTTGGGCTATCCAAAAAGTTTGTTTATAGTAGCACTTAGGTGTCTTTAACTTCCTTCAAAACAATTTTGTTAGCTTGTATTATGACAGCTGTCATACCAGTGTTCATTTGAAAATAACTTATTAAAATGGATGACTTTTTGTGCAGCCATTTTAATATTAAAGATGGAAGAAAATAAGCAATATTTTCTGTGCACTATGTTTTATTATTCTAAGAAAGGTAAAAACACAACTGAAATGCAAAAAAAAAAAAAAAGATTTATGCAGTGTACGGAGAAGGTGCTGTGACTAAATAAATGTGTCCAAAGTGGTCTGCGAAGTTTCTTGGTACTATTGACTTTTTGGCCAAATAATTCTTTGCTGTGGGGCTGTGTTATGCATTGGAAAATGTTTAGCAGCATCCCTGGCCTCTACCCTCTAGAGGTTAATAGCAGGAGATAGCCAACATATTCAAAATATCCAAATCAATAAAGTTCTTGGTGAAAATGAAAAAATGTGTCTTTCATTTTATGGAAAAATCTGACTGAGCTTTTTGGTCAACCCAATACAATGAGATAGGACCTCACACCTTCTAGAATGGCTATTATCAACAAGATGAGTAATAACAAGTGTTGGAGAGGTTGTGGAGGAAAAAGATCCATCATTCCCTGCTTTTGGGAATGTAAACTGGTACAGCCACTGGGGAAAACAGTATGGAGGCTTCTACAAATAGAGTTACCATATGACCCAGCAACCCCTCTTCATAGTATCTACTCAAAAAAATTAAAAACACTTATGTGCAAAGATATATGGAGTGCAATGTTCTTTGCAACATTTCTCATAGTCGCCAAAACATGGAAACAACTAAAGTGTCCTTTGTTAGATGATTGGAAAAAGAATATGTGGTCCACATGTACAATGGATTCCCACTAAACCCTAAGAAAAGATGAGATACCACCATCTGTGACAACATGAATGAATCTTGAGAATATTATGCTAAGCAAAATAAGTGAGACAGAAAAATGTAAGAATCATATGAGTTTGCTCATGTATGGTATATAAAACTAAAAGCAACAAATAAACAAACAAATCTTATAAACAATATGGTGGTTACCAGATGGAAGGAATAGGCAGGGGTAAAGAGTAAAGAGGGTCAAATATATTGTGATGGGAGAAGATCTGACTTTGAGTGGTGGGCGCACAGTGCAGTACACTGATGATATAGCACAGAAATGTTCACGTGAAAATTATATAATCTTATTAACCAATATCATCCCAATACATTTTATTAAAAATGAATGTGAGATTTTGAAAAATTTTAATTGAAAAAGTATGAGAATAATATAGAATTTGGACCTTCTCACAAAAGTAAAAGTTTTGTCTCTTATATGAGTTAAGATCAAATATTAGAAAAGCCAGATGTCTGTCTTGTTTGCAAAAATTGTCAAGAGGCTTAACCAAGTCATTGTGTTTCTTCAAAGTGTTTATGAAAAAGTGATGGTTTTGTCTGGTTAAGGAGTTACCTCCTGGATAAGCCTAATGTAGACTTTCTAAGATTTTGCTTTGAAAAACAAAAATGAATATTACCCTTTTCTTCAAGTGTGTGTATTTTTCTCTTGTGTTTTTCCCTCAGTCTTATAGAAGATGAATGAACGAAAAGTATAGGTGGAGGGATTGAGCAAAAAGGAAAAAGGACTCATAGACAGGGAAACAGTTTGGTGATTGCTGGGGAGAGGGGAGCATAAAGGGACTAAATGGTAATGGAAAAAATACAATAATAAAAAAAAGAAGTATAGGTGCAAAGTAAAATAGAAGAAAGCAAAAGCAGATGGGGAAAGATAGATGGATACTCATTCTAGAAAGACTGAAGCCAGAGAAAAAGACAATAGGAAGTAAACAGTGATGACTTTTGGCCCTGGGTTCTAGAATAGTTTGAGTTCATGTGTTATTATTTAGGATGCTTACTTCCTTCAAATGGACCTACAGAGATGTGAGAAAATCCTAGCACAGGAATGTAAGTATTCATATATACTTCAACTTTGTCAACTCCCACTGACTCCTGTGTACCTACTAAGGTCATCCATTTTAGGGGTGTATGTGGCTTTGGGAGAAACATAGACAGAGGTGTGAATGAGGAAGAATTTACCTTCCTGGTATTCAAAGGCAACAGAATCAATGCTGATGATCAATTGCGTGATGGTTCTTACAGCCAGATTGTTCTTGCCTTTCAATTTCTACAAGAGGCTATCATTAACTACAATACAATATGATTTGTGAGTAGAATTATATTGCCACTGAAATAAAAAGTTTGTAGTAGAATGACTAGAATATACATATAAAGTGGAATTAAAATTAAATAGTAATTGTAAGGAAAATTTTACAGAAATACTGTAACGCTTACTTAAAATCCTATGTTTGCCACTTGGGCTTTTTTATTGCAGTCAAAAATACAACATTAAATTTATCATATTAACCACATACAGTTCAACAGTGATATGTATATTCATGTTATTGTGTAACAGATCTCTTGACTACCTAGCTTTAGAGCCCAGCAAGCATTATAGTTCCAGAGAATTAGAATTATGTTTTTGAAATTTGAGATAAGCATAAGAAATTTCAGCAGAATTTCTTGCAGGATGTGATCCCAAGTGTTATACTACTATTGTGAATTACTAGATCTCAAATTATTTTTCCCCATTGCCATGTATGTTAGGTACTCAGAACTGTAAAGCAGGTTTAAGCATGAGTTTACATGGTCAAGTGGTAAGTAAAGAAGCAGAAAAAAGGAAGTACTGGTATATTTATTGGCCATCTGTATGTCATTTTTGGAGAAGTGTCTGTTCAGGTTCTTTGGCCATTTTTTTAATTAGGTTGGGGGTTTTATTTATTTATTTATTTATTTATTGGGGTTGAGTTTTAACTTCTTCATAGATTTTGAATATTCAGCCCTTATCAGATATGTCATTGGCAAATATGTTCTCCCATTCAGTGAGTTGTCTTTTTATTTTGTTGATGGTTTCCTGTACTGTGCAAAAAAATTCTGTAGTTCCATTTGTTTATTTTTCTTTTGTTTCCCTTGTCTGAAGCAATAGATATATCAGAAAAAATATTGCTACAAGGAATGTCCAGGATTTTACTGTCTGTGTTTTTTTTCTAGGATTTTTATGATTTGGGGTCTAACATCTAAGTTTTTAATCCATTTTAAATTTATTCTTGTGTATAGTTTAAGAAGTTGGTCTAGTTTCATTTTTTGTATATACTGCCCAATTTTCTTACCACCATGTGTTGAATAGACTATCTTTACTCCATTGTATGTTTTGCCTCCTTTGTTAAATATTAATTGGCCATAAGGGCATAGATTTATTTCTGGACTCTCTATGCTTTTCCATTGATTTATATGACTGTTTTTATGCCAGCACCATGCAGTTTTGATTACTATGGCTTTGCAGTGTAGTTTGATATGAGGTAGTATGATGCCTTCAAATTGGTTGTTTCTCAAGATTGCTGTGGCTATTCTGTGTTTTTTGTGGTTCCATATAAATGTTTGGAATATTTATTCTAGTTCTGTGAAATATGCCATAGGTTTCTTTTTTTTTCTTTTTCTTTTTTGTTTAATGCACATCCATGTGCAAGAGACACATGGATCAGTTGCCTCTTGTGCACCCTCTACTGGGGACACGGCTTGCAACCCAGACATGTGCCCTGACTGGGAATCGAACCAGTGGCCCTTTGGTTCACAGTCCTGCACTCAATCCATTGAGCCACACCATCAAGGGTTGCCATGGGTTTCTTGATAGGAATTGCATTAAATCTGTAGATTGCTTCGGGCATTTTAATGAAGTTAATTCTTTCTATCTTTGCTCATGGTATATGTATCCACTTATTTGTATCTTCTTTCGTTTCTATTTTCACTGTCTTCTAATTCTCCAAGAACAGGTCTTTTACATCCTTGGTTAATTTATTCATAGGTATTATTTTTTAAGATAGTTGTTGTTCTTTATTTTTTTTTAGATTTTATTTATTTAGTTTTAGAAAGAGGGAAAGGGTGGCAGAAAGAGGGGAAGAGAAACATCCATGTGTGGTTGCCTCTTGCACATCTCCTACTGGGGGCCAGGCCTGCAACCCAGGTATGTACCCTAGACTGGGGATCAAATTGGAGACCCTTTGATTCACAGGCCAGCACTCAATCCACTGAACCACACCAGCCAGGGCTATTCCTAGGTATTTTTTGATGCAATTGTGAATGGGATTGTTTTTTAGTTTCTCTTTCTGACAGTTCATTACTGATGTATAAAAATGGAACCAATTTCTGGATAGTTGTTTTATATTCTGCTACTGTACTGAATTCATTGATTAGTTTTAGTAGCTTTAGGTGGAATCTTTAGGGTTCTCTATATACAGTATTATGTCATCTTTAGTTAGTGACAGTTTTACTTCTTTCATTCCAATTTAGATGTCTTTTATTTCTTCTTCTTATATGATTGCTTTGGCTAGAAATTCCAGTACTATGTTAAATAAGAGTGGTGAAAGCAAACATCCTTATCTTGTTATGAATCATCAGAGAAATGCAAATTAGAATTACAATGAGATATCACCTCATACCTGTCAGAATAATTATCATCAGTAAATCAACAAACAACAAGTATCGGTGAAGATGTGGAGGAAAGAGAACCCTCGTGCCCTATTGGTGGGAATGCAGACTGGTGCAGCCACTGTGGAAAACAGTATGGGGTTTCCTCAAAAAATTAAAAATAAATATTCCTTATCACCCAGTGATTCCACTTCCGGGTATTTATTGGAAGAAACTCAAGACATTAATTCAAAACAATATATGCACCTCTATGTTCATTGCTGCACTATTTACAATAGCCAAGATTTGGAAGCAGCTCAAGTGCTCATCAGTAGATGAGTGGATAAAAAGTGGTGATACATTTATACAATGCAATACTACTTAGCTATAAAAAAAAGGAAATCTTACCATTTGCAATAGCATAGATGGATCTGGAGAACATTATACTAATTGAAATAAGCTAGTCAGTTAAAGTCAAGTACCGTATGATTTCACTCTTATGTGGAATCTAATGAACAAAAGAAACTAAAAATAAAATAGAAACAAATCCATAGAGAACAGACTGACAGCTATTGAAGGGGAGAGGATTTGTGGGGCTGGGTGAAAAAGGTGAAGATACTAAGAAACAAAAACTCATAGATGCAGATAACAAATAGTATGGTGATTAATTAGAGGTAAAAGGGGTGAGGGGAGGTATAAGATGGTATAAGTGGAATAAATATTGATAGAGGAGACTTGACTTGGGGTGTTGAATACACAATACAACATACAAATTATGTATTAAAGAATTGTATACCTAAAACATACATAATTTTATTAACCAATATCACCCCAATAACTTCAATAAAAAAGAGAGAGTGTTGGGTTGGCTACAGAAGTTAATAAAGCAGAGTTCTTGGTTTTTTATGGCTGCTATATCCTGTTCAAAATTGATAGGTAATGTGTAATGGTAATCCAGAGCCTCTATTTTGACAAAGCCCACCAGGATTCATAATGTCATGGATAAATCAATGTAAGTCCATTTTTATTTTCTCATTACTTTTAGATTTGTAGTATCCTCATCACCAACAGGTTTAATTCATATCAGAAGGGTAGTCTTAAATGGCTCTTCTCCAAAAAAAAAAACAAAAACAAAAATAAAACAAAAGATGGAGTTATTTGTTTGTTACCCCAGTCAAGACTTAAGATGTGGCTCTCAATGCAAAATCAAGCTCGTCACCTGAGGCCAAAGACAGATCATGAATCAACATTTAGATCATGTATATTTAATGGGATGTTCCTGTAGATCATTTTGTAAGAGGGAGAAGCATATTTTGGAATCAGGGATTCTCTCTATACTCTACCTGGCATACTTTCACTCCTAAAAGAAAAGAAAAAAACATTTATTTCTTTTCTTGTGAAAAAGCAGAGAAGCCAGAGTTATTTTTTGTGGACACTATTGCAGATGCTCCCCATTTCCCCCCATTTTGCCCCCCTCCACCTCCCACCACATCCCAACCTTCACCACACTGCTGTCTGTGTCCATGGGCTATGCATGTATGCATATATATTCTTTGGCTAATCTCTTCCAGTGCCCCCCACCCACCCAACACCTCTCCTCTGAGATCTGTCAGTCTTTGCCATGTATCCATGCCTCTGTTTCATTTTGTTCATGAGATTCCACATATCAGTGAGATCACGTAGTATTTGTTTTTCTCTGACTGACTTATTGCACTTAGCACAATCCTCTCCAGGTTCTTACATGCTGTTGCAAAGGGTAAAAATACCATTTTTTTTTAAACAGCAGCGTAGTAATCCATTCATCTACTGATGGGCTCTTGAGCTGTTTCTGGCTCTTGGCTATTGTAAATAATGCTGCAATAAACAAGGGTGTGTACATTTTTTTATTGGTGTTTCAAGATTGTTAGGATATATACCCAGAAGTGGGATCACTGGGTCAGGCAGTAATTTCATTTTTAGTTTTTTGGGGAAACTCCATACTGTTTTCCACAGTGGCTGCACCAGTTTGCATTCCCACCAGCAGTGCATTAAGGTTATCTTTTCTCCACATCCTTGCCAACACTTGTTGTTTGTTGATTTATTGATGATAGCCATTCTGACAGGTGTGAGGTAACATCTCATTGTGCTTTTAAATCGCATCTCTCTGATGATTAGTGACATTGAGCATTTTTTGTACGTCTATGGGCCATTTGTATGTCCTCTTGGGAGAAGTGTCTGTTCAGGTCCATTGTCCATCTTTAAACTGGGTTCTTTCTCTTCCTGGTGTTGAGTTGTGTAAATCCTTTATGCATTTTGGAAATTAACCCCTTACTGATAAGGGGTATCATTGGCAAATATGTTCTTCCATACAGTAGATTCCCTTTTCGTGTTCTTGATGGTTTCTTTAGCTGTGAAAAGTCTTTAAGTTCGATGTAGTTCCATTTGTTTATTTTTTCTTTGTTTCCCTTGCCCTAGGAGATATACCAGCAAAAATATCACTATGTGGGATGTCTGAGATTTTACTACCTATTTTTTCTTTTAGGATTTTTCTGGTTTTGGGATGTATGTTTCAATATTTTATCCATTTTGAGTTTATTCTTGTGTATGATATGTTGGTAGTTTAGTTTTATTATTTTTTGCATGTACTAGTCCAATTTTCCCAATATCATTTATTGAAGAGACTGTTTTTACTACATTGTATACTCTTGTCTCCTTTGTCAAATATTTTTGACCATAAATTCAGGGTTGATTTCTAGGTTTTTTGTTCTGTGACATTGATCTCTATGCCTTTACCAAGGAGGTAAAAGACCTTACTCAGAAAACTATAAAACATTGAAAAAGAAATAGAAAAATACATAAACAAGTAGAAGCATATACCATGTTCATGGATTGGAAGAATTAACATCATTAAAATATCCATACTACCCAAAGCAATATATAGATTCAATGCAATTCCTATTAAAATACCAATGACATAGTTCACAGTTCTGGAAAAAATATTCCAAAAATTTATGTGAAACCAAAAATGACCCAGAATAGCCTCATCAGTTTTGAGAATAAAGAACAAAGTTTGAAGGGTCACAATATTGGATATCAAACTACACTACAAAACTATTGTAATCAAAACAGCCTGGTACTGGCACAAGCCAGACTTTTTTTTTTTTTTTTTTTTTATCCTCACCAGAGGACATGTTTAGAGAGGGGAAGGGATGGAGAGACAAAGGGAGAGAAGCATCAATGTGAGAAAGAAGTTGTCAATCATTTGCCTCTCATATGCACCCTGACTGGAGACCAAGCCAGGAACCCAGGTATGTGCCATGACTGGGAAACAAACCCAGGACCTTTCAGTTTCTGGAATGATGCTCCAACCATCTGAGCCACTTCTACCAGGCAAAAAAAATTTTAATCAATTTTATTGAGATAAATTTAAACACTATGAAATTTACTTAGTGTATAATTTTCTGAATATTGACAAATATTTCTGTCATGTAACCACCACCACAGTCATGAATTAGTTTGTCACTGGTGTCCTTTTGCTGTCAGGCCTATCACCTACTGTCTTCTGGAAAATGCTAACTGACTTTCTGTCACTAGTTTGGTCTCATAGAATGTTAAATGAACAGAAACACTTCAGTACATAGTTTTTGTGTCTAGTTTTTCATTTAGTGTAATGCTTTTGAGATTCACTTATTGTGTGTGTATTAGTAATTTGGTCCATTTTATTTTTTACTAATATTAAATTGTATAGGTATAGTTTGTTCATTAAGCATTCACCAGGCCATGGGCGTTAGCTTGTTTCCAGTTTTTATTTATGACAAATAAAGCTGTCATGCAAATCTGAATACAAGTCTTTATGTGGCCATATATTTTTATTTTTCACCTAGTCTAAGAGCCAGATGTATGGGTCATATAGTAAATGCTCACACAGCTTGTATGAAGATACCAGACTGTTTTCAAAAGAGGCTGTACTGTTTTACATTCCCATAAGCAATGTATGAGAGCTCTAAATTGCCACAGATAGTGACACATTATAATCAGCTCCATTAATTGTAGCTATTATATTGTGTGTACGTTGTAATCTCATTGTAGTTCTAATTTGCTTTCCCTAATGACTAATTATTTTTATGTGCTTGTTTTCCACTCTCCATCTTCTTTGGTGAAGTGTCTGTCCAAATGTTTTGCCTAATTTTTACTGTAATATATGTCCTATTAAAATTTATTGTTGAGTTGTAAAGTGTATTTATATATCCTGAACTTTATCATACATTTTTGTAAATGCTTTATCCTGGTCAGTAACTTATGTTTTAATTTTCTATTATTTCTATCTCTATATAATAAAGATGTGGCCATACTAGTATCTCTGACTTGAATTCATTTGAACTTTTCACCATTGCTCATATATAAATATTCTCTGATAGTGAGGAACCTGTTTCCCATGATCAATACTTTATTCATTCATTCATTCAACTCTGGAATATATGTAAATGATGTGCATAATTGCTAGCCTTTGCCCTAAGAGCTAGAATTCACCAACTGCAGTATAGTGTTGGAATGAATGAATTCCCAGCCTCCACCACATACCTACAAAATAAGAAACACTTGGGTTGGGCCCAAACAATCTCTGTTTAGCAAGTTCTCCAAGTTATTCTGATAAACCCTAAAACTGGTGAGCAACTGATGAAGAGCTGCTTCAGGATTTATAGTATATATTTTTAACCTAGTTACTTTCAAATAATGCTATGCCATTTCATTGGAGTGTAGGAGACAATATACTTCCATTACTTCCTTCTCGTCTATTCTGGTGTTGTCATCAAACATTTTGACTTTACATATGTTATAAAAGCCACAATTATCTTTTGGTTTATACACATGTTTGCCATTTGTCTGAAAAAGTATTTATTTTACTTTAATTAATCATCTTTATTAATTACAATTAATGTAGATTAATGTTTGTATTAATTTATTACATCTCATAAATTATTTTTGTAGTGCTCGTTCTATAACATTAAATATAGTTTCTCTATTCACAAATGTCTGATGTAATATCAGAGATGGCTATTATGAGGAGGCTCCCCCAAAAGGTCTACATAGACATTGAGGCTCCAGGTCTTGCACTGCACAGCTGAGTCCCCTCTTGTGAGTCACAAATACTGAAATATTCCAAGTCCCACCCTGCAGGCATAGAACTGCGTGTGCTAGCAGAGGAGCCACAGGGAGGAATTTCTAGACATGCCTGAGTCCATGGAAACATTCACGAAGTTCTCTCAGAGGACACAGCATATCTTGTGCTGGTGTGCAGGAACCAGAGAGAGCTCTTTGGGCTGCCCCGGTCACCACAAAATCCTAGGAACTGCTCTTGCCTTCCTGGAAATGCTGGAAAAAGTTAACCCCATCCTGCTGTCTCAAAAATTCCCACCTCACCTCAGAACCCCAAGACTAACATTGCTGAAAACTGATATTCACTGAGGACACCAGTGATCGGGCTGAGCCTCTAGTAATATTACAAGTCCCTGCCAGGGCCCGGACAGCCCTTAGGATGGGCAGAAAGGCCCAGAGAGGGCCTCCTGGCATTGCCAGAGCTTGGCAGCCAGGAGCTGCTTTTGCCTTCCTGGAAATGTTGGAGAAATATTACCCCCTACCCAAATGTCCTTACATTTTTAACCAAACCTCAGAACCCAGAGCCACTGCCAACAACTGAGGGTGTTAATCTGGCTGAGTTCATGGAAATATCCTAAGTCCCCTCGTTGTCCCAAAAAATGTTTGTGCAGCACTGGAAGACAGAAACCTTATTTTATTTTTAGTTTTGAAAGATATCTTTGCTGACCATAGAATTCTAAGTTGATGGTTTTTATTTTTCTTCAGTGTTTTAAAGATGATACTACACAAAATATCTTATGAAAAGCCTTTCATTAGTCTTGTATATTTGTTCCTCTGTGCATGATTTGTCATTTTCCTCCCCCTCTGGCAACTTTTAGACTCTTTATCACTGCTTTTTAGCAATTTGTTGTTATGATATGTTGTGATTTTCTTTATGTTCATGTAGTTTAAGTCTTTGAGATTCTTGGATTTGAAGTCTTCTATGAGTTCATAGTTTTCATTAAATTAAAACATTTTGGATATTTTTACTTCAATTTTCTTTTCTGCTATCCCCTTTCTGAAACTACAACAATCATAGACTTTTTAGATTGATATACTGGTTATTTATTCAATTTTTTAAAAAAAATTCTTTGTTTTGGAAACTTTCTATTTCTTTAATTGAGCCTCTGGTTCTACAGTCTCCGATCTGTTGTTCATCCCATTCACTGCAGTTACAACTGTAAATAGTGCAATCTTCACCACCGAGCTCTCCCCTGGGTCTTTTTTATATTTTCTACTTTCATCCCTATCATATTTACATTTTTATGTCCAAACATGGTATCATATATGTCATTTTCACAATGATTTTTTCAGTTTGGTCTTTTAATTCTATCATCTACTTCGATTTTTAGTCTTTGGTAATGAGCCATATTTTTTTATTACTTTAAACTGTTGGTAATTTTTTTGTATCCTAGTGTTTTATTCCAGAATGTTCTGGTAGACAGTTAAAGTATTGAGAGGGTTTGGATCCTATGAAAGCTTGCTTTTGCTTTGTTAGGTTGAATCTAAACCTTTAGTTTAAAGCTAATTAAGAATCACTTCTGAGGTAATTAGCTTCTAAGTACCCAATGTCTTAGCCTGTCTACTCTGGCTAATGAAAACTATTCCTAAGTGTTCTGTAAGGATTGTTTGGCCTGCCTCTTTCCAGGGGTACTTTTTTCAAAGCCTTATGGAATTTCACTTCACATTTGTACAGATCAGCATTTAGACTGACATTAGCGGGTGACCTCTGCCGATTCCCAGAGTTATATCTCTCTCAGTGCAAACCGTTCTCTCTGCTATCTTGTCTCACGGCTCTTGTCAGATATCCCTTCTCAAAGTTCAGTATCTGCCTACTTAACTGCTCGCCACTATTGGACTGTATTTGGGTTTCTCCTCTCTCTGCAGTGGCCTGGAACTGGCATCTAGGCAGTAAATTGTTGCCAATCACTTATCTCATTCTCATACTATTGCAGTGAGCCTTGTCAGGCACTAAACAGTTGTTTCAGATGGTTGTCTGTTTCTCTAAATGTCTGTGATGGTAGCGAGAGGCCTCGGGCTGTTACTCCCTCAAAGAGAGACTCTTTTTTTTATTGATGACTGAATACGCTTATTTTTTTTGATATTTTAAACATATCTTTATTGTGTTTTTAAGGGTGTCCCATACTATGCTAGTTGTTGTGGGTGACTGAACATTAGTATAAGTTGGGATTCTTGCTTTCCAGGATGATTAGAAGGAAAAACATGTTGACTTTGCTGACAACTGATTAGATAGCAAGAAATCATAAAGGATTTCAAAGATGTGAGTCTGTTTAAATTAAAGAAGTTTTCCCAAGATATGTTGTGATTTATTTTTAAGTGAACTAGAATCTTTCCAGTTAAAAGTAATACATTCATTATGATTATTGACAATATTGAAGATGGATTAGCCCCCAAAAGTCCCTTTTATGTACCTTAAGGAATATTAAAAACATCATTCTGAATGCATTACTTTGCTCACATAAAAAATTCTCTAGGTCCCTCAAAAGAGACTTGTGGTAGTTGGCAATGATGCAGTGGTCATGCTGGAGGCATTTTGTTGTTTGGGGAACCAAGTATCTTTGTTAGTATTGAAATGACTAGTCTAGGGAACAGAGATGAGATTCAGACTATAGAGAATGCAGAACTAGAATCAATAAGCCCTCACTCACACAAGTCACAAACGGCTTGAAGGTTTGCATAGTCAAGAAAATTCTTTCCACAAGCAAGATGATAAGTCAAGGAAATGTTTGTTTTTTTTTGAAAGTTAGATTTTAAAAAAATCATCTCTTGAAAATTCAGAACAATAGACCTTCTTTTACATGGATTTGGCATTCAGATTTATATTACCCAGTTGTCTAGAAAACTGTCAACCCAGGTATTAATTCATATATAATTGTCTAAGGGTGAGGAAGCCCATTGTGTGTGTGGGGGGAAACAAATGCAAATTATGTCTAGTGGGAAAAACCTCCAACAGGCTCCACAGTGATATGCACAAACACATCACTGTTGAATGTAAGCTCAGAATTCATGACCAACGACCTGTAAGGACATAAGTGACTTTGTACAAGGATTTGAAAAGCAGCACACAGGGGAGTGAGACTTTCCAAAATTTCAAATAATGAGTGAAAAATTGAAAATATAAAAACTTTCCAACTTGGAAAATGAAGAAGTAGTGTTACAGAACACGGCTAAAGGGGGGTACGGTATACTATTACTGAAAGAACTACCCCCAGGTTCGATTGTCCACCGCCTTAGGAAAGACATCTCTCAATGCCACAGATTTGTGAAAAGGAAAGGGAATGTTTATTTAAAGCTATACAGACTTAAAGTAGTGACCTAATGTCTTCATTAAAATACCAAAGTCCTTTAGGATACCTATAGCATCCCACAATGCTTCCTTCTCCCCCTGCCCTAATTCAGGGTACCGTAACTCCAGAAAAAGAAGCAAACGTCTGTGTTTCAGGCTCCCAGTACCATCAGCTGTGTTGCCATCCAGGCAGGATCTCCAGTTAATCCAAAGCCATGTGGCACCTTCTCATGGCCTACTGGCAAGAGTTCTTTCACCCTTCTTTCAGGCAAAGTCTCTCCTGCTTCCCAGGCCACGTGGCCAAAGGGAACACCCCAAAGCTGCATAGTCCTCCTCTACCAAAGCTGTGGGGATCCCCACTCTGGCCAAAACTGCATGGTTCTTCTCTCCACCAAAGTTGCAGGGTTGGGGGGTCACCACTCTGCCAAAGCCAAGTGATGGTTCTCTGCTAAAGCCGAATGGTGACTCCCTACTCTGGCAAAGCCGCGTGGTTCCTCCTCACATGGCTGCGGGGGTCCCCACTTTGCCAGAATCGCATGGCTCTCTCCTCTATTGCCACAGCTGCATGGTTTTCTTTCTCAATGGCTGCCAAGTCTGGGTTTAAATCTTCATGCCAATCCTCCTCTACAGCCCCATTTCTGACTCCTCCCACAATCGGCTACACTTGCCAGCACTCCCTTATCCTTGCAGCTTTACTGGGCTGCCATGGTGAGTCTGGGCAGGCATGGCCCCAAGTCATAGAGCCAATCTTCTCCAAGCTGTCACACAGACTCTGTAACTCGGGAGACCCGCCCCCAGTTGCATCTTGGGGGGAAGTTCCTTCCATCCCCCTAGCTCAGAGCATGACCACAGCTATTTAACATATCTATGCAACCAGTTAAAGGTTATAGATGTGTTAAATGACCATGCCAGAGGTTAGCTGCAAAGATGTTGCTGTACAAAAGAGCCCTGCAAGTTCCTGCTCCATGTGTCCCTTCCCCCAACTCACACCTTTTGGGGGGAGGGGTGAGGACATCCTAATATTTCCTGGACACTTTGAGTTCTGGACCCCATTCCAAATCCTTATTTGGGCCCCCCCTTCTTGGCTGCACTCTGTAACAGTAGGAATAAAAAAGAAAGCAACTCATTTAATTCAAAATAAGGCAATGAGCCCTGGCTGGCGTAGCTTAGTGGATTAAGCGTGGGCCTGTGAACCAAGAGATTGCGGTTCGATTCCCAGTCAGGGCACATGCCTGGGTTGCAGGCCAGTTCCCAGCAGGGAATGCACAGGAAGCAACCATACATTGATATTTCTCTCCCTCTCTCCTTCCCTTCCCCTCTAAAGATAAATAAATAAAATCTTTAAAAAAAAACAAAACAAAACAAAATAAGGCAGTGAAAGATCAAAAAAGAGAAAGAGAAAGAGGAAAAGAACAGGTTAAATAGAAAGCACAGAATAAGATGCTTAACACAGATTCAAAGGTCTCGGTAGTTATGGTAAGTGTAAGAGGAACACATGTGTTTGTAAAAGATAAAGTTTGTGAGGATTGATTTGAAAAATCTAAATGTGTTACGTATGAAAAATACCCTAAAATATAAGGACATTATAAATGAGAAAGTGATAAAATGGTAAAGGACAGATTTTTACTAAATAATCCTGGGAAGAAAATTCATGAGAAAGTTATAATAATTCTAATCTTTAACACGATTACAACTTCAAAGTATTTAACAGAAACATGGATGGAATTTCAATTAGAAATTGACAAACCTACAATAATGGTAGGGAATTTTATTACAAATTTACATAAAGAAACCAAAAAATGATTAAGGAGAGGACATAAAACATTTAAACAATACTACAAATATGCTTCACTTAATAGACACATAGAAACTTACACAGAAAAGCTAGGTAATACACACTCTTTTCAAGAATACACTGAATATTTATGTAATTGGACCATGAAAACAATATAAACAATTTTCAAAGAACTGGAGATCATATAAACTGCAGTCTTTGAAAATAATAAAATTTAGATATAAATCAAGGGCAAAAAAGAACAAAAAAATAACACACTGGTATATTATGAAGAAATAAAAATTTCTAAATGTTAAGAGCCAGTTAAGGAGTAATAATAGAAATCACAAAATTCAAAAATAAACATATTATACCCTAATTGTGTGGATTTGGGTAAATAAATACTTTATGGAATTTTATAATTATAAATGACTATATTAGCTAATAATAATTTAATGTTAAAATGCTAAACATTTACATTTTTAAATATCATATTCTAAATATTTTGAATGTATAATATCACAATAAGCTATTTTAAAAGTTTCTACTTTTTAAAGTTTCAAACCACACTTTGAATCAGATATAATTAAAACTCATTTTACAGGTGAAGAGTCTGAAGCATAGAGAGATTTTATAACATGCACAAGGACAGAGAACTTGGTTAATTCAGAGTAAATTCAAACAAATAAGCCAGCTGCAACACCATGGTCTTAGACACTAATGCCTTGTTTTTATCCTCACCCAATAACATTTTTTTATTGCTTTTAGAGGGAGGAAGGGGGAGAGGAAAACATCCACATGGCAGGGAAGCATCGGCTTGTTTGCCTTCCTGCACTCACTGGGTTTGGGGACCGCCTGGGCCCAGACAGAGGATCGAACCTAAAACCTGGGCATCCTGATCCAGGATTGAACCATACCTGAAGGTTACAGGGGGCTCCACCCAAATGAGCCACACCAGCCAGGACATTAGTCACAAAGACCTTTTATACTTTAGTTTAAAAAACCCAGCAAATTAAGTCCCTGAATGGTAAAAGTAAACAAACAATCAGGAAAAAAATAGAGATTAAGAAGACATGAAAGGCCCTGGCTGGCATAGCTCAGTGGATTGAGCGCGGGCTGCGAACCAAAGCATCGCAGGTTCGATTCCCAGTCAGGGCACATGCCTGGGTTGCGGGTCAGGTCCCCAGTGGGGACCACATGAGAGGCAACCACACACTGATGTTTCTCTCTCTCTCCTTCTCCCTCCCCCTCTCTAAAAATAAATAAAATCTTTAAAAAAAAGACATGAAAGACATATGTATCTATAGATGTAACAAATATTATAAAGGTATAAATATTACATGCCTTAAATTTTAAAATTTTCATAAAATAAACACTTATTGGGAAAACCGCTCATTTAAGTTGAGTCAAGAAGAAATGGAAAACCTGCATAGACCCACACGGTCAGCAAGTGAAACATGTAACACGAAGCACACATCTATACACAAATATCACGTTTGAGAAACAATTTTATCAAAAATTCAAAAAATTATAATCATCTACAAACTTCTAGAAATTTTAATCTTCTACTAACTTCCAGGAAAAAAAGAAAAACAATGTGTTTTATGGAACTTATAATCTGGATACCAAATGAGAAATGTACAATATGGGAAAAGAATATTATAGATAATTCTCACAAATAAGTAAATAAAAATTCCCAAACAGAATTTTAGTTATCTTAATTTATTAGTTCAATAAAGTACATAGAATGACAAACTTAGTTCATCCTGTGAACTCAGTAACATTCGAATATTAGAAATCTAGCAATGAAATATAGCACATTAATAGATTATGTGAAAAAGCAAATAATCATTGAAAATTTGCAATTATTTAATGAATTAACCTAAATTTATGCCAAAACTCTTAAAAATATTATACAAACACAAAATAAAATTCATTCTACAAAATAACCGACAGATTTTGTAAAATGAATTAGCTCTTTAAAAGCTTTTTAACTCTTTAAAAGCATCAAATCATTAAAGACAAGGAAAAACTAAGGAATTTTGACTGACTGGAGGAGGCTAAGGAGATACAAGAAAGAGCTAAACATAGTGGCAAACATGGTCAAATTCACATACAAGTTACAGTTTACTTAGTAGTATTGTACCAATGTCAATTCCTTATTTTGGTAATTGTATTTTCCTTATGTAAGGTCTTACCATTGGTGCACAGTGCATGAAGGGTACACAGAAAGTCTCAGTCCATTATCAACCCATCCCCTGCCAAGTGACTAAGCTGGCTGTGATCTCATGCCCTAAAAGGTTGTGAGTTCAATCCCTGTTCTGGGCACATACCTCCAGTTTGGGAATGTTCTGGATAACCCATCCAAGTGCCTCTCCCTCTCTCCCTAAAATCAATAAACATATCCTTGGGTGAGGATTAAAAAAGGAAATTAACCCATTGTCATCATTGTCATTTATATTGTAAATCTATTTGGTATGTTTTCAAATGCAAAAAAAATTAACATGTATAATCTTGTTCCTACTTTTATTAAATTTTGTTATCATTTAAAAAAAGACTTTGAATGCTTTATTTTCACTCTACTTTTTGGAACCTGTTAAATGGCATTGTTGGAAGTTTCACTAATGCCAATGTTTATATTTTATTTGTGTTGTATTTAGCAAAATAATTTATCATGATATTTTTTCTCACATACTCTGTAGATGTTAGTTTTTCATTCTCCTTTGTTTTCTTCTTTATTTCCAGTAAATTAGCTTAGCTAGTGGTTTATTTATTTTACTTTTTCCATTTGCATTTTCAAAGGGCCACATCATTGACTTACTTATTTAGTTATGATTTTCTGTTTTCTAGTTCATTAATTTCTGCTTTTATGTTACCTAGTTTCTTCCTCCAACATTTCTAGTGTTATTTTTTGTACTTTTTCTAACTTTTTCTGTTTAATGGTCAATAAGTTTGCATTTCTTCTCATTTTGTATTATACATATTTAAAGCAATATATTTTCCCTTTCCAGAGTGCAATCTATTCATTCTAGTAAATCATAACTTTAGTAGCAATATTTCTTAGATATTCTGAAGTTTTGGTTTTGATTTATATTTTATTTAAATGTTTTAAAAGCTATTTGGAAAGGGGTGTATAAAGGGACTGAATGGTAATGGAGAAAATACTATGAGGATTAAATAAAATAAAAAATAAATGGTATTTCTAAATTTTCCATTGTTTTGTTTTCTTTTTTATAGTTTGCTTTCTTTTTAAATTTTTTATTGTACTTTTTCCACTATCATTTAACCCCCTTATGCCCTCTTCCCTCTGCAAAGATAGGGGATAGAGGGATCAAGCAAAAAGGAAAAAGGACCCATGGATATGGACAGCAGTGCTGTTTTCAGCTTATCATCAATTTCTAGTTTTACAGCAATGTGATCAGAATACATAACTTCATTTTTTAGAAAGTGTTTTGGTTTCATTGTAATTAAGATATTTTTTACCCCTGAAAAGAAAGTCTCCTTTCTTTTTTTATAATATATATTTCAAAAGCATCAGTTAGATTTCTGTTATATTTATCTATCTTCTTTTTATGTGCTAATGGAAATAAATTATCTTCTAATCAATTCTTGTTTCAGTGTTTCTCCTTGCATTCCAGTAGATTTTATTTATGACTATTAAAGCTCTACTATTTGATTTTAAAGTCATTATAGATTCCTTTCTCCTTATTACAATTGTCATGATTCTGTCTCAACCTTTAGATTTTTCTTGTTTCAAATTAGTTCTACTTAATATTTATATCAGGATACTTGGAAGAAAAATATTGTATTTTTGATACATTCTCATGATTCAGTTTTCTCTTTATTTTTAGAGTGCCATTCTTCGTCTTGGAAAAAGTTTTTCCCCTTTAAGTTTAAACTGCTTATATAATGCTTCTTTTATCTTTTAACTTGTATTTTCTGGATATATCTTTGACTTCTTGTGTCAGTTTAAGCTATGTCTCATATATAACAAGTATTTTCAGTTTTTTCCCTTTTGAACTGCTGATTGCAAATATACGTGTGTGTGTTTGTGTACAAATGTATATTCTTGGTTGATGTGCTCGGGCTTTATTATATTACCTTGTTTGATATTATGTTTGCACTATTTCTTTCTTTTAAGCTTCCTCAAAATCTTTATTTTGCATTGTCTTTGTCTTGTTTTCTGTATATGTTTCTCTGCTTACCACATGAGAGGGCTCATACTAAATTCTTTTCATGATTATATTTATTATTTTATATATCATTTGAACTTTTATATAATCTTTATTATTGTTCGGTGTGAGTGATAAGAACACATAAAAAAATAGCAATTTGTATTACCTTCTCCTTTCCATCCTGCCTCTAGTGTTTGTTGACTCTACTGTTGTATGTATTTCTTCTTGCATAATATTTATATCTGGCCTCACACGAGAATTTGCAAGAGTGAAATTGAAGGAAAGACCTTTTAAAACATGGTGATGTCTGATCTCACCCCCAAAGATTCTGATTGTCTGAGTTGGAGCTGGTGGATTATTATTTATAAAATTTCTGGTGATGCTAATGCTGAAAACCACAGTCAGTAGATAAGTTTTAGAACTTGAATCAAAATGCATCCTCACCAGCCTCTGTTCTTCGATGCGGCACTGCTTGCTGCCTCTTGCAAGTCAGAAATCTATCTAGTTCACTGTGAAGCTGTGACAGCGGTGGCAGTCCTTTTGCTCCCCTGTTTGTGTGTGCGTTTGTGTGTAGACATTTCTTCTAGTATGATTTAACTGTTAGTGCTTGTCAGGTGACAAAAATTGCCAGATGCTGGGCATTTTGATGCTCTGTTTCATTTTCACCTTGCAACCACTGCTGCCTGCTTTTTGCAGTAGTTTGTGCCCTTGTTCCTACAGAGTCCTCCGGCCCTGGTGTCTCTGAGCATACTAAATGAATTTCAAGGAATGCATCAAGTTTCTGCCACACAACCTTTCAATTTCAAGCATGGAATTCTTGGTTTTGCCCTGATTTTGGAGACCTTTTGGTCTATCTGATTTGAAAGGCCTCCTAGTTCTGTGTCCTCTGTGGCGGTCTCTTTCACTTAGTGCACTTGGTTGCCCTTTTCGTGTAGTGTGCACGGGGTTAGAGATATTTGCTAGATCATCAAAATATTTGGTTCTCATTTACCTATATTCCAGTTAGTTGCAAGGCAGGGTGCAAGTGAAGAGAAGAAATCTCAGTCATCTGAAAGTATTTAATAATTATAAAAATGTTTGTGCACCTCCAAATATATAATAAATTCAGAGTATCTTCTTTCTCTCTCTCCCTTTGACAGCTGTGTACAATATCTGTGTAGTTCCTTAACTGATACCTGATGGATATTGCCAGGGTTAATGTATGGGATATGAACACATTTATATTCCTATAAACATTTGTCTGATTTGATTTTTATGTCAATGTTTACCATCCCTCTATTTAAGAAATCATGGAGGAAAGACTGTTAATAGGTTTTGCTTGTTTAGTCTAATTTGGCAATGTTATTCCCTAGGAGAGATTTCACATTAAATCTTCATAATATCAACTTTCTGAATTATAGAATAAGTAATTATGATATTGCACATATAAATATACATTCCCATACATTAAAAATTATCCTTTTTAGATTATTATTAATTTAAAACATATCAAGGTATGACTGACTTTCATCTTCATGAGGAAAGTATAAGATCTCATATATTTACACTTACAGAAAAAAGAGAGTCATGGAAATAATAATATGATGGGAAAAGTTGCTAGCAAGTATAGATTATCTAATATATGCCAAACAATATATTTAATTCATTTAGTTCAATATTATCAACAATTAAGATAAAGATGTTTTTCCATGGAACAAAATAATGTAAGTACTGTGCTGGAGAGAAAATTAAACATAAAAAAAATTTTAAACAAGAGGATGGAATGAGATTTCTAAGAATTAAAGGATATTGTTTTGGCTGCTGAATGATATCAGATGAGGTAGGAAGCAACATATCACAGAGAAGTTTAGTAGCGAGATAAAGAGTTAGAATTTTTTAAGGACAATTGGAAATGTATTTAAAGAGGGTTATGAAGACTAGATTGATGTAAAACACTTTTAAGAAGCATATTTCTTGCTGCTGTGTGAGTAATCCTTCTTGGAGGAGATGTGAGCAGAAAAGGGGAGATGAGCGATGATGCTGTTGACTTGTAAGTGGTGATGGTGGACCACACTAGAATTAAGGCAGAGAAATGGAGAGATTAATCACACATATGCAGTCAGGCAAGAAGATGAATTTAGAGGGACTCTTGAGTTAATAATTTAAGCAATTTTGTGAAAATGGTGTTGTTACTGCTATGTGAAAGACTGGGGTTTAGAGAGATGAAATATTATTTTCTAAGACTTATAGAATACATATAACTGTGTGATTTCCAACAGGGAATCTTAAGTAGCAAGTTTAAGATGTAGAATTCACGGCTCTGAAGACTGAGCTGGGCTAGAGATAATTATTTCACAACTATCAAATGGAGAGAGTGTAGAGGGAGAAGAAAGGGGATCTTTGAGTTGATCCCAAATAACATAATTATTTTGTTGTAACCTTTATTTACATAGTAGAAAATTATTTTCTTGCACTGCATATTTTGGTGTTTTTTAAAAATAAATCAACATCATCCTGCTGTCAAATTTTGTGAAAATTAGATTCTGTTATAGCCATTTCAAAACTAGCCAAAATAAAGCTTTTGTTATCACTTTAAAACAAAAAGTACACATGTGTGTGTGTGCCTGAAGTCAAATGTGGGATTAGATTAGTAATATGTGATGAAAACCTTCAAAGGACCCTTCATGGCCAAGTGCTCCAATTATTAAAGTAATGCATGAACACTCACTCTAATACTAATTAACTGCAAGTTGATTGCTTTCTTTTTAATAATGTTATTCAACATTGGCAATGGAAGCTACTTTATGTTTGTGGATAGTATAAGTCATTAAAAAATATTTCACGCTATCCCTGTAAGCAAAATTGAGACATATGTGCTGATATTAGTATAATATGGTGCTTCTCTAACGAACAGAATAAACATGCCAGGAATGTGTGTAATTATCTGTCAGTATCAATAAGGAGGGAGTATTATAGTAGAAACCATTGAACTCTGTTATGAATTTCATTAACTGTTTTTCACTACTTTAACAGAAGGTACAAATATATCTGGAGTTCAAGTATTACTTGAACTCATTTTCAATAGTATTTTAATTATAGCCAGGAAAATTGTGAACTACCTAAACATTTTTCCCAATAAATACTAATAACTGGGTACATATCTGTGTATATATGCATGTTTGAATATAAGTTAACATTTTCAGCTGAAAATTCACTAACAAAACATCAAGGAGAATATTCACTAAGAGCAAGATTTTGTAAAGACAAAGTTTTATATACATATATTTCCCTAGAAGTAAGGTAAAGGAAGTCAAAGCAGTGATCTGGGTGGAAAGAGAAAGTGAGGAAGAAGGTGAGTCTGTGGGTAAATGATCCTGTCCAGGCTGCAGGGCTGCCTTCCCATGTCGTAGCTATTGAAATGCAGGAACCACTTCCACCCGAATGTCTCACAGGCATCTCAAATTAATATCTACGAAACCTATCTCAACATCCACTCTGTGAGATTTGCTCATAGGTTGCAAAGCCAACCCATAGCCTGAGGAAATAGTGTTGTTCATGTAACTGTCTGTGATTCTGTATCACACGAACCTCTTGATTCTATTTACTTCTATCGTTCCCATTCCCATTATCCTGTATTGTGGTAATACTAAATAACAGTTGCAAATAGCCTCTTCACCAACATTCCTGCTTGGAATCTTCAGTTATCCAATATATATCCTTATGCCTCACAGAGTAATTTGCAAATGCAAACCTGATCTCTTTTCAATGTCTAACTATTGATTATGGGATAAAGTTAAAGTTAATATTATGACTCACTAGGAAGTTTAATTAGACAGACTGTACTTACCCTTCCAACTGCATTTGTTTAAAAAATAATTTTATCCTCAGGTAAGGTAGAGGATGTTTAGCTTCTCAAAGTACAAATCTCTCTCAATTTTGAAACTTGCAACTGTAAGTTGTAAGAACAGAAAATGTAAATGTTATAAACTATGGATTTGAAACCTTGTGCAGTTAATCATTATGAGCAACATCTGGCCCAATTAGTTTAACTTGGAACTGATATTATTTAGCAATTATATTTGTATGAATTCTCTATATAATGCATTATTAATTAAATTTCTCAAATCTATCAGGCTGATCACATGTGTGCTTCATAAATGTGAAGGAAGGTGAAGGACATACTAGTTAGATGACAGAAATGAATACACCAGTATTGAACTGAAAAGGGGCTTTCTACCCCAATAGGAAGTCTGAATAAAAGACCTCATAAAAAGAGGACTAGAATGTCTTTCAGGAAGACAAAAAGCAGAAAGAAAAAACTAATCACTTGGTCTTTTTGATTGAATAAGAGAGATTTTACCTTGTTGGATGCTGGATGTTTTGAATTCCTAAAAAACATTCTTAGTCTTTGTCCTAGGAGGCAGTTGAGTTATTTGGGAACAGTTGATAATTTTGTGTCTTGTTTTTAATCTTTGTTAGCACTTAGTTTAGGACTAATTTTTTTCTCCCTACTGACAAAACAAGTCAGTAGTCTATCCAAGCCCAAAGTTTTCACAGATTGGCTGATGAAAATAGGAATTATTTTGGCTCTGTGTGTAATCTCCAGTTATTGTTTCTGCTATCTCTCCAGGCTCCAGGACGTTTTTTAATCTGTGTACTTTTTTTAATTAAACTTTTAATTTTGACATAATTGTAGATTTACAAACAGTTGGCAAAAATAATACAAAGCGAGTCCATGCATCAGACCTTGCCTGGTTCTGCACAGTGGTCTCAATAACGGCACTTTGTAAAACTAGAGTACAATATCTCACAGCAGGATATTGACATTGATACAATCAAGATTCAGAACAGGTCACAAGGATCCTTCATATTACACACCCATTTTCCTCCCTTCACCCTTCCCCATCCATAAACTCTGGAAACATTCATAAGTTCACCATTTCTCAAATTTTTCATTTATAGATCATTGTATGAGCAGAATCATGTAACAGATAACTTTTTGTGAATGGATCTTTCACTCTACAATTCTCTGGAGGTTCATTCAGTTTGTTGCATGTGTCAATGGTTCATTCCTTTTCATTGCTTAAGAGTAATTTATAGTATGGATGCACAGATTTTTTAACCATTTACTTGCTGAAGGACATCTGGGTTGATTGTCCCTGTTTTTGATGATTCCAAAAAGAGACTGCCATAAACAATTGTGTATAGGATTTTGTGAGGACATAAATTCTCATATCTCTAGGATATATTCCCAGAAATACAATTGCTAGTAGTTGCAATTTAGTTATTTTAAGAATCTGACAAATTGTTTTTCAAAATTGCTGTGCTGTTTAACATTGCCACCAGCATGTATGAGTAAACCAAGAGAAACTGGATGAATAGAAATCACATCCTCACCTACATTTGGTATTGCCAATATTTTTAAATTTTAGCCATTCTTTTAGGTGCATAGTGATAGTTCATTGTGGTTTCAATTTAAATTTTCCTAATGGCTGATGATGTTGAATATTTTTTTTGTGCTAATGATGCAAGCATTTCCAGGGCCCATGACCCACTGTGTTTTTTGGTTTTTCACAGCAAAGAATTAAAAAAATGAGCCAGCATAGAGTTTAAAGTGATAGTGAGTTTATTAGGGAGATAGTGAGACAGAGAGTGTGCTACTCCGCAGACAGAACAGCCCCTCCCTAGGGCAATTCACTTCTTTTATTGAGACTCATTTAATTGAGGGGTAGGGCATTCAATGAAAGGGAGGAAATCTTTCAGGAAAAGGGATAGGGACTCCTTGGAAGAACCCTGTCAACCATTTTGAGCCCTTATAAGGGCTTTCCATTTGTAGTGGCTTACTCATGTTGTTTAGTATGCTAATATATTACAAAGAGCATAAAATGAGACCAGGAGTTACTGCAAGGTGAAATTAGTTGCCATGTTGAATCTAGCTGGTCCCTGCCCGTTCTAAGTCATTAAGTCTGGTGGGGACTGGTCTTTCCTCTTCTTAAGAGCTCCTCTAAGCTTTTATTGACTTCAGCTCTGTGCCAAACACCCCATCTCACTAGCTTGCCATTTTAAAAGTTCTTTCTTTCTTTGTTTTAGATACTAGTTCTTTGCCAAATATATAGTTTGCTGATATTTTCTTCCACTCTTATCTTGTATTTTAATTCTCTTAGGGTCACAGAGCAAAAGCTTTTAATTTTCTTGCTATTCAGTTTATCAGATTTTCTCCTTTATGGATATGTTTGATGTTAAGAACTCAGCCTAGACTTAGACCCTGTTTGATGTTAAGAACTCAGCCTAGACTTAGACCCTGAAAACTTTTACTGTTTTTTTTCTGTTAGTTTTATAGTTTTACAATTTACATTTACATCCAGGGTTCATTTTGAGTTAATACTTGTGTATAGTGTGAGAGTTAGGTCAAATTTCATTTTTTCTGCAGACTTTCAAATGCTTCATTACTAAAAAGTCTACTTGAAAAGGCTATCTTTCCTCTACTGAATTGCTTTTGCTATTGAATGGAAAGGGAGAATAATGTTCAATAAATTGTAAAGGGATTTTTAAAAATTAATTCCTTTTTTATGTTAAAAGAAGACCAAGGGTTACCTAATATATGGTGAAAACTAGAGATATAAATTTAAAGAAAAAATAATAATACAAAATTGACCAGGATGACACAGAAAATATAGAAACAGTAGAAATCTTAATACCGTATTTTTTGGAATATAAGATGTACTCCCCCCACCCAAATTTGGGAGGAATAATGGATGTTAATGCTGCTGTTGAGTTCTGTTTACATTTACATTGGTGAAATATTATGTTATTTATGTTATTAAATATTTTACCACATTTTTTGCTTCAAAAATTTTTTTCCTATTTTCCTCCTCTAAAACCTAGGTGTGTCTTATAATCTGAAAAAATATGGTAAATAGAGAAAAAGAAAACAAAAATCTCTCAAAATTGCCCTCTAAAATAATTTTGAAAAGATCCTTAATCCATGATATAAAAATAAGATTTATGAAAGAATGAATAAGAACCAGTTTTTAATTTTCAAGTAGTCACTATATATTTTAAAAAGTCATTAGGATATAAAGATTAAGTTAAAGAAATTCTGATAAATTAAAAACAAAATAAAACTACAAAAACATGAGAAGATGAAAGTCATAGAAGTACAGCCTGAGTCTCATCATATGATCCATAGAAACTCCATAAAGGGAACAGAGACAATGAAAAGAAGTAAATTATCAAGCTTAGTACTAAGTAGTATTTCCAGTGTAATGGATATTAATAACCAGACTAAAAGGATTCCTGACCTACTGCACAATAAATGAGAACATAACCATTCTTAAACAAAACATTACTGATTTTTAGAATATCAATGATAAAGAGGTGTGTGGATTGTTAAGCATGGAATACAGTGATTGAGAGTTTAAGGGGACCTGGTTTCAACAAACAGAGCATACTTTCCCAAATGGTGAATTAAACAAACAACATACAGAAGGTTGTGTTCGGTTATACACATTATAATTTAACAGGGAATTTGATAAACTGGAAGGACCATAGGTAAGACAGAAATATTCTGGGTAGGAAGAAAATGTTTAGCCTGAAAAAAGAAGAAAAGACTTGGGTGCTTGGTGTGTTCGTGAGTATCTGTCTCTCTACATCTCTCTCTATATATTATATTTATGTTTTCTAATAAATTTTCTGAAGTCAGTACTGTTTCACAGATAATAAATATGAAATCTAGAAATATAAAACGTTTGCCCCCAAGTAAAGAATAATGCAATGTGGATCATCACAAAAACACCTATATGGGTATTTTATCTTTGTGAAATGATAAAAGTAAAACCTAATTTTAATAAGCACTACATTATTTAATTTTAGTCAAGTTTCATTTTACTTATAATGAGCGCACTGTAAGTAATCACATTCATAGTTATAGCGCCTGATGATGAAATGACTTGCTCCTTTGCAATGGATTAGGATGAAAATTGCTTTCACCTCTAGAAGCAAGGCTATACCCATACATAATCTTCATTCCTTAATCTCCAGAACTAACAGAGGGATCATTTTATTTTTTATTTTGTTGGGCTATTTGTAAAGTTGTTTGTTTTTTAAATGGCTTGACAGATTTTGGAATTTTTGAGTGTGGAGTAAGATTGAAAGGTAATGACATTTTTATCGAAAGTCAAAGAAGTCAAATTTAGAGTTCAGTTTACTTTTGCTCTTTGCCTTCTAGAAATTCAAAACACTATGTCATATAATCATAAGCCAGCAAACACTGTTTATAAAGGAAAATGCCACACTGAGATTGACAGAGAATGTGAGGAATGTTTTGAGGATTTTCTTATCACCTGGTAAAGAAAACATTCTTATATAAAAATTCATGTGTAAGCTTTATCAATCATAATGAAAAGGGAAAGACTTTACTTGTACTGAAATATACTTATTGTCTTCTAACAGATTAAATATTCAGGACAACAAACTATTTTCAATTATATAACTTGTGTTACATGTATTGGGTGGACCAAAAAGTGTGTTTAGCTTTTCCTGTAAAATAAAAGACATTTTTCATTTTCACCAATAACTGTATTGATTTGGATATTTTGAGTAGGTCAGCTATCTCCTGTATGGTGTAATATTAATTGTTCTCAATTAATGTCTCAATTTTATTACTATCAACTTCAACTGGTCTACCTGACCATGGGGCATCATCCAGTGAGAAATCTCCGGCTTTGCAAACCACTTTTGACGGTTCAATTAGTCACAGCACCTTCTCCACACACTGCGCAAATCTTTTTATGCATTTTAGTTGTGTTTTTGCCTTTCCTGAAATAATAAAGCATAAAATACCAAAAATGTTGCTTATTTTCTTCCATCTTCAATATAAACATGGCTACACAAAAATTCACTGATTTTTTTCTGGTAACATAATTTTTTAAAATTATTCAAGTACCGTTATCTCCATTTTTCCCCCATTACTCCCCCCACCCCGCCCCACTCATCCCCACCTCCCACCCTTGATCCTATCCCCTTTGGCTTTGTCCATGTGTCCTTTATACATGTTCCTTGATGACCCTTCCCCATTCTTTCCCCCATTACCTCTCTTCCTCCTCCTCTCTGTTTACTGTCAGTTTGTTCTTTATTTCAATGTCTCTGGTTATATTTGGCCTGCTTGTTTCGTTTGTTGGTTAGGTTCCACTTATAGGTGAGATCATATAGTATTTTTTTTCACTGCCTGGCTTATTTCACTTAGCATAATGTTCTCCAGTTCCATCCATGCTGTCGAGAGGGCTAGGAGCTCCTTCTTTTTTTTTTCCTGCAGCATAGTATTCTGTTTTGTAAATGTATCACGGTTTTTTGATCCACTCATTTACTGATGGACACTTAGGTTTCTTCCAACACTTGGCTATTGTAAATTGTACTGCTATGAACATTGGTGTGCATAACTTTTTGAATTGGTGTTTCAGGATTCTTAGGGTATAATCCCAGCAGTAGAATTGCTGGGTCAAAAGGCAGTTCCATTTTTAGTTTTTTGAGGAAATTCCATACCATTTTCCAGAGTGGCTGCACCAGTCTGCATTCCAACCAACAGTGCACTAGGGTTCCCTTTTCTCCACAACCTCGCCAGCACTTGTTGTTGATTTCTTTCTAATGGCCATTCTGACTTGTGTGAAGTGGTATCTCATTGTGGTTTTGCTTGCATCTCTCTGATGTCTAGTGATCTGAGCATCCTTTCATATGTCTCTGGGCCCTCTGTATGTCCTCTTTGGAGAAGTTTCTATTCAAGTCCTTTGCCCATTTTTTCAACCAATTTTGATAAGTTACTTTTTAATGTACATTGATATGACTGCTGTCATAATACAATCTAACAAAATTGTTTTGAATGAAGTTAAACACAACTAAGTACTACTAGATCCACCTTACAAATAAAACCCCACATGGACTATTTTGATCAATCAATCCAGTAAAATACATGGAGATCCAGGTGGTAATCCCAGTTCTGCCATCAGTTGATTGTGACCTTGAGAAAGTAATGTATTCAGTTATTCAAATTGTCTTTTTAAATGAAGGCTTTTTTAATATTTGACATTGGAATAGGAGGCTGCCCTAAAGTTGTTGTCCGAGATGTGTGTATATCACAGTGATGAGCATTGTGTTCCCTGTCAGAATTAGTGAACCCTTCATGTGCGTTTTTTTTCCTTAGATGAAGAGTTTTCCATAACTATCCATTACAATTACTGTTAGTAACCTTGAAGATATTTTTCACACTTGAGTACAATGTGGCTCCAAAATCTGCATATCCTCATGCTTATTTTCAAATATCACTCAGTCTTCATACACAGATCCATACGCTCTGATTTTGTTATTTTCACAAGTATTCATCAATATAGCTCTAACTGAGGATTCACAACACAATGCTTTTACAGCCAGAAAGTTCTACAAAGAAAATGCAATTTGTTGTTTCTCCTTTTTATGATGGAGATTCTTTTAAAAAAATTATAGATTGAAATTATAGTGTGGAAAAATATATGTACATATAATTAACCCCCAATAAATTGCTGCTGTATTTTTGTACAGTAAGTATTTGTATATATTTACCTGAATATTCTGATAGTCTTTATTCTTTTTTGAATTTTCATGTTTTTTGTTTCTAGGATCATTTTCTGTTTACCCTAAGAACTCGTTTTAGGTGTTTGTTTTTTTGTTTTTTATTTAATATCAGGTGGTTGCTAGGATCTATGGGTGAAGAATAGGGAATTGATAATAATTTAGCGTAAGGTTTCAGTGAAGATAAATTCTAGGAATCTGCTGTATGGCATTGTGCCTATCGGTAACAACACGGTATTATACACTTAAAATGTGCTAATATTGATTTACTGGCAACAAATTATTTACTTTTTCTTTTTGCTGGAAACAGAATTTCTTTTTTCTTCACTTTTGAAGAAAATTTTCACTAGATCCAGAAAACTCTATGTTGGCAATAGTTTGCTTTCAGCATTTTACAGATGTTATTTTATCAACTGCTAGTTTGATCACATACCTTTGAAGAAGCATATTATTTTCCTGTCTGTGACTGTTTATAAGATGTTTTTCTCTTTGTCTTTGACTTTCAGCAGTTTTATTGTTATGTTTAGATATAGTTTTATTTATTTATTTGGGCTTTGTAGAGTGTCTTTAATCTATGGCTTGATGCCTTTTGTCAGTTTTGGGAAGTTCTTGACCATTAACTCTTTAAATATTTCTTCAACTTTCTCTCCCTTCTCCAGTCTGGGACCATAGTTACACTATGTTAGACATTTCTATGTGTTCATACTTTCCTTTCCAAAGATAATTTACACCATTAATTTCCAGGTTCAGAGGAGATCACACCAATCCAATTAAAGACAGAGCTAGCTGATTGCTATTTTTTGAGAGCCTTTCTTCTTTCTTTCTTTTCCTTCCTTCCTTCCTTCCTCCTTTCCTTTCTTCCTATTTCCCTCTTTCCCTCCCTCCTCCTCTTTCTCCTCCTCCTCCTCCTCCACCTTCTTCTTCTCTCTCTCTCATTCATTTTTCATTGTTTCTCTCTCCTTGGATTTACCCACCCTCTTATCTTGTAGCTCTTCATTAGTTGCAAATGTGCATTCTAGAATTTGCATAGGATCTTCATATTTGGTAATTTCTGGATCTTAATTTTTGTGTTTCCAATACAGTGAGTGATCCAAAAATCTCCCCACTTCTCATATGTTGTTTGGCTTCTTAGACCCTTACCCTTGGTGAATATCCTAAAGGAAAAACCAGTATAAAGTATTTCACTTCTCTGTGTTACCCTTTCTTGGGGATTTAGCTTGTCAATTTCTGGATACCTAGGAAATCCCAAACTTAATATTTGTCTCTGAGTTTCTCAAAACTGCTTCAAGTTCTGCTGGATATTCTGTCTGTTAACAGGGGTTCTCTGTGCACTTCTCAGCCTTTTGCATTCCTCTGAGACTTGGTAAGCATCCCAAAGGCCAAGTGTCATGCAGAAAGTTGGAGTTACCTTGTTGTGCTTTCCTCCTTTCTAAGATCTGACCCTTTACTTGCTGACTGCATTAGTAGCTATCCAGTGCTTTAAAACACAAGCTGGGCTGATTTTAATGGGTATACAACACTGAACCTTGAATAAAGGGAAGAACAGCATAAGTAGAGTAGCATCTATGCGGAGTCAATACAAGATGTAAGGGTGAAATATGTGTAGCATGTCTGTAGAAAAAGGACTATTTTGCTTCAACTGGAGCATGATATGAAAAGGAGGTGATGCTATATATCTAGAGACAGGGAAGAAAGAACATGTAAGGAGTTTTATGTCATTTTAAAGAGCTGATATATTACCCTAAACCTTCTCCAGTCATTTGTATGGAAATGTTAAGGACCTATAATCTCCTCTGAATCTTGCTCCCATGCTGAGTCTATAATACCTTCCCCCTCCCCCCTTCCCTTGTTTAATCATCCTCTGTCTCTGTGTTGCTTCAGGTACCTCAGTCAAGTGCATAGAGTTAGTGCAAAATCAAGAAATTTTTAAAAATGGCATTTCAGGAGAGAAGTTTATGATTTTTCCATTGCTCTTTGGCCACAGGCATCACATTCCAATAATTTTGCTCATATTTTATGCTCTACTATTTATTTTACCTGAAAATCTACTGACAATAGAGAATTTATAAAAAATTGGCAGTTTATCTATGCATGCAAAACATATGAGGTCTTTCTGTTAAATAATACCATCTTAGAAACACGAACTCTATCTGCTTCTGTTCAGTAAACAAACCAATTTTGTTTTTCCCTGGCAGGAATTTTTAACTTTTCTCAACTTAGTTGTCAACATGTGGTTGGCCTGTACGTCAACTTTCTAAACTTAATAACACTGACTTTCATTTAAAAGAATAACATATAAACCATATAAATACTGTCTGTCATTCAGAAAATGAGTAATGGAGAAATACTATTATATTTTTTTGTTTATGGACCCCATAATTTCAGAAACTAGCCCAAATCCAAATCCTGTTTCTCAACATTAACTTGTGTGCTGAGACTTGCTCATCTGTAACTTGCTCATCTGTAGTAAATGAAAGAGCTCTAAGCTTATACACTGTAAAATGCTCCCTAGAGGACATGAAGAAGCAGGTGCTGCATAAGCTGCCCTGATTTTTCATTGCATTGTGTGAAAATGGTCTCTTTAGACATTTTTCCCCAATATGAGGGTGTTTGTGGTTACATTATTTGACTTCCACTAATTTTTGTTCAGACTGTGTAATTTAAAGGGCATTTAACTTCAGAAGATACATTTGTAGAGTTATACTTTAAAAAGTGCATCATTGCAGCATTAGCAAGCTGCTGAGTGTCCTATAATTTTCTATAAAGTATATAACTACTCTTGATTTCATGGGGATTCTCTCTCATTTTCTGTAGGTTGTATAGACTCCAGCAAGAATATTTCTGAATAATGAATACCATATTGAACCATGGTAAGTTATACTTTAAAATATATACCGGAAAACACTACAAAAATCTACATATGGTTTGAAGCTTGAAAGTATTTTCCCTAATACTAAATCCAGGAAGTATTTCCTTAAAAAATTTTGATAAAGAATAAATGTACATCTCTATAATGTTATCACCCAAAGACAAATAAAGTTAATATTTGAATATCTTTATTTTGATTTGTGCTTTCTGAAACAATAACTTTTCTTCTGTGTAGACTATATATATTTATTTTAATATAACCATAATATGGTAACTGACATTTTTTAAAATTTTTTTTATTTTAGATTATTCAGTACAGTTTCTATCTTTTATTCCCATTCCAGCCCACCCACCCATCCCTCCCCACCTCCCTTCCATTTCCAAGCCCCGTAGTTTTGTCCATGTGTCCTCTATATTTGTTCTTGTAAACCCGTCCCTTCTCCCCTGAAATTCCCTCCCCTCTCCCCTCTGGTCACTGACATCCCTTCCTCCATTTCAGTGTCCTTTGTTATATTTTACTTGTTTCTTTTTTTGTGGTTTAGGTTCCTGTTAAAGGCGAGATCATATGGTATTTGTCTTTCATTGTCTGGCTTATTTCACTTAGCATAATGCTTTCTAGCTCCATCCATGCTGTTGCAAAGGGTATGAGCTCCTTCTTTCTTTCAGCTGCATAGAATTCCATTGTGTAAATGTACCATAGTTTTTTGATCCATTCATTTACTGATGGGCACC
>CM052549.1:64310750-64428228 GCA_028533065.1 Trachops cirrhosus
TTCACCCCACTAGCCAGTTATTAGAAAGGATGGAAAGAAGATAAGACTCTTGCTGGGAAGGAAAGGATTGTGAGTTGGATCTAGAACACAGTGAGGTTGTGAGAGGTCAGTTTCTGAGGTAGGGTGAGAGTAAAGAGTAGTAAATACGTGTAGTGTGTGAGAGAATAAAATTAACCACTGTAGTAATAGGATTCAGGAAACTGAGAAGTGGGCTAAGGTCTGGGAGAGATGTTGTGTAGTATTTACAATTGTATGGCATAGCTATTATTTACAGTAATATTAGAGCAACAATCATATGTCAGTATCTACTAAATCTCAATAATAAGAATAGGAAGTATGGAGCCTTAAGAAGTGTACTAATGTAACTCAAATGAAGAGCAGTTAATTATCTATACACTATGAATGAGATAACGGGAAACCTATTAAATGATACAATATAACTAGCCAAGCAAAGAAGACTATACCAAAAGAAGAGAAATACTAAAATACTATTTCAATAAAAAGTGTAAGGACAATGAAATAACAATACAGATATGCTATTAATTGCAGGTTTAAAAAAGAAAAATTTAAAAAATGAAGGCAATAAGCAGGAGATGGAATGAAGAGATAAATTTGGAAAGGTAGAAGGATCAACACTAGAAGGAAATAGAAACATAAGTAATTGAATGAAATAACAATAATAAGAATTAAAAAATGAAAAGTTACTTAATAAAAAAATCAAGCAAAAAATAGAAAAAACAAAAGAAAAAAAAAAAACAACCTTTGTTGGTTTCAAACTGGCCAAAGCAGTGTTCCTGGTTTTGCTGGCTGCAGCAGACTTAGGGGCGAACGCCGTGGCTTTGTTCCCCTTCCTCTTCAGAGCTCTGTCAGCCTCTGGCGCACTGTCCCCAGGTCCAGCCTAGCGGGCTCAATGCCCCAGGAACCAATCTGTGAACTCCCAAGCACTCCCTTTGGAGCCCACTGCGGAGCTTCTGCACGCATGCGCCCCTTCCAGGTTCACGGGTGTATACCCTGGCACCTCTCACCAGGGTGCAGGCATCGGGCGCACTTCAGCACTCCCTCGGAAAGCTCACTGCGGAGTGCGCTCGCACACGCCACCGCTTCCAGATTCACGGGTGTGTGCTGTGGATTCTGAGGGGCTGGAACCTCCCCCGAATTTACGTCCTGGGCACCAGGATCCCTCAGAATGCCCGTGCTTTTTCCGTGCTCACGGCTGTAGGCACCCAGCCTTTTACTCAAAAAAGTAACTCTCTCCGGGTTGGGGCGCCGGCGCAAGACATGGTGGTCCCTGGACCCATTGTACAGGCGCCTCTCACCAGGGTGCAGGCTTCAGGCGCACTTCAGCACTCCTTCGGAAAGCTCACTGCGGAGTACGTTCACGCGCCACCACTTCCAGGTTCTCAGGTGTGTATGCTATGGATCTTGGGGAACTCGAGCCTCCCCCAAATTCCCAGCCTGGGCACCGGGGATCCCACAGAATGCCCGCACTTTTTCCATGCTCACAGCTGTAGGCACCAAGTCATTTACCCAAAAAATAACTCTCTCTGGGTTGGGGCGCCCACGCAAGGTCCTGCCGTCTTTGGCTCCACTGGCTGGGCTGTGATCTTCCCCAAAGCTCGCTCAGAGGTCTCCCGATCAGCCCTTGTTCGGTCAGGGGGGGAGTGGATGACCCAGCTCCCCCACCCCGAGAACCCTGCGGCAGCTCCCAGAGCTCTGGGGCTGGGGCTGCAACCTCCCTGCTCCCCAAGCTGGTCGCTGGGCTGTTATTATCCTGCAGTAGTCTCCTTACCGTCTGGTCTTTCAATGTCCGCTACAATTTTGATTTCCTATTTTCATGTATGCTGCAATGTCCTCTGTAGTATGGCTAGGTTTTCCTGTCTTTTGAAGAGGGAGGTGGCGTGTGCTCCCTCCTACCACGCCGCCATCTTCCACCCCGAAACTGACATTTTTATTGCCTGACTTTATTTAACATTATAGTGTTTGTGTTTCTCCATGTCATTAAAGCTGGGTTTGTTGACACCATCTGACAACGATATGTTTTTCATCATAATTATTTACTAGAAATTATTTAATTACATTCTGGTTTTGGACATTTAATGTTTTATATTTTTTATACTATACAATTATGATTTTTGCATTTAGTCTTTTATATATCTCTTCCTGTCTGTGTATTATAAACTACAAGTAGAATTGATTTAATGAGTTGTCATTGATTTTTAAAACTTAATGTACATAACTAAACTGGTTTATACCTGTTTAATCAACTGCAAACAGTATATTAAAGGATACACCCTTGCTGTCCTTGACTTAGAGCTTTCAACCCTGTGATTCAGTAAATATAGAATTCTTATGTGGCATACTTCAGCATCACTTAGAAGAAGTACCTCTTTTTCTCATTCTTTTTTATTCTGATTGGTTTCATATAACAAAAGATGTGTCCAAAACTCCATGCTATTAAGTTATCTGGCCCTCAACAATGGATGGGCTTTGGGGATATCTAGTGCCATACACAGCCTGAGCTTCAATGCTTCTACAGAAGATGTAGGAGACTCCAAACTTCAGGGAAAAAAGGAACCTGTTTTATTCAATATTTAGTAGGATATTATCTCACAGGCATTAACATCTTGATGGCATGCAGTGTTTCACATGGTCCACCTGGGACTCCTCTAAATGGGTCTGCTTTTCTTCAGAGTGCCTTGGAGATAAATGCTACCCATCAAAAGTCTATGTGCCAAAGGAGACATGCCAGCCAGGAAAGTCTCATGAGTCTCATGAGCTCCCAAGGGAAAATAGTCTTGCCGGCCACTTCTGACTCATGGAGGGGAAAGCCCTGCTGGGTTGTCTACAGAAGGCACTAGCTCCTGGCTAAGGCTAGCCAAATTGTTACCAGTCCAAATTTGTGTGCCCAACACTTCAAAAGGCCAAAGTTTAAAACATCAGAGTTTGAAGTAAGGAAAGTTTACTGATAGAGAGGGTGCCAAAAGAAAAGATAGGAACTCTCGGAATTTTTCAAATCCATCTGAAAGTGCAGAGTTCAGGCTTCTTTTGTGTCAAGGGAGAGGAGAATGGGAGGGGCTGTATCTGTGGAAACACTACTAGCCCCAAGCAGAATTCTTGTAGTGATTGGCATGTCTAAGACAGGAGCTATTAGCCTGAAGGCCATTGGAAGAACACCAGTTTGAACAGGATGGAGTCAGAGAGGCTGAGCATTTCACTTTGCTACATAAAGTGCTTTTCCCATGTTATAGTCAGCAGAATAATAGCAGAGCTGGCCTCAGGCTACAAAAGATGCACTGGTGCTGGTGACAAACTGTGATGCACCCATCTTTTGGGTCTCTGCCCTACCCAGAGGTGTTATGAACTGTACAAGATTATACCCACCATTATAGTGGAGAAGAGAGTGAGAACACAGTGAAAAGAGGGCTGTGGAGGTCTATCCAGTGGAACATTTTAAGAGTTTTCAAGTATGTTTTTTGGGTTTTTTTAACATTCGTTCTGCATATATTTTTATCTTATATTCTTACTTCCAATCCTTCCTCAGCCTCTAAAACTAATTGCAGGGCATGTAAAAGCCAAGCCTAGGAACCTAGGACTGGAGGTCTAATGGAAAAGCCGAGAAGTAGGTGATAGTACTCTTCAGGACACATATTTTCAATTTTTTACATATTCATTCTGCTGCTGCAGGGCAGCATTGTGGCAAATTATACAAACAGATTTTCTGTTCACACAGTGTACTCCCAAGGGGCAAGATGGATTCTCTGCATATCCATTCAATCATTTTACTTACTAGTCAGATTTTAACACTGCCTCAAATAATGATTACTGGTAAGCACTTTTACTAAATTACTGTAAGATGTTGGAAGCAGCTCCTAAAGCCCGTCTGTAAGCATAAATTAAGAAGGTATAGTATTTTCAACTTTTTTAGAATGCAGATTTTCTTTGGCAGGGCACATCATTCTCTTTACTTAAAAAAAATGACTATATCTTAGTCATTTCCTTCTGAAAATAAGCCATAGCAATAGACATTCCATGTTATTCTGCTCAGATTTAGCTTGTTTTCATTCCCCTTTACTTAAAAAAATTTTCATATTTATAAGGTCAAACCGAAATTTTGAAAAATGTGACATAAGATAATGACTGCAGAAAAGACCACCACCGTAAGTCCATGTTCCTCTGGACAGCTCCGCATTGTCACACAGCAGCACTGCCCTGTTTCAACCCCTGCCTCCCCTTCAGTCTGCGGGCTTCTTGGGGACAGGAGTTAGCCTTTATATCTGTATTCCCAGTGCCGAAAACAACACTCAGTAGTTGAACGTAAAACAAAAGGAAGGGAAAGTAAAAACAAAGAAAGTTGTTGATTGAAAGAAAATCATTTACTTTTTTTACATTCCAAGAGCTAATATGCATACCTTAGCATTCTCATTGTTTGGGACTTAATACACTTTGTTGTAAAATCCCTGGTGTTAAATTTAGAAAGTGGGCATGTGTCTTTAAAAGAAGAGAATTTGTGAGTTGGGAAACCTTGGTTTTGGGTGCCATTCAAATATCTGAGCATGGTTCAAGTTCTAAAAGAATACCATTGTATAATTTTATGTCTCAGTTATGAGAATAAAAACATTGGATGCTACATCTAAAATCACAAAGTTCATAAAGATTTAAATAAGCTTTTACTTGTGCCTGGCAAGGTGTCAATACATTATGTGTATTACCTAAATTAAGCTCCACCCCAATCCCGATATAGGTATTAGTCTTAATGACTTTTTACCATTAAGTTACAAAGATTGTAAGCAACAGGAATTGAATTAAGCTGTCAGAATCTAGAATCTACATAATTTGATTAGATTGCCAAGTTATATAAAGAGCTAAACCTTAAAATATTTAGAGCAGTAGAAAATAAAGGGAAAAAAGCTAATTATCTTTAGGTCAAAATTTAAGCATTGGGTTTTAAATTTAATATTCTGTGTATTTTCAGGTGTTATAATGTGAAATTTCAAGAGTGAACAGTGTTTATATAAAATCTGTGTTTGTAGTATTCAAATAGTGACATGAATATGAGAAACACTTAATTGATAGTTTAATAACATTTAATCAGTGATGTCAAGTGCACAGTCAATTGGTTATTTGATTTAAAAGGTAAATACAAAGTACTTCACTAAATGTTCTCACGTAAGGCATTAGCTAATATTTTGTGATGAATATATAATAGAAAGGTAAGATCTCCCTGTTGGCAGATAGAAGGTTTCTGAAAAACTCGTGACATCTTACTGTGATGATCCAGGTTTTAGTAAACCATTTCTCTCAGCATGCAATTAGAAAAACTAGGTAATATATTCAACACAAAACAAACAAACAAGAATCTAATGTCAGGCACTGGAGAAACAAGTCGAGGTGAGTCCTTCAGATGTTTTCTCGCATCGAAACAGTGGAGTTGGTCAGTGAGAGAAGCCAACCAGCAGCTCCCGGAGAAAAGGAAGAGAGTAGCCGGGCTGTCTGTTGTCTGTGTGGTGGGGTTCTTTCACAAATTGCCTTAAGCTTATTCGTAACTATTGATAGTGTTGATTGCTACTGCAATTGATATCTTAAAAATTTATTTTTAAATGCCAGTAATAGAAAATAATCAGTCTTCGAGTGTCAACTTTGTGTTCCATAATTTTGCTGAACTCACTGATTTTTATACTTATCTCCAGAAGTTTTCCTATTTTCTGTGTTGTCTGCATAAAAAATGATTTCTTACTTTACAATCATTATACATTTATTTTTTTCTCTCTCCCCTTATTGCCTAAGCTATGATTTCTATTTCAATGTTAAGTAGAAGTGGTCATAGTCGATACCACATAGTCATTTAGTAGAAAGGTTTTCAATGTTCCGCCATGAAAGGTGATGTATGCTATAGCTTTTTTGTAGATACTCTTTACAGGATTAGGGGAGTTTTCCTCTATTATTAATTTTCTACATGCATTTTTAAATAATTGACGTTTCATTTTATGGAATGCATATGAGATTGCATGATTTTTCTCCATTCTGTTATTGTTTGTGAGTTACATAGGTTAATTTTGAAATGTTAAACCCTAACAAATACGTCAAATAAGCACAACTTGGTCACAATATAGTCCTATATTTTACAATTTTGGATTTTAATGGTCAATAATTTGTTTTGGATATTTGCATTTCTGTTCTTGAGAGGATTGTTTGTTGTTTTTTTAAAATCTTGCAATATTCTTTGTTCGGTGTTTGTATCAAATTTAAGGTTGCTTCCAAAAATAAGTTGGAAAGTTCTTTTTATCCTTTTTTGATTCCTCTAGCACAGTGTATGTACAGCTTGTTTCATTTTAACTTTCCATATTTAGATGAAATCACCACTAACACCACCTGAATGAGAAAATGTCTTTGTTGGGAAGCTTGTAAATACAGATTTGTTCCTATCTAATAAATATGAGATTACTCAGCTTTTCTCAGACTTTTTGGATCATTTTTGTTACATTGTGTTCTTCATTTAATTTTTCTATTTCATCTCACCTCTTAATTTTTTGCATAAGTTTCTTATACTATCTTCTCATTATCTTTTTAAAAGTTTTAAATTAAATATGTTTATTAATTTTAGAGAGAGGGGAAGGAGAGAGAGAAACATTGATGTGAGAGAGAAACATTGATTGGTTGCTTCCTATATGCACCCTGACAGAGAATTGAACCCACAACTTAGGTATGTGTGTAACCTATGTGTCCTGTCCAGGAATCAACTCCCCAAGCTTTTGTTGTAGAGGATGACACTCCAACTAATTAAGCCACACCAGCAAGGGGCTCATTATATTTTTAATGTGGAAGATTAGTGATATTCCATTTTACACTTTTTCTCCAACATTGATATTTTACTTTCCTTGTTTTATCAGACTTGATAGAAGATTACAAAAAGTATTAGGTCTTTTGAAAATAAATATTAGCTTATGTATTTTCTCTGTTGCAAATTGATTTTTTTTATTTTACTAATTTCTGCTCTTATGTTTATTATTCATTCCATCCCACTTTCCTTTGGTTTCATTTGCTTTTCTTTTTCTAACTTTTTAAAATGGATACTCAGGTTTTTTCTTTATATTTAGTCTTTGCTCATTCCTAATATATATGTTTAAAACTAAACTTTTCCTTCTAAGCATGGATTTAGCTGCATCCTATAAATTTTGATATATTATACTTTAATTTCAATCAGTTAAAATATTGTCTAATTTCAGTTACAGTTTCTTTTTTGATCCATGGGTGTTTTTAAAGTACATTGCTTTATTTCTAAGTATTGGGAGAGTTTTTAAATTACCTTTGTATTATTGACATGGCTTCCTTTCAATTTTTTGAGATTTGCTGATGCTAGTATTATAACATGGTATATGGTTAACTTTAGTAATGTCCCGCATGGATTTGAGAACAGTATAAAAGGATAGACCCCATAAAAAATGGAATTATCTTCTGGAGAGCAGGCCCTTTGTAGTGTAGACTTCTCCCATTAGATGATTGTTCTAGGAACCCATCTGTATCAGGGCACCAGTTGGCATTCATGTGAGAGGCTGCATTTGGCTTCAGTGAATTTTTCTAGAAGACTCTATCAACACGTTTGCCCCTTTCATGATGGGTGATTTATGAGAGCACCTGCCCACACCACACTGAGTGTTCAGCAGTTTTTGACCAAAAATGGCATGGCCTCGGTGTTTCATCCTCCCTATTCACCCAATCTCATCCTGAGCAACTTTTTGTTGTTCTCCTGGTTGAAAAAAGTCCTCAAAGGGAAACATTTTGCAGATGTGGAAGAGGTGAAACAATAAACAACAGAAGCACTAAAAGGCATCGAATCACTGAGTTCAAAAGCTGTTCTGAGCAGTGGAAAATACATCTCAATAGGTGTGTTACATCAAATGGAGAGAACGTTGAAGGTGACTAAAGTTTGAACATGTAAGAATAAATACACAATTTTTTGATAAATAAATTCTGGGATTTTTTTGGGTCCTCCCTCATATATGCTTAGGTTACTGAGAAGTTCTATATTTTCAACTGGATCACATTTCTTAATAATTTTGTTCAATTTTCTATAGCTTACAGATATCTCATCCTCATATTTTATCATATACCTTGACACCTTGAGAGTTGCATGCCTATTATGGTTTTGGATATTTTTCTCTTTTTAAAGAAGTAAACATATTAATATATAAAATTAACATTAGTATATAAAAATTGGAATCATATATTTTTGGTAAGTGAACACTTTTTTAAATATTTCATTCTATCTCTAATAATGTTTATTATACTAAAGTCAGTCATGTCTATTAGTATAGTTACACAAAATTGATTAGTGTCCACATGTTGTATACTTTTTCAAACTTTAATTTTCAACTTTTTTATACTTGAGGTGTATCTCTTATGAAAGGAATAAAAATTGAGTCTCTAAAACAGCAGAGCATCACCAACTAGTTTTTGCTTTTGTGCCTTTTAAGTTATGAATATCCTGCAATGCATCAGTAGGAAAAAAGTAAGTGTTGTATATTTATAGGTAGAATATAAATATATTTATTTATGGACATTGGAAAGTGTTATTTCTGAGAAAAGTTTTGTTTTCAAATAGTATACCTCTCTGGATTTTTTAACATTTCCTTTCTAAAACACAGTGAAACAGGAGATTCTATGCATAGTGAGAAGGTGACATATTTCAAAGTAAAAACTCTGACAACAATCCCCAAAGGAAGCCTTAAGAATTTCACACTGGCAGGTCACTGGGACCAGCAAACAAGACCACATTACGTTTTATAGTATGGCGACATGTAAAAACACCGCTCACTGTCTTCAGAACATTCCCAGTGGGACAGAGCAGCAGTGACTCATTGACAACCCCTTTTGTAAGGTAATGGGATTATCTTAGTTCATTTCCAATCATTCATAGGCATCATTTAAAGGACTGCAGCTGTGGTTTCACTTGCATTTTCCTCCTTTCATATATAATTGCCTTAACATTACTCTCTAAAAGGAAGCAAAAATTCTTAAGATATGTATTTGGCCCCAAATTAGCTGGAGATGTGAAAAATGTGCTCATTTTCCCATTAAGAAGAGAGCCATAGAGGACTGTTCCTCTGCTCTTGGCAGCTGGTGATAGAAACTCATCAGTTACTCTCAAGCCACCTTGCCATAATCCTAGGGGAAAAAATTTATCATATACTGTTTAAATTTATAGCACTAAAATTATGATACCTTTTAAGAAAAGGCCAGAATTATCATCAAGGGAAGATAGATTAACTGTGTTATCCATTATGAAACCAAATGCTGAAGGTGAACCATTGCATTTAGAATTTCAAATGAAATAAAGAAGCTTTGGATTTAGGTTTCATCTCCAAATATTATCCAATAAACTCATTAAGCCTTTTGAGGAGGGGTAAAAGTATAAATAGAAAGACAGACTTGCAATAATTATAGCTTTATATATAAACTTAATTGAAATGAAGCTCTTAAATCAGGCATCATAAAAGAGTATGATTAAAGAATTTCATTACCATTAAATGTGCACTTTAAGGTTCTCATCTTAAGTGTGAATGTTAAAGCTCAGCTAAATGTTATGATTTAACATGAAAACGAAAATAGATAAAAGGAAAAAGTAGACTAAGATCATGAAGAAAATGTTCATGTTGCTACTTTAGTTTCTTAGGCAGATTGTTGGAAAAACAATGTTACTTTGTTAAAAAAACAATCTGTACATATATATTTTATTGTATACTTATATTTATATTTATATATTTATATATATTTATATATTTATTGTATACTTATACATATATTTATATGTGTTTTATTGTATATATATAATATATATATAATATATCTGTTCAATGTATTTTATTGATTATACTATTAGAGTTGTCCCAATTTCCTCCCTTTGCCCCCCTTTGCCTGGTACCCCAAAATCCCCTCCCTTAGTTCATTTCCATGAGTCATGCATAAAAGTCCTTTGGCTTCTCCATTACCTATACCATTCTTAACATTCCCCTGTCTATTTTGTACCTACCAATTATGCTTCTTAATCCCTGCACCTTTTCCCTCATTCTTACCCTTTCTTCCCCCAGCTGATAACTCTCCAAATGATCTCCATATCTATGATTCTGTTTCTGTTCTGCTTGTTTGCTTAGTTTGTTTTTTAGATTCATTTGTTGATAGTTGTGCACTTGTTACCATTTTAATGTTCATAGTTTTTATCTCCTTTTTGTTATATAGTTCCCTGTAACATTTAATATAATAATGGCTTGGTGATGAAGAACTCCTTTAGTTTTACCTTGTTTGGGAAGCACTTTATCTGCCCTTCTATTCTAAATGATAGCTTTGCTGGATAGAGCAATCTAGGTGGCAGGTCCTTGCTTTCCATCACTTTAAGTACTTCTTGCCAGTCCCTTCTAGCCTGCAAAGTATCTTTTGAGAAATCAACTGACAGTCTTATGGGAACTCCTTTGTATGTAACTCTGCTTTTCTCTTGCTGCTTTTAAGATTCTGTTTATCTTTTTTTTACTTAAAATTTAAAAAGAGCTTTTTATTTATTTTTATTTTTTATATTTAAGTATTTATATTGATTATGCTATTACAGTTTTTCCAATTTTCCCCCTTTTATCCCCCCTCTACTCTGCCCCCTCAACCCTCCAGCATTCCCCCTGTTAGATCATGTCCATGGGTTTTACATATAAGTTCGCTGAGTCTTCTGTTTCCTATACCATTTTTTATCTCTCCCAGTCTATTTTATGCCTACTAATTATGCTGCTTCTTCCCTGTACCTTTCCCCTCCCCACTGATAACCTTCCATGTGATCTCTAATTCTCTGATTCTGTTCTTGTTCTGGTTGTTTACTTAGTTTTTGTTTTCATTGTTTCTCTTTTAGGTTTATTTGTTGATAGTTGTGAGTTTGTTATTTTACCATTCATATTTTTGATCTTCTTTTTGTTAGATAAGCCCCTTTAACATCTCATAAAATAAAGGCTTGGTGATGATGAACTCCTTTCACTTGACCTTATCTGAGAAGCACTTGATCTGCCCTTCCATTCTAAATGAAAGCTTTGCTGGATAGAGCAATCTTGGATGTAGATCCTTGCCTTTCATGACTTGGAATACTTCTTTCCAACCCCTTCTTGCCTGCAAGGTTTCTTTTGAGAAAACTGCTGGCAGTCTGATGGAACTCCTTTGTAGGTAACTCTCTCCTTTCCTCTTGCTTCTTTTAGGATTTTCTCTTTATGTTTAATCTTGGGTAGCTTAACGATGATGTGCCTTGGTGTGTTCTTCTGGGTCCAACTTCTTTGGGACTCTCTGAGCTTCCTGGACTTCCTGGAAGTTTATTTCCTTTGCCAGATTGGGGAAGTTTTCCTTTATTATTTGTTCAAATAAGTTTTCAAATTTTGCTGTTGTTCTTCTCCTTCTGGCACCCCTATAATTCAGATATTGGAACATTTCAAGTTGTCCCATAAATTCCTAATTTTCTCTTTATTTTTTTAAATTCTTGTTTCTTCATTTTCTTCTGGATGGATGTTTATTTCTTTCTTTTGTTCCAAATTGTTGCTTTGAGTCCTGGTTTCCCTCCTGTCACTGTTAGTTCCCTGAACATTCTGCTTTATTTCACTTTGGGTATCCTTCATTTTTTCATTTTTTGACCAAGCTCAATCAGATCTGTGAGCATTTTGATTACCAGGGCTTTAAACTCTCCATCAGATAGGTTGGCAATCTCCTCTTCTCTTAGTTGTCTTTCTGAGGCTTTGCTCTATTCTTTCATTCGGTCCATATTTTTTTATCTTGGAGCAGCTGATAAGTTGTGAGGGGAGGTGGGGCTTAGGTATTCACCTGAGCAGGGCAACCCTGCTTGCTGTGCTGTGGCATTGCCTGAGGGGGAGGGGCCAGAGATGGAACAGTGTGGCTCGCCTACTTGTCTCTAGCATACTTTTCAACAAACTTTTGTGTGAGACTGGGAGTATCTCCCACTGCGACAACCCAAGCTATAGCCTACAGTCAGCTCTGAGTCTCAGTTTTTCCCTTAAGTCAGCCCCTCCCATGCAGTCTACCAAGCTGAGCAGCCATCCCCACCCCCACAGTCTGCCACGTCACCACAGTTTTTCTAAGTCAGCCAGACGGGTCCGCTGCCTTATCAGTCTGATTGATTTTTTCTTTAATTCCTTGGTTGTCAGAGTTCCATGAAGTTTGATTTTCTGGCACTTTTGGTTGTTTATTGATTTTACATTTGTTGTTAAACTCCCTTTGATTGTTCGAGGAAGTGATAGGTTTCTACTTATGCCTCCACTTGGCTGGAACTCTCTCTTTATCTTTAACCTTTGGCATTTTGATTATGAATTGTCTTGGTGTGGTCCTCTTCGGGTCCAACTTGTTTGAGACTCTCTGTGATCCTGGACTTGTATGTCTATTTTCTTCACCAAATTAAATAAGTTTTCTTTCATTATTTTTTTCAAGTGCATTTTCAATTTCTTGCTTTTTTTCTTCTCCATCTGGTACTTCTATGATTCAGATGTTGGTATGTTTGGAGATGTCCCAGAGGCTCCTAATTCTATCCTCGTTTTTTAAAAAATTCTTTTATCTTCTTACTGTTCTGATTGAATGCTTTTTGCTTCCTTATGTGTCAAATAATTGACTTGAATCTCATCTTCACCTCCTCCACTATTGGTTCCCTGTGGATTTTTCTTTATTTCACTTAATGCATCCTTTATTTCTGCCTGGGTCTTTTTTATGCTGTTACAGTACCCACTGATTGCTCTGAGCATCCTGTTAGTCAGTGTTTTAAACTCTGCATCTGATAGGTTGCTTATCTCCATTTCATTTAGTTCTTTTCCTGAAGATTTTTTCTGTTCTTTCATTTGGGCCATGTTTCCTTATCTCCTCAATTTGGCAGCCTCCTTGTATTTGTTTCAGTGTATTAGGTAGATCTGCTTTGACTCCCTGTCTTACTAGTGTGGCCTATTGTAAAAAAGGCACCTGTTAATTGTGTTGGGGGGAAACTTAGGTAGTCCCCAGGGAAGGCAACCTGTATCACTGCTTTGTGGCTTTGTGTGGGGGAGGGCTCAGAGATGGAAAAATGCTGCTGCCTGGCCTCTGAAGATTGCCTGAGAGGAAGCTGTCTCCCTGGCACTCTCCCCCTTGCCAATCACTTTATTTTCTCCCTTTCTCTCCATATGGCACTTGTGCCCTTCCAGCTGTTGCCTTGGTGCTGAATCCCAGAGGGGATAGGTGAGCATGAATCTTAAGTTGTTGCAGGCCCTTTAAGAGAAAGCTTTTGAGAATCCTGCAGTTTTTTCCACAGGCCCCACCCCCACTTGTTTTTGTAGCCAGGAGTCATGCAGACTTATCTTCCTGGTGCTAGAACCCTGGGCTGGTGGTCTGGGACTGGATTGCTTATTCCCAAGGTATCCCTCCCTATTTTTATCCACCAAACATGAATGTGGGACCACCTGTTCCACCGCCTCTCTGTGCCTCTCTATGCCTCTTCCTCTGACCCTCCTATCTATGTGCATGAATGTGGCTTGTTTAAATTCTTGGTTGTCAGACTTCCACACAACTTAGTTTTTTCTGATGAGTCTGGGTGTTATTTGTTTTGTAGTTTAGTTGTAAATTTTGCTGTAGTTGTGCATGGAGGCAAAGTGTGTTCACCTACACCTCCATCTTAGCTGGAAGTCTAAATTCTTTCATTATATATGCAAAGTTTATTGAAATCTAACTTTATGGTGAGTTTTCCACTCACAGTTGAGATTATTCAGTAAAGGATTGATAACAGTAAAGGATTACTGACAAAATGAATTTTCTCTAGTTATATATTTCCTTAAACTTTCCTCATTTTAAAAAGGGCATTCTGATTTAGTGATTCTAGGGGTTTCATTGCATTAGAATTCCATTTCTGTTTCATGAAACAAACTAGCTTCTACTCTGCAGGGAACTTTTGGTGGAATTTTCATCTATGCATGAATCTGGTAAAAACCTCTCTGAAATAAATCCACATTGCAGAGCTTGTTTAGCTCCATAGAGAAGTCTACCACTGCTTGAACTTCAGTCATTTTTAACTTATATTCAGAAGACAAATCTACTAACACCTCCTCTGCTGATCAGAACTTCCTTTTAATGTTATTAAGTAACAAATCTTGAACTTCCAGTTACTGATTCTCATTAAATATATATTGTGCCTCCTGTCGCCTGGCTTGGCCTCCTCCACTGCCTGTCAGACGGAGGAGCTCCTTCTCCTACTGCAAGTAGGTGGCCCTGTCTGGGCCAGCACCACCCTGCCTCAGGCCCCCTCACATTGCCATCACAGCAACCGCAACCACTGCAGCAGAGTGTACATATATTTTTATTAAAATGTGCCAGAACATTTTTTATGAAAAAGAAGATAACCAGCTATCTCTATAAATATGTTAGTCTCTATTTTTAATTTTGTGCTATCTTTATTCTACAGTCTAGAACTAAGATGTGAATCAACGATTTTTAAATTTATATCCTATACCAGATACATTTTATCTTCTCTCTGACCTTTCACTTCTTCACTCTCTCTAGTTCTGGCAATCATTTCTCCTTCAACCACAAAAACAGTTTCCCAAAACTAAGTAATCTCTAGCTATTCTCTCTATATTTTCTTCTTGGAGATTTTATGCAATAAATTTAACTCTCATATTTACAGGGACAATGTGCATTGTGCCATGACATATTCAACAGCTATCCAACATTAGTCAAACTCATAATTTTGACAGAGGCTGCTGCTGTGTCCACCTTATCCATTTTTGTCAGTGGAATTGCAATTCTATCAGGTTTGAAATTTTGAGGAGGCTGGAGATTTATCTGCTTTTCAATATAGATCAATTAAGCAAATGAACAAAAAGGAAAAGGAATCAAAGACATGAACAACAGTGTGGTGATTGTGGGCACAGGGTATAAAGGCACTAAAAGGTAACAGAAAAATACAATAAAATAAAGGAAAAATATTCTTGAATAGCTACTGTTCACATACCATTTTAGTCTATTAAAAGAAATACAATAGAATCAATCTAAGACTGAGAAAAAAAGACATAAGGTATCACACAGAGTCAAGTAGTCGTAATTCTTACATTTTAAAAGGTTGAAATTGATGCCATAGGAAAATGGACTAGGAGATGATTAATTGGGACGCATCGAATCAAGTGAGGCTCCATAAAAATTATTTGAGTTTGGATTATGAAAATTAAGTTTTAATAGTCAGTGAAAAATATTTCAGGTAAATAGTGTGATTTCAGCAACATTGAGATGAGTCAAAGCACTAGGCATATACTAACTAGAGCAAGAGTTATTGAGAGACATTAACAGAAGATGAGAAAGACAGATTGGGAGTAGAATGGAAACAGCCTTAATTCTATCCTAAGAAAGTGAACTTTATTAAATAGTCATGAGGAGCAAAGAAAAGAACAGATATGTTGTAATCTCTTTATAATGATATCTTTTGGCAGCTGTTATGGAATGAATTGTGTTCCCCACAAAATGTTAAAGTTCTAATCTCAGTATCTATAAATATGATCCTATTTGGAAGGAAGGTCTTTGCAGATGATCACATTAAGATGAAGTTATTAGGGTAAACCCTAATGCAATAGGACTGCTGTACTTACAAAAAGAGGAAATTTAGACATGAATGGACACATAAAGAGGGAAGATGATGTGAAGAGGCACATGGAACACCATCTACAGGTCAGGAAATGCCTGGGGCTTCCGGACAGTAGGTGAGAGTCTCCCTCAGAGCCCTTGGAAGAACCACCCCTGCCGATTTCGTACTTATGGCCTCTAAAACAATGAGATGATACAAATTCCTGTTTTTAAGTTGCTTACTTTGTGGTACTTCGTTCTGGAGTCTCTGGGAAACTCAGAATAGTACTGTGGATTATAAACGTAAGGGTCTGAAACTGGGGGCAAAAAAAGACAGTGAAGTAATTGCAATAGTTTGAGGATAAGTGATATTGTCACAAGATGGAGAAATGGAGAAGTTGGGTCATATATAAGAAACATTTCATAAAGAATATTAAGATTTTCAGTAAATTAATTATAGAAGAGGCAAAAGAAAAGAAGACTAAAAATGACTTAGTTTTCTAGTTTGATCCATTCAGTTCAGTGTTGAAAGAGGTGACAAAGACGAGACCCTCAGAAGAAATCACCTTGAAATGGAGGAATGATATTGTTTGAGAAGTGTTTGCATTTGAGGTTACTCTGACATATAAAGTTTGTTGTCTTGAAAGAGAACTTGAAGGAAGGTATTGGCTGGACACAGAGATTTGAGTTCCGTTAACATCTGAAGCGATGAGCTTACATATGTGGAGTGGGGGTGAAAGTGGCTGAGGCTAGAAAGTGGCTGAAGGAACAAGAATGCTAAAAGACCAGCTGACAGAGAAGGGGTCTGTGAAAAACTCAGAAGCAGACAAATAGAGGACTTCCAGAAGAGAAAACCATTAGAGAAACTAAGGAAGAAAATGAGTTTCAAGGCAGATTGAATGGAAAACATTTTAAATGATACAGGGAGATGAAGACAAAGAAGTATCCATTAAAGAACATTATTGGGAAAATACACACATGTTTTTGATACTAGATTGGCATATTAATCTAATGAAATCATAAGGTGGCTGACCCAGAATAGCAAAGAACATGATGTAATACAGAGATATACCAAATTTTATAATTGAGAGGCACATTTTAAAAACATTTTAACATCTTGGAAATTGCTTTTATTGCACAAACCAAGACATTTTATAAATACTGCTGGCCTGGATTAGATTTGCATTTTTTCTAGAGATAATATGAGTTTTGCTATGCCAGTTCCAAGGGATTCTACCAATCTGAGACCATTTTAGATTAAATTTTCTCCCTAAAGACTTTTTACTTTTTTGTACCACACAGGTAGTCTGAATTAATTGTGAGTACTGACTTGTGATTCATTTTATCCTAATATAATTTATTTTCCTCTTTTTTCCTGGACTTAGTTTCAGACTTCCAAATATTCTTATTGTCACCTTCTGGTTGATACATTTATAGCTCATTAAAATTTGTTATCTGGATGTACCACTTGGGTGACACAATTATCCAACTGTGTGCCAAAATCTTCTCTTATGCAGTGATTTTCATTTCAGACCTTTCCTTTCCTCCTTTTAAAGGCTTTATTTTAGGTGTACAGTAAAATCAAGAAGAAGGTACAGTGAATTTCCATGTACTTCCTGCCGCCCATGCATAGACTCTGCATTATCAACATCCTCCACCAGAGTGGTACATTTCCTACAATAGATGAACCTATATTGACACACCATAATTACACAAAGTTCATAGTTTATGTAATGATGCATCCCTGGTCTTGTAATTCTAATGGGTTCTAACAAATGTATAATGGCATATATCCATCATTATAGTATTATACAGAATATTTTGTTTAATTGTCACCTGAGGATATTATTTTTATTGATTTTAGAGATAGAGGAAGTTGGGGGGAGAAAGAAACATTGATGTGATAGATAAACATCAATCAGTTAGTTGCCTCCCATACATTCCCTGACTTGGGATTGAACCAGCAATCTAGGTATGTGTCTTAACTGGGGATTGAACTGGCAACCTTTGGTGTACAGGACAACACTCTGGCCAACTAGTCAAGCCACTGTGCTCTGCCTATTAATTCTTCCCCCTCTCCCAACCTCTAACATTGACAGATCTATTCACGGTCTCCATAGTTTTTACTTTTCCAGAATGCATACAGTATGTGGTATTTTCAGACTGGATTCTTTCACTTAGTGATATGCATTTAAGGTTCCTCCATGTCTTTTTGTGGCTTGATAGCTCATTTCCTTTTAGTGCTGAATAAATTCCATTGTCTACATATACTAAAGTTTACTTGTCCATTCACCTACTCATGGGCATCTTGGTTGCTTCCAAATTTTTGGCAATTATGAACAAAGCTGCTATAAACATCTGTGTGCAGGTTGTGCGTGGACATAAGTTTTTAGCTCATTTGGGTAAATACCAAAGAGCACAATTCCAAATGGTAACAGTAGCTATAATTTTGTAAGAAACCACCAAATCATCTTCCAAAGTGTTTGTATCATTTTGCATTCCCAGCAGCAATGAATGAGAGCTCCCGTTTTCCACATCCTGGGCAGCATTTGGTGCTGACAGTGTTGTGGATTTTAGTCATTCTAAGAGCTATGTGGTAGTATCACATTTTTGTTTTAATTTCAATTTGCCAATGACATGTGACATGGAACATCTCTTTATACCCTACTTGCTGTCTATCTACCTACTCTGCTGCAATGTCTGTTCGGACATTTGTGTTCACACAGAAACATGCATGTAAATGTTTACGGTAGCTTTTCTATTACTAACAAAAATTTGAAATAATAAGTATGTTCCCAATAGGTTAATGGATAAATAATCATATATATACATATGTGTATATATGTACATACATATGTAATATTTTCAACAATTAAAAAATGAGCTCTCAAACCATTAAAAGACAGAACGAGACCTAAAGTACATAGGTGAAAGAAGCTAATTTGAAAAAGGCTATATACTGTATTTCAATAATATGACATTCTGGAAAAGACCAAAGTGTAGAGACAGTAAAAAATCAGTGATTGGAGAAAAAGATGGATGAGAGAAGCACAGCAGATGTTTATGACAGCGAAATGGATCTGTACGATGATGTAATGGTGGATACATGTCATTATGCATTTGTCAAAATTCAGAGTGTGCAACACAAAGACTGAACACTAATGCAAGCTTTGGACTTTACCTAATAATAATGTATCGATATCAGTGCATCAATTATAACTAATGTATCACAGTAATGCAAATGTTAATAATTTGGGGTAATTATGAAGGGTGGGTTAAGAAGGTATATGAAAAGTCCCTGTAGTTCCTGCTCAATAGTCTGTAAACCTAAAACTGCTCTAAAAATCATGTCTACTAATTAGAAAACAAAAGAAAGTGAAAATGTACTATGATCAGAAACTGCACATATACATGAGGTCTCTTCACTTTCCCTTTGCCTGGGATGGGGCCTAAAATAGGTCACATGCACAAAATATATAGCAGACAGTCTGTGTGTGTGTGTACGTGTTTGAAAGTCAGTACTTGCTAAGTCAATTTATCCCTTCATTCATCTATTAAGGCATCTATTCAGTAACTGTTAATTGGGCACTTCTATGAGTCTGATATGGCAACCATTGTAGACACGGAGCTGTGCGTGTTTGTATTTGGGATATATATGTATTGCCTAATGTATGTTCATGTAATTAATATAGATAGGTAGATAGATGTTTGCATTATATATGTGATAATAGACTTACAAAGAGGTTGGGGCAAAAGTAGGTTTACTGTTGTTCGTATGGAAAATAATACAATGATTAATAAATAATAAAAGGATAAACTCTGTGTTTTGTGTACTCACAACCGTAAACCTACTTTTGTGACACCCTGTATATGTCTATAGACTTATATATGACTGTAGATGGCTTTGAAGTAATAGGAAGAAAATAATTATTAAGTATTTGTAAAACTGTTTTTTAGATTCATTGCCAACATAGTGCTTCTAAAAAAAACCTCACTTCTGGAGTACCCAAAGAAAATATTTCCACCACAATTAATAATTAAAACAGCTAAAGACAAATGGGTCAGAAAACATTTGGACTTTTTCTTGTTGCAGGGAGATGACTTATCTTTGGAGACAGCGCCCATGTGAAGATGGATGACTTCATTTGGCTTTTCCTGCGGATTTCAAGGACAGCTGGCATGAAGGGCACTAACAAACTCAAGTACTGCAAAGTTTACAAGAAAAGTAAAGAATAGGGATGCCAAGATATGTATTATTAAAAAAATTTGACTAGGAATTGAATTTTCATTTGAAAAAATAATTGTGGAATACTTCCTTTTCTCGGTTCAGTAAAAGTCATAGGGTATATCAGGTTTGTTTTAATATATTCAGAGAATGCACATAAACTATATAAGTTGAAAAAAAACCCTAGATGCTTTTGTATTTTTTTGCTCAATTTCCTTGAAACCAATAAATATCACTGGGAGAGAGGGTGCACGCATCAGCACTACCTGTGGTGCTGATGTATTAGAAATATATCAATACTTGGACCCCACCCCAGACATACCAAATCAAACTCTTCATAGAGTATTTATAACAAACAAACAAAAACAAAAGCTTAAAAAGTTTGCAGCTTTTTTCTAATGAATAAGTAAAGATCACAACAATATTATGGCTGACAGTTTTATAGACCTCCAACAAAGTGAGGCTCCAATTAGCCAATCACAGAAAATAATACAGAAAGGAAGTAAAGAAAGACTAATTTATTCTGGAGAACTTTGAGGAAATAAATTAAGCCACCTTTGGGTATTTGTAACTAGAGGCCAGTCATTTGTTTTAAAAACCAATATAGTTCAAGTCTTTGAGTATAACTTTCAAATATTCTATCATTGAGTAGACAGAGAAACAAATTTATTTCTCATTATTTTTTTCCTTTAATTGAATAAGGTTCCAATTCTTTTCCATCCCACCCAGGTTTACTGTCAAAGTCTAACAATTCTATTATCCTCAGCTAAACATTATAAAGTTACCAACTTAAAACCTTACCAGTAGTTAGCATATAAAAAGTTTTCATTACATATTGTTAACTTATTATTAGTTGGTTTGTAACTAGAAGAGTCTAAAAAAGAAAATGAGCCAGGAAAAAAGAAATGGTAAAGAAAATGATGGAATTCAAAACAAAGTATTTGTAGAGAGTTATAAAATAAAATGATGTGAATATTTGCTAGACATATATGAGATGCTCAATAAATATTAATTATTTAAATTATTATTATCAAATGTTTAAAGAAATAAATAATAATGACTTCATTGATAGTATCTCTGTAGAGGGCAGAAATTTTGGAGTAATGTGGCCAAAACCAGTTTAGGGAATTGAAAAACTTCTGAGTCAGAATCCAGATTTGAATACATTTGGTGATCCTCTTCTTCTAAAGGATAAACAGGGTAGGACAAAAGCAGGTTTACAATTGTGAGTATGCAAAATATACAAAATACACAATTTGTTCATAGTTTATTCTGAACATATTGTTAATTATTATATTATTTTCCATATGAACAACTGTAAATCTACTTTTTCCTTACCCTGTATTTACAGGGCATCTAAGGAATCAACTGGTAAAATCTTACTTAGGTCTACATTTGTGATTTATGTATATCCTGCTATGGCTGGTGGCCTGGTGGAGACAGCACTATGGAGGTGCTAGATGCCAGCTTGGAGCAGGCATTTGAGGTGTCCTGGAGGGAATTCTTCATAAGGTAGAAAGTTCCAAGTATAATGAGCTGAATTCACCAACTAAGCTGGAGCATCCCTGAACTGAGGAATTCTATTTTAGTCCCTCCTAACACAAAAAAATTTATATTCCGTGAGAAAAAAAACAAACTAAACTGAAAAAAATGTTTTACTAATCTCTGTAACACTTCAGAGGTTCCAGACTGTTGTTGTTACGACTGATCAAAATTGGAGTGTAAAACCTATGGGACAGAGCCAGACTTCATGCTCTGAACAAGGTTGCTGTGCTCGTGGGCCACTGGAACATGACATGTTCCCACATGTTGGGGTGTAGGAACCATAGTTTGCCGGAGGGGAACATTAGTGGAAGAAGGACAGCTTGTGGAAGATAGGAGCAATTAGTGACAGAAGCTATCTTTTCTTTCCTTTTTTTTTTCCTCTGAAAAAGCTTTCAGAAATATTGTGGAAAGTGTTACAGAAGGGATGGTTTTTGCATGAACTGGTATGCATTTATTTATTTTTTGTTTTTTTAAATTAATATATTTTATTGATTATGCTATTACAGTTGTCCCATTACCCCCTCTTCATTCCCCTCCACCCTGAACATCCTCTCCCATTTAGAAATGGAAAAATTCAAATTTAATAAATACATTGATAGATATATTTTGTACCCACAACCTAGGACACCACAGAGCACAAAAATAATAAAGGACATTCATAATGGTCACTTTGAATTTCACAGCCCATCTTATTTCAGTTATTAATCTCATGACTTTATGACACTTACTTTAAAAGTATGAGTAGTGTTTGAAGCTACACCTTCCTTCTGTCTTATGGTGGGAAGCAAAGATTGTCTTACTTAATATCCAATCCAATGCTCTGGAGAATGATATCTGAAATATTTTATATCGCACACTCTCTTAAAACTACTGTTCTGCACATGGACTGGAATCTTGAGTTATATTTGGAGTCAATAGTAAGCCACTGAGATAGAGGTTGTGTGCACAAACCCTGGATCTTCTGTCACCTATGATGGCAGATGCACTGGGTTTTTGTATGACAACTGTTTTTGGAGTTTCTTGGTATTAGGTCCATAGAAGTTAAGGTCTTAGTGGATGTAGCTATGGTATTCCCGATTATACATATTTTCTGCTCAAAAAATTTTAAAAATAAAGTTGTTTCAAAAATGAAGTTTGTTAATTAAAAAGAAATCCTTTCATAACAAAAACATAATCTGACCAATTCTCCTCTACTTTACTGATGCCATTTTAGTCTAGATCATCAACTTTTTGGCAGTGTTTGCCTTTCTCCTGTACAGGGTGCTCTAAGTGTAGAGGCCATAATGATCCAGTCAAAACATTTCTCCTCTTTGTAAAATCATCTCATGATTTTTAACTCAGAGTTGGATAGCCTGAAGTCATCACAGCAACCTGCACGACTATATATGATGTCACACTACACAATTCTACATGCCTTTACATTCGATGTCATCAGTTCAAACTCTTCACCCAGCTCACTCAGCTCCAGCTTCTCACTTTCTCTTTTTTGAACATACCAACCATCCAAAAGATTTTCATACTGCTTTCTCTTCCTGAAATAATATTTTTCCAAATATCCTAATAATAATTCCTTGTCTTCTTAAGGTCTTCTCAGTTGTCACTTTTTTAATAATTAAAGCCCTCCTTGGTCACCCTATATAAAACAGAAAACATGCTACTTTTTTTATATAACTGTCCATTTCTTCCCATGCTAATTATTTTTCCCCATAATACTTATCATCATCAGATACACCATCTATTTCACTGACCACTATGTACACTAGCATTTGTAGGGAGAGACTGAGAGACAGAGAGATGAGAGAGATACAGACAGACAGACAGATGGAAAGGGAAAGAGAATATACAAAATAAAAATGAGGAAACCAAATCTTAGAGGAAAGTAGCTAAAGTTATCACACCAGGTAGTTGCAGAATCAAGACTTAGCCCCAAATCCAGTGAAACATGACTAACCCAAGATTTGTATATGACAATCTATGTACAATTTTGATACTTACATTAATAGTTTTTATCAAATTTCTTTATCATGACAGCATCTTAGAACACATTTTTATTTGGTTACATTTGTGTTATTCTATGAGTGGAGCTATGTATATTCTTGAGAAATGTATTCATTTAGGGCATTCATATAATGCTATATTTAAGTAGGGTAAGAATGTATTTAAATAGAAGAAGACTGGTGTTTGGTTTCACTATGATAGACCCAACAAAAATCTTCGTATGTATTTTTAAGGGTTCTTTTATAATCAGTCTGTCCAAAAAACACATTTCCACAAAGGATTGATCCCCATGGCATTTTAAATCTTGGGGTGAGCTGCTTCGGGTTGGAAATTAAAACATCCTATTGTATATCTGTCAAATGGAGTTCAGTGCTTCAGGCTTGTCTAAATGTACTGCAAAATGTCTCACTTTTGTAAATGTCTTTGGTAGTAAAGTATGAAGGGGTGAGTTTAAATGTTAAGACAAAAAAAATTTTTAAAAAAAGAAAGGCATAGTTAGAATAATGATGCCATAAATTTAGGGTCACAATAAATGGCATCTTAGCAAAGAGACAAACCTTAATTTTGAAAGATCAAGAAAAGTTATAATTTAATTTAGGATTATGTCACTATGTTTTTTTTTTGAGAGTGTTTGTTTGGTTAGAACTAAAACATTTGTGTGCAATTTAAGAAGATCAACTTCTTCATATCATCATAGTACAATGTTATGATTTTTGTTTTTGCAATGTGTAATTTCTTTTTTTGGATGAACAAATTATTCTTGTCTCCTGCAGCTAACTGTAATGATTTCCAGACTGTCATAATGAGGGCAGAACTGATTAACTTTAGACCTTCCTCCCATTACAATCAGTAAACAAGTTACCCATATGTGTGTGTGTGTGTGTGTTTGTGTCTGTATAATCTCCCCTTGTTAAATGACAATGTTCTTCTTTTTTCTTCCAACAGAAGGGAAAAAAATCAGGGAACCCACCAACTGCCAGCTGGCCAAGGGATCAGGCCACTTGCACATCCTCACTCAGCACATAGCGGGTATTTGCATACTTGGCTCATTCTGGTTTGGAAGGACAGCTGCACTTTTGATTCTGATATCAATGGGATGCGGAGGAACTCACGAGTAGCTTACTTTTAACCCATTTTAAACAAAAAGTTAAACTGAATGTAGAACTCATTCAAGAAATAATGCTCTATATAAGGTGTATAAAAGCTAAAATAGGCCCTATTTTACCCATATACCTAAAATACATACCTTTAATAGCCTTTGATCATTAGTTTACCTTGTTTCATAGATGGAGAAATTATGTCTGACTGCACTTACTATATTGTGAAGAGGCCACTCTTCTCTAGGTGTTTACTTTGTTCTTTGCAAAAGAACAAAGACTCTTTCACTGCAAAGGTTTTACTGAATTTACCTTCATGTGTCTCCTGGAAATTGCATGTCAGTTAATTACACAGATCAGAACCTCTACCTTCCTTGAGTATTTTGAATTATCATTATATGCTTTGCACTTTTCTTGGTATCATGGGGGAAACAAAGATGCAAAAGCAACATTTCCCACTCTAAGGAAGTTTTCAATCTAGTTGTTGAGCAAAAGATACCTAGAATTATGCATTTAGTGTGTTGGGTATCTATAAGATCATACACATACTTGCTTTAGAACATCTATTACACTTCAGAGCAGTTATTTACATAACCATGTCTCAAGTTAAGGAGATATTCCTTAATTTAAGGAGGAATTATTCCTTAATTTATTATTCCTTAATTTAATTAATTCTTTAATTAAGGAGAATACCTCCTTAACTTGAGGGGCTATTTGGTAGGGGCTATTTCTTATCTATATTTTTAATCTCTAATCAGTGACATAAAAATCTAATTTTAATTAATATTTATTAGATTAAATAGTTTAATCTAATGTCTAATAATAATTTTTATATGAGCAAAATATTTTAATTCTATTAGGAGAAGCTTAATTTATTTCATGCTAGATATATATTTATATGCAGTATTTATATATTCTTCTTAAACCTAAATAGTTGAGCCTATTTTAGTAAAAAGCCAACCAAAGGACTTAATTCATCTTTTATTATGTCTTTTTTTCACTCATACATCTAATCCATTAATAGGTTGGACGAATCCAACAAAATGTATATCAAATCTACTTACTTCTGTATTTTCACTCTTCTTATAAAATCCATAGCACCATTACTATTACCTAGAGCTCTGCAGTTCTTTATTTTCACTTTTGCTTCTCCATTCTCTGCACACACAGGAATCAGCTTCATTTCTTTAAATGTTAATCTAGGGGATGTCACTCCTGAGATTAGATGAACACTTTCATGGTTCCCATACTTTTAGAATAAAGTCAAACACCTCATTCTAACAAAGCCCAACAGTCTGCTACATCTATACATTGTTTATTCTCATCTTTCCCATCGAGACCCAGACACATTCTGTTCTCTTGCAGAAGAGTTATTCCAGCCATACGTTCTTTGTACCAGCTGTTTTCTCTTTCTGCAATGCACTCTTTGCTGACTTTATTATAGCTTGGCCCTTCTTTGTCATTCGTGCTTCAACTTAAATGCCACTTTTTATCTGCTAGAATGTTCACACTGCAATAAAAGAAAGGTGCACCTAACAGGAATTTTACAATGAGTTTAATTTTTTTACTTGCAAGATTTCTGAAGGAGAATTATTATAATGCTAGTTAATGAGGAAGCTCAGGAATAGCAAGGCACCGGTGCAGTTTCTCTGCTCATTCTCTTTCCTTTCCTTTCGAGGTTACAATGTCTTCCAAACATTATATCCAAGAGTGAATAGATGGATGCAATAATCATTTCTTCAGGAGAGAAGCATCAGGGGAATGACTGTTAGGTTAGCAACTAAGGATGTTTGCTACACTTCCTCAGAGTAATAATCTCTGACAACTCAGCCTATAGGTACACTCAGTTATGTTATGGCAGATCACCTGTTTTCATTTTCTGCATACCATTATGATCATATGCTATGCCTTTTTAATTTTTTCTATTTATTATTTTAATCATTTTCAGTCCCCTTTATTAAAATATATACTGCGGATTGTCTATTTTGTTCATAGTCAAATTTGCAAAATCTAGGATCATGCCTGGTACACAGTAGGTACCCTATAAGTAATTATCAAGTAGATGGAAATGATTAGAATAATAAGGAGGAAATTATGCTAATAAATGTGGATAGAAAGTGTTCATATCACATAAGTAGCATAATTTTAAACTAGTATACTTGAATACCTCTTTTAAGATTGGAAAAAGTTTAATCTTTCAAAAATTATAATAATAAAAAATATATAAACGGCAATAAAAAGAATGGATAACATCAACCCAGTAGTATATTTGTTAATCAAAAAAAATCTTGCATGTAGTGCTACATAATAGTCAGTTGGATTTTCCTACAAAATCAGATGTAAATACATCCAGAAACCTGATCTCCACAATGTCATTTTCAAAGTTTCATTCAGTAATGTGATATAATATTGCTTTTTCAAGACTTTCTTTGATTGTCAGGTAAAGCTTCTTGCTAGTGGAAATTACATGTTTTAAAGAGAAGAGTATAATGCAATAGCACATAGCAAGTATATATATATTTTATATATAAATATTATGTATTATGCATAATATATATGATGTATAATTATGTAATGATATATATACAAAGGGTTCCATCAACATGAAAGTTGTGTAGGCTCCTGTGGCACCTGCTTTATGCACCTTAATAAAGTCATAGTTACTGCCATGACACAATGTTGGCACATGAATTTTGTGGCAAGTATTTAATATTTTATGTTGAAATTCTAACAGAAAAGTTATGTTTCCTTTTCTACTACATGCTTTCTCTAAGTTTATGGGCCTACTTCTAATAGTTATTTCTTTATAAATAATTTTGTAGGCTAGAAACTGTACTGAATAAACTAAAATAAAAATTTAAAAAAAAAAATAATAATTTTGTAGGGTGTTGACATAACAATATACATTTCTGTAACCTAGCTGCAAAGTCATTGCTTATGTAGACAGAACTAACACATTTCACAAATTATTTAGCTGTTATTAGAGAGATGGACAAAACCTAAATATGTGTGTATTAAAAGTTATCTCTAACATTAAAAGCTGGTTCAATATCTAAATATAGCAATTATTACAACCATATTGAGCCATGACATGGCCTGTGGATTTGATTTCAAATAAGTTAATGCATATAGTACTATGCTTACTGCAGTCAGAAAATGGAGATTTGCTACAACTGGATTTCTGGTAATCTTCTTCTCCCTTAAGGCTCTCATTTAATAAGTTTTTAAAAAATAGGGCTTATTTTCCATCAGACTTCTCATCTATAGTTTATTTCCTTCATAGGAAAAGTATAACAGATCCAGCAAAAATACGCTAAACAGTAATATAAAAACAAAAGTTATAACAACATTGTTCTTACTCAAATTTGTCTTGAATGTCTTTTTAAAGCAGTGATTTTCCATTTTCAACCCGTGTGTTGTAAGAGGCACACAGCTGTGCCGCAAGAATTTTTAAAACATGCAGGACCACACTAGTTAGTCAGGGCACTGACCTCCTTTCCCTTAGATTGTCAAATTAAAAGAAAAAAAGACAACAGCCAACAAAACAGCCATCCAGTGTGAATGAATCAACATTATCCCCTTTTTTGCCAAATAAGCAAAAATATCTTTTTGGTGTGCCGCAGATTTTTAGTAATTAGTTTATGTGTGCCATGAAGTGAAAAAAGTTGAAAATTACTGCTTTAAAAAAATGAATGACAAGGAATGAAGAAGGTTCTTCCTCATTAAAAATACAAGTAAGGGATGGTAGAAAATAATTGAAGGAAGGAGAAAAAAATTATAAAATGTTTACTTATTAGAAGTGAGAAAATAAATTATTATTAAAAACCAAGAGATTGTTTATGTTTTAAGTATTGTTTCAGAAAGCAGATGTTTAGAAATATACATTATAAAACAGTATAGAACAATATAGCCTCATTATGAACCATAGAGGTCATAAAATGATCATTTCCTGGTGGTATGACTTAAGATGCAAAATCTGTCAAAAAGTCTTGAGTCAAATAATCCTGTCTGGAGGTATTTGGAGGATTCACTGTACAAATACATGTAATATGCTTAAAAGAGATTGGACGTGTGGTAAATGCTTATTCAATGTTAGCTATTAGTATTTCTTAAAATGCCTTGAGTGCTTTATTTTAGAAGGGTAGAAATGGTAATCAAAAAGAACATTAATTCTGGGTTACTGAGAATATAAATAGTCTTCACTTAAGTAAGTTCAAGGAAATGGTGTGTTAAGGAAAAGTCTTAACAGTTTGCAGGAATATCAGAAATAATACGCTGAGAACAAGAGGAGTGTGGGGGTCTCTTTACATTGATGTGAGAGTTAGAGAGGCCATCGTGTTTAGATTTTTGTGACTTGCAGAAGTACTGAGCTCTGGGTCAAAGACAAGGAAATTCAGAGCCCTGCGGTAATGACAAGCATATTGAAGGGACTTGTTCTTTAGGCATTGACCAAGGGAAACAGGCATTTACATCAGAATGGTCAATTTCCTTTTCACTATTCTTTTGGAAACTAGTGGCCATTTGAACTTTACAGAATGCGTCTGAGGCTGTGAAAAAATGTACCTTTCTTAGAAATGAAGCCAAACATTTTCCCTGCTCCATGGGTGTTTGTCATAGAGATGGACCTGAGTAGTGGCTGGAGGCAGAGTACACAAACCTGAGGGAGCGTGGTTTCGATTGGAGACCAGTCATTCCATCCACGTTAATTCTGCATTCAGTGTCTGGTTAGCAAACTGTTCACTAGTCCTGAAACTAAGTCCCAAGGCCTCCATTTGGACGGGAGCAAAAACCCTCTTCGGAACATTTTGGAATGATTAAGTGAGTAAAGTATTAATGCACTTAATGGTAAGCTGTGTATAAATAAAGCATTGTTCTAATTTTATTTTCCCTCCTTTTAAAAATAAGATAAATTAAAACTAGATCTACTGCTGCTATCAGATACCACCAGAAGAGAACACCTTTTAAAATACAGACTTTTCAGGTGTATCAGAACACTATACCAAAAAGAGCACTGTGCTTACTCTCAAAAGACTTCTGTCCTAACACTGTGTCCACTTCCAAATGTGAGTACGATCTTGTGCTAAGTTATTTGAACTCTTCCGGCTTTAGTTTCCTCACCTGTGAAATTTCAAATATCATATATGCCTATCTACTTCCAGAAAATTGTCAGGGTGAAAGAGATTTGTGAACTATTAAATTGTATTTATTCAATATAATTGAGTCTTGAATCCATTTTGAATTTATCCATGTGTGTTCTGAGAAGGTGTTCTAGGTTCATTTTTCTGCATGTATGTTTCCAATTTTCCCAACACCACTTATCAAATAAAGTATCTTTAGCCCATTTTATGTGCTTGCTTCCTTTGTCAAATATTAATTGACTGTAACAATATGAGTTTATTTTACTGGGCTCTTCATTTTGTTCCATTGATCTATGTTTTTATGTCAGTACCAGGCTGTTGTGATCACTGTAGTTTTATAGTAGAGTTTGATATTAGGCAGCATGATTCCTCCACTTTGTTCTTTCTCAGAATCACTGTTGCTACATGGGGCCTTTTATGGTTCCGTATAAATTTTTGAAATATTTGTTCTAGTTATGTGAAATACATCATTAGACTCTTGATAGGAATTGTGTTGAATCTATAGATTGCTTTAGGTAGCATGGACATTTTAGTGATGTTAATTCTTCCTATTCACGAACATGGTATGTGCTTCTATTTATTTGTATCTTCTTCAGTTTCTATCTTCAATGTGTTATAATTTTCCAAGTACAGGCCTTTTACATCCTTGGTTTGATTTATTCCTAGGTATTTTGTTCTTTTTGAATCAATTGTGAATGGGATTTTTTAAAAATTTCCCTTTCTGATAGTTCATTATTGGTATATGAAAATGCAAATGATTTCTGGATATTAATTTTGTGTCCTGCTACTTTGCTGAAATCATTCATCAGTTCAAGAAGTTTCTTGGTGGAATCTTTGGGGGTATTTATGTAAAGTATCATGTCATCTATAAATAAAGACAGCTTTACTTCTTCTTTCCCAGTTTGGATGCCTTTTATATCTTCTTGTCTGATTGCTATGGCTAGGACTTCCAGTACATTAGACCTGAAACTATAAGAATTCTGCAAGAAAGCATAGACAGTAAAATCTCATACATAGCTCATAGCAATATTTTATCTGATATATTTCTCCAGTATAGGGAAACAAAATTAAAAAATAAAAATTGGAGTAATCAAATTTAAAAGTTTTGCACAGCAAAAGAAATCATCAACAAAATAAAAAGACAACCCATGGAATGGGAGAACATATTTGCCAATGCATCTGCTAAAGGGTTAATATCCAAAATTTATAAGGTATTTACAAAACTCAACACCAAAAAAAAAAACCCCACAAACACCTTAATTAAAAAATGGGCAAAAGACCTGAATAGACACTTTTCTAAAAGGACATACAGATGGCCAATAGACATATGAAAAGAGTCTCAACATCCCAAATCATCAGAAAAATGCAAAAAACTACAATGAGATATCATCTCACACCTCTCAGAATAGCTATTATCAATTAATCAATAAGCAACAAGTGCTGGAAAGGATGTGGAGAATGAGGAACCCTTGTACACTATTGGTGGGAATGCAGATTGGTGCACTTTGGAAAGCAGTATGGAGATACCTCAAAAAATTAAAAATGAATCCACCTTTGGACCCAGTGATCTCACTTCTGGTGATGTAGCTGAAGAAACGAAAAACACTAATTCAAAACATAAGCAACCCTATGTTCATTACAGTGTTATTTACAATAGCCAAGATATGGAAGCAGCCCAGTGTCCATCAGTAAATAAATGGATAAAACAACTATGGGACATTACATAATGGAATACAACTCAGCCATAAAAAAGAAGAAAATTATACTCTCTGCAACTGCATGGATGGACCTGAAGAACATTATGCTAAGTGAAATAATCCAGTCAGAGAAAGAAAAAATACCATATGATTTTTCTCATATGTGGAATCTAATGAACAAACTGAACTAACAAGCACAACAGAGACAGACTCACAGATGGAGACCAGGATGACAGCCATGGCGGGGTGGCTAGGGGTGGAGAGATTGAGCAAAAAGAAAAAAAGGACTCATGGGTGATTGCAGGGGTGGTATAAGGGGGCTAGATGGTAATAGGAAAAATACAATAAAAATTAAATAAATAAATATTGAGTAAATGCTATGTCATTATTATAAATTATTACTAAATAGAAATGTTTAACTTACTTCCCTTTGAGTAGTGGCAATGGTAAGTAAACTATTAGATTAATAAATAATAACTGATTAGGATATTTTATTGAGTAAGAATTACTAAAGAATGCTATAAAATACTTACCTTTGTCTTATATTTGTATATTACATTATGTAGTCACATACTATATTTTATGGTTCTTTATAATTTTCTTTCTACTGGAACTTCATCAGTTTTCTATCTGTTCAAATGTTCAGGGTTTCTATTGTTATCAGTGAAAGATGCCCAAAGGACAAACTATTTAAAGGGAAATTATTCAGGGTAAATAATGCTCTTCTCGTCCATTTATAATCCTGTTTGTAGCATCTTGGAAAGGTTTGGTAGATAATGTCTTACACTATCTGTAAAATGTCAGTGGCAGTGCTTAGAACAATATAACTTTTACTTAATTCAGTTGTTAGTTAATTCTCCCTCATTCTATAGGGGTAAGGAATTGATAATATTCAAATAATTCTAGGATAATGACAATTTTTTTTCTAAGAAGGACCTCTGAACAGGGTATCTGCTTTTTTTCATTGGAAATGTCAGGCATCTCAGCAAGAAGATGACATTAACTTATTCATTTGAAGGAAATTATTTGTATTTTTAACAGCTGATTTCAATGTGAATCTTAACTTTAGATATAAATTATGATTAAAGAAGAACAAGAATAGGAAAGGAGTAATCTCAAGTAATCACACAAGGTATTTAGGTATAAATCAAAGTCTTTATTGAACATTCCTCTGTCAAACAACTGCCTTTAGACCTGTCCCGCTCCCCTGACCTGTGAGCTGCCAGGGCTTCATGAGTACCATTTCCAACAGACAGGGGTCACATCTAATCAGGCCGCACAATATTGAGAAGTCACACCAACACAAGCCACCCTGGGCACGCCTCCACAGTGCAGCGCCCCACTCAGGATGTAGGCGACAGGTTGGTAGCGCTGGCTCTGGAGCCAGAGCTCAAGCAGAGAAGAGGAACCAGAAGTCTGACCAGCCATGTAAGCCGATGATCGGCGATTGGCCACCATCTGGTGAGGTTCACACACGTGCTCTCTCTTCTCTTTTCCAAAGAAAATGGTGAGAGGTAGAGGAGGCAATCTTCAGTTGCATGCGGGTTTGATGTTAAGGCTTTGGCTGTGGCCTGTTGGTATATCAAAATTATTTCTGGGAATGCTCTCTCCTAAACTCTGCATCACAACAAGCATATTTTCAAAATTGAAAACACTGAACAAAGAGGTGAAGCTGAAATGTTAATGCGAAGCCCAACATTGTGGGCAGGGCCAGGGCCCACAATGGGGACTGGTGGGGAGAAAAGAAACATTCATTTTTCCAAATTGCCTCTTTTTGGGGGGCAAATGGTTTCATTTCACTTTTCATATTCAATTTACTCTAAAATTAGATACATAGAGGTATTTTACACGCACTATTGGATGACTTCTTCACTTTAACTAAAAGCTCAGCACAGTTAGAGATGGGATCAATGTGTATGAACAGTGGGTCTTTCTGGATTCTCCTGGTGGTGGGTGGGGGAGGGGCGCTTTGAACCAACTGCTGTCCCTGTGCTGGTCAGAGGCCTCTGCGGGGACGATGTGTCTCATCTGCCTGATCATTGCTTGTCTTGTCAGCCACTGCCACTAACACCTGTAGCCAACGTCTTCATGGGGTCTGTTGTCTCTTGCCTATATTTTCACTCCTTGAGCTTTATCAGCATAATTATTTTAAAATCTGGTTCTGGGAAGTTTAATATTTGGGTTTCCTATGGGTAGAATGGACAGATAAAACAAAAAAAATGCCCCGGTGAATTTGAATTTCAGATAAAGGTCACATGGAACTTTAGGTCAGCAATGAGTAATATTTTAGTATATGTGCGTCCCAAATAATCCATGTATTGTTCAATATTTATCTGAAATGCAAGTTTAACAGGGTGTCTTCTGTTATATTTGGTACATAGGACAACCTGACCCACGAGTTCATATTCCTGCCCAGCGAATCCCTTGGCTTTCATTGAATGGTGTTCTCCCCTCATACGTACTGCGGTAGTCTGTCTGTCTGTGTCTTTGTTCCACATTGTGTGCTTGATATCGCATCAGCAAAACTGCCTGCAGAAATAAGATGGTCTTATACGAAATTAGCCTTTCTCAAAATAATACCTATTTGTTTCTCCCAGGCACTTTGGTGTTGCAGTCCACTGGCCAGCGGTGACCACAAACATTGTAGATGCTTGAGAGAGACGAGAAAAACATACACACGGACTACCGAGTCCTGTGGAGGAATAGGGACGGCATGGCTACCCTCTCAAGGGGAGGGTGCCTCCGAGTGGCCTGGCCACTCTCAAAGGACAGCGCGCCGAGCCGCCGCCTCAATAGGCTTTTTATTAGGTAGTATCGGGTAGGTGAACAGTTACAGAATGTGGATTCATCATCTAGCAGAAAAGATCAAAACAGGTAGATAATTTACATAGAGTTCAAACGTCTCACACTGGGTTTTGGGGCTGGTATCACCTAACAGATACAGGATTAGTCGCGTTTCCTGCCAGAGCCTACACATCTAAGAGCATCCTAGCAAGCAGGTCTCACAGGATTTCACATATCTTATGCCCCAGGTCCAGTTTACCCCAGGTGTCCACCGACTCTAGTCTGAGCCTCACCGCCCCTGCTATTTCTGCAGGCCCTGAGTCGGGTGGAGGAGACAAAGGCAACCAGGAGACTTGGATTTCTCACTTCCAGAACAAGGACTCAGGCTATTGTCAAAGCCGAGGGGGCAGGAGTAATGTCGATCACTCCCTCACTTCCACAGCCCCCTGAGTCTCTTCCCTGATGGCTTATTCCCATGTGATCGTGTCTGTCTTAGGTCCATTCTTTTCAGAGAATGGTAGCCCGTCATTGACTATCCGACCAAGCTGAAGGGAATAGCAGAGCAGTCAGTGCCCATGTTCAGGGAAATAGGTTTTTTCTCCTTAGGCCTCCCAGTTCTCGGAGGTTTCTCACTGAGCCTTAGCCAAGGGGAGTTAAGGCTCCTGAAACCAGGCAGGGCGGACACCACACTTTGGGATGCTAGCAATCTAGGAGCAACTTAATTAAATTTCAAAGATTGATTAGAATTAAATCTGAACCTCAATCTTTATGATTTCCATCTACTTACTTATCACACTTATCTCAAGATGGGTTCACCAGTTACTGTCTCTGAACTCCAATCTGCCCCCAGCATAGGAGGACCAATAAAGTGCCTTCTTAGCCTTTCGGCATCTCGGCTGCTTTCTCTTGTATGAGAAAATACTTCGAAGAAGCCGTAAACTTGCCTCTCTTGATTTTCATCCTCCCAGAGATCCAGGCTGGTTATTCTTTATAATCTTATATCTTTCATGCCTTCAAGTAGGTGTTTGTGTCTAGATTTTCTAATTGTCCTCAGCAGGAGGTTTAGTGTTAACTTGTTCTTCTTTAGCTAAAACAGGGTCTGACTGTCATTAATAAATGTTTCTTAAGGACGAGAGGCAACATTGCATGAATATAAAGGAGTGATGTTCCTTTCTTGACCTCACTAAAACATTGTGTAAGAGATGGTATCTGATTCAGTGCTACATGTTCCCTGCATCCAATCTTGAAAGGCAGTGAAGAACAGCAAACAAATCCCATATATATATATATATATATATACACATACAGGTTTTAGACTTCAGAAGCACACATTTTGGAAGTTCTCAAAAGATTTTGTTTTTTTTTAAATCCTCTCATAATTCCTAACCATTAATTTTTACAGTTTTTTAATTGTTGACACTATTATAGATGTCCCCCTCAACCACCCCTTTGCCCCCTTCCGCCCAGCACCCCAAACCCACCTTCACCACATCGTATCTGTGTCCACGGGCTTTGCATATATGTGTACATGTTCTTCAGCTAATCTCTTCCAGTCTCTCCCACCCGCTGTCCTCTGAGATCTGTTCTATGTGTCCATGTCTCTGGCTTTATCCTGTTTGTGCATTTATTTTGTTCATTAGATTCCACATATATGAGAGATCATATGGTATTTCTCTTTCTTTGATTGCCTTATATTGCTTAGCATAATACTCTCCAGGTCCCTCCATGCTATTGCAAAGGCAAGAATTCTTTCCTTTTTATAGCCGCCTAGTATTCCATTGTGTAAATGTATCAGAGCTTTTTTATCTACTCATCTACCAGGCAGTGAACTTGTTAATCTTGCAGCTGATTTATTAATGAAGAGGCAGCATTGATAAGGATTTTGTTTAATTCTCTTAAACCTGCTTGAGTGAATTCTACTTAAATCTTCTTTGTTACAGTAATAATTGCTTGCAGCTCCTCTACAAAAGGTTGTTTTATATCTCTTATGAATCACCAATGCTACTTTCATTAATATGCTGTGAGCATAAGTTTTTGTTTTATACGTGATTTTTTAGCCTTTTTTACAGGTTTTCTATATAACCACTCATCATCTGAAATTTTAGGAGCAATGGGGTATAGAGCAACTTTTACATCCAAATCTCTACTTAAAGATAGTAAATGTTTTGCAACAATTTAAGCGTGTTTATACTCATCTTAAATAGAAACCAGATATTTGGAAACACTTCTGTTCTTAAAAATAATTTATCCATGAATTGAAGCAAAGCTCTTTGTCCATGTATCAAAATAAAGCTATGAGAAACAAATAAAGCTATGCCTCATTAACCTGACAAAAGCAATTTCAAGTATCTTTCATCAAAATTTAAAATATGTCTTTTCAAACCAGTAATTTAATTCAAATGTTTATCATATAAAACTTTGGTTACCGTCTTCAAAGGGAGCAAAGTGTTAACATTTGAGTTCTTCCAATAAAAATGTGAACAGATTATATTATCATTTGAAAGCAGTATAATATTTGCATACAAAGGAAGAACACAGAGATTTGAATGCAAAATTCATATTGTAGCTTCTAGCAAATGATAAGGATAGCAACCTCAAAGAAGCAGAAATTTCCAGAAATAAACACCATAAAAATAATAACAATCAAAGTGCCTATCATACCCTAAGGCATTGGAGTAAGAAATAATACCATTTGTCTGTCTGGCAGAAGGTATGTTTCTAGCAATAACTTTTAGATGCTGAAAGCAAGATGATTACTTATCAAGAAAGGAGATTTATTTTTCAAGTGCCATCAGTAGAAATGAGTAAACTTTCAGTTGGGACGACACAAGCATTATGTATGGTAAGTTAAATAATCTTTACATGAGCTCGAGTGAGTAGGAAGAGCTCAGCTGAAACCCAGATATCCCAGATCTTGCTAGACTCATCTCCACAGTAAATGTCCATGCTCTCTAATAGTCTGTGTTAGGGCAGCGATTTTGAAAGTAAAGTTCTGGGATCAGAGTTCTTGTGTTCTATCAGCGATTCTACCTGCAGTAAATGTGTGTACTTGGGCAAGGTACTTGATACCTCAGGACCCCAGTTATCCCATCTGTTAAATGGAGTGGTTTGAGGATTGAAAGAAGTATTAAATGTAAAGGATTCAAAAGGATGTCTGTCTCATAATTATATTAGTTACTGGTATTATTTATAATAACTGTTATTAAATAGATATCTATAAAACCATATCTATTAAATTAGTATGGATATTGGTCTTTTTCCAAGGTTTCATTTCAAATAAAATTTGGAGCGTCTCCAGGGTTATTTATGCTTGGTTTTGAACCAGTTTTCCCCATGTTCACCTGAGATACCCTTCCAGGAAATCAGACGTCCTGATTAGGCAAAACTCTGAAAACAGGAACTGGCTGGTCACTGTTTGTTTTCGTCATTCTGGCCTCATTCTCAGGAGGCAAGCCCTTACCTCTGCAAGCTCAGTAGTCTCCCAGTGGTGGCTGCTTCTATGTGAATATTTATGCAGATCAAGATGGCTTGCTTCTTTAGCTGAGCAGAATGATTCTCTTTTCAGTATAATACCAGTGAAGGTCACAGAGGTGTCCCTTGTGATCTAGCATTTTGTAATTAACCTTCGTTGAGCCCTCACTGTGGCACTAATACTCAGATGGGGATTTTCATTCTTTTCTGCTTGGGGAGGGTTGTTCTGCATTAGCTGCATGCTGTGCAGAGAATCAAAGCTTGATTTCTATGTCTCAGGCTCTAAAGTTGAATTTGATTACCTGAGGAGACCCATTTTCCATGTGGTGAGTTTCTCCTCAGGAACTACTATTATTTTTCATTTTTTCCTATAACTGATGGAGACTATGTCAGACAAGTTTAAGTAAGTGTTTTGCTCTACATTTAGTCCTCTACTGGGAGAAAAGAAGATCTCTCACCATGTAGCCTCCAAGTCTGAAACCCAGTGGATGCATTCGAGAAGGGAAGGCACCTCACTGAGAGCGCCTCCTCCTCCTTAAGTAGCAGGCTCTTGACAAGCCAAACTGTCCTGTTAGGTTGTTCATTAAATAGTTAAGATCAGAGTATGTTGCATTTTATACATTTGGGCATTAATGCATTTGAACATGTAAATAATTACTTAAAATAATATTCATTAGGGAATAACATATTTTTTACATTTTAAAACAAACTTGTATCCTAGATTGTTTGTGAATCTCTCATGAGATGGTCTTCTGTTTGTTTTGGCTATGATATATAACTTTACCATGGAGAAATTTGGGAGGCTTGTGTGTGTGTGTGTGTGTGTGTGTGAGCATAGTTAGAAAGTGATTTTGATCTCTTTATACAATTTTACTACATTTTACAATGCAAATAAAACTTTTAGTATTAAAGGCCATTCATTAGAAACATCATTCACAGCCTCACAGTGGCAAAGTTGTCACATAAATTTTGGTATCTTAAAGTACAGATTACATCTTTTGATATAGCATTTATTATCTAGAAAGAAGAATTTAAACTGAATTTAAGAAATAATTTTGTAAAAAACTGCATTTGAGCTTTGTGATGGTAAGAAATTAAATTGTTGCCCTGGCTGGGTCGCTCAGTTAATTGGTGTGTCCTCTCATGCATCAAGAGGTTGTAGGTTCGATTCCTGGTCAGGACACATGTCTAAATCACAAATTCAGTCCCCCAGTTGAGGCATGTACGGGAGGTGACTAATAGATGTTTCTCTCTCATATTGATCTCTTTCTCTCATCACTTCTGTAAAATCAATAAACATATCTGTGGTTGAGAATTAAAAGGAAGAAATTAAATTATTTTATAAGGTGCTACTCTTATTGAAAAAGAGTGTCATTTATGTCTATAAACATCTGATAAGGGAAGGATTTTGAAAGGATCACATAGATTAATCAACATTCATTTTATTGAGAGCAGTGTGTAAATATACTTAACATATAAATAAAATTTGAGTCAAAATTGGAAAAAAAGACTCATTTAAATATTAATGAAATTTACTATAAAATTTTAATCTTTATTTCTTGTGTGCTTTTATTTATTAAGTGTGGTGACAAAGTGTCTACTACATAGTATATTTTTCATATACATTATCACTTTAAATAAAAATTTGTATATTTTAATTCCTTCTAGTTTTCACAATTGGAATACATTCAATGATAAAACAGATATTATGGACTTTTAAAAAGTATAAGAAGTAGCAGGTATTTTTTTATTTGTAACATTTAAAACTTTTTTTAATATATAAAATTTATTTTATTTTTTAATTTAATTTAATTTTTTTATTGTTCAAGTACAGTTGTCTCCATTTCCCCCCCACCACTCCTCCCACCCCAGTCACCCCCACCTTCCACCCTGGATCCTACTGCCCTTTGGTTTTGTCCCTGTGTCCTTTATACATGTTCCTGAAAACCCTTCCCCCTTTTTCTCTTCGTGTGTTACATGCTCTGACTCTGGGCAACTCTATGAATGAGTGACGTCCACAGTGTCCTGTCCTCACCAGCCCTGCCCAGCTCCTGCAGACTCCTGCCTACGGCTTGTTTTATGGAGTCAGTCTCTGCCTCTTGCCTTTTATTTTTCCCAGTATTACTGTCTTTTCCAAAGAACCCTGCTTTCTCATGATGCTCTCAAAGTAAGACAGCTTCAGTTCTTTCATTTTTGCCTCCAGTGATGTTTCAGGGTTAAATCACTCTAGGACCCACTTGTTCATTTTTCTAAGAATCAGAATATTACCTGATTTTTTTTCCAGTGTATGATATGTGTATGTGTATGTATGTAACCATGTATGTAGACAGATTGATTGACAGATGAACAGACAGACAGGTCGATACCTTACTTTGAGTCCTGGGCTCTGAAACTAAAAGTTGTTCTTACAGTCACCTCTAATGTTTACACTGTAATCAATGGAAAGAAAATATTTACAAGCCCTTATTGATACTAATTTAAATCTGTTGAATTTTTTTTAAATCCCATTATTTACAATTTATATTCATTCCTGAATTCTTTCAAAGTAATTTACTGAGTGCCCACATGCTCTATTATGCATTACTATTACTAAAATAATAATAGAGCCTGCTCAGAAGTTCAGAGTTCTTGAGTGATTATCTTTTTATCTATCTGCCTACCTATCTATCTATCTATACATGTGTCCAATGAAATATGTGCAAAGAGCTATGGGGAAAAGCCTAGAGAGCCACTAACTGGAGTGAGGGATTTAAAGAAAGCTGTAAGCCTTTCAGTGCTTGGGCTGCACTTTGAATTATGGAAAGGTCACTTACATGCAAACATCCTGATTTGGTAATACTTTTTGTTACAGAAATATGATATACATGCTGTTTTTGCAGTATCTCCAAAAAAACTAACTAAATCCAGATATGTCATGAAAATGTCTCTATTTTTATATTTTCTTTTCATGTATTTTGTTCAAACTTGTTTTGAGCAAATGACATCACTAAGCCAAATCTGTAAATTGGAACTGGTAATGTCAAGACTTCTGGAATATAAGCTAGGCAAAGCAATTCATCATTTTTATGCTCTCTGAAGAGACACTACACAGTAATCAATAGTGATATTTTCCTCAAAAGAATGATGCAATGGACATTTTTTATGTTTTTATTGACTCAGGTAGCAGTATGTTTTCATTATCTTACATAAAGGCCCAACATGGTATCCAGGAATCAAGACCACACAATTACCCATGAAGGGCTCCATAAAACTAACAAATAGAATACCAACTACATGCATATCTGCTCACGGTGAATCATAAGGACTCAATAACGGGGCTGATTGCTTCTTACATAGTCGGGAGTCCAGGCATTTTATCATTATTGTTTTATTCCAATAAGCTCTTATTATCTATCATCAGGAAAGAGTTAATACTGACTTTACCAATAATGTTCAGGAAGAATATCAAGAATAATTAAACCTATCAGTCCCAACACAGAACTGCTAGATGTGATATGGTATAAAAATAAATAGTAGGCATTTTGACAATAAAAATGTAAGAAGGATAATGATATAGAAAAGGAATGGAGGGAGAGAACATGTAATGGTGGGCACAATACCTTGGACTTTGGTATCAGAGATAGGCAGTGTAGAAGGTACCCCCTCATTCCACACTTGTTGCTATTATTAAGGACATTGGTATTATTTTAAGAATAAAGGTGAAAATGAGAAGCAACTGGAATATGGAAAGAAAATTATAAGTGGAATTTTGGTTTGTGTTGTTTATAGGCTGAGCGTTGTGGAGAGAGATATTGGCCTTAAAAGGTGGGACAGATTTTCCACGAAAGACTCTAAGACCAAATGGATATGTTACTCTGATACTCAGTTTTATCACAAAAAAGCCAGTAATTTTACATTCTCTGTCTACTTTAGAAGAATCTCTAAACATCAAGTGAAATAGTTAATGTGAATACAGTTTTTCACATATGAAGTTTCATGAAAATAAGTATCACTCATAATTATTTGAGTCTATGCTCATTCATCAATACAGACCACACTGCAGTGCTTTTCATATTTTTTGTTCATTTTTTTCATCTTTTTGCTCCTGTGACTATTTCCTCTCCCTCCCTCTCCCTTTTCTTCCAAAATCATCAGGTGGTCAAAATGCCTGGTTAAGATGGGCCATTAGTAGGATGGATCTGGAGGTCACAGCCAAAATTGCTGTTTCAGTAACTGTCTCCTGTTATTCAGTTAAAAGAAAAGACAGGCAAACTATTTATGGTTGTCATCTTAAAGCCAGATACTGTCAGAAAACAAAACCAACACCTCCAAATCCTCTACTTCTCTCTTGCGTATATGAGCCTCGGCATTTGCTGTTCACCTGCACGAGGTGTCGTATGCAATATGTTTCTTTTACAAATAAGCAATTTGTTTGGTGGAACCAATATCTGGACAGAAAGCCTTCTCCCCAGGCATTGTTTAGAAAAGAATAAGAGTGAAATGACTTTTTAAATCACATTCCTTGGAATGATCAGTAATTTAGGTAACAGAGGCCAAAATCAAATCAATCCCTCATTCTCTCCTAAGTGATTTTCCTTGAGTAGGAATGAACAACTCTGTTGAATATTTATCATACAGTCTTTTCCTCACAGCTTCCCCTCATTTTTTGGCCTTTTTCTTCTTTTACATCTCTTAATTTTTTACATCATTATAGTCCAAAAGTTGGCAGGAGATGACTGGAAGGGTCAGGATTCAAGTGCTGTGCTCCATGAGAGTGACTTGGGAGGACTGTACATAGTCCCTATTCCCTGCCCCAATGTTTATAAAGAATTAAAGCAACAAAAGCTTAAAAATAGAAACAAAGATGCATAGTCTGTAAAGACACTGAGCAGTTTTAGCAAAACATAAGATTATATTTAAACAAGTAATGATAATTCATTAATTAGAAGATGATTGGCAAGGCATTAAGAGATTTCTATGAAAAAAAATGAACACAGAGTAATAAAAGCCAAGTTCTAAAGATTATTCTCCTTTTTAATGTCTCCAGTTCAAAAAATATTGGTGATCTTGTACATTTTAGGAAATAATGCCATGTAGAAAATAGTTGAAGTAATTATAAGAGGATCATTACAGAGTAGCATGAATAGTGTGTTTTATTCACTGATGATCCAGCAATTTAAAAAATGCTGAATAAAAAAGAGATTTAAGTGTTGACATTCTCTAAGCTGATATTATTAATAGCTTGAAATTCTATTTACTCAAATAAGTGCAGTAATCAGCACTAGGGGAATGAGCTGTTTCATGATTTGGGAAGGGGGTTATCTCTATATAAAGAATTGACTTACCATATTTTTTGAACTATAAGATGCAAATTTCCCCCCCAAATTTGGGAGGAAAAGGGGGTTGCATCTTATAGTCCAACTGTAGCTTACCTGGCTCACTGTGGGGGGGGGCAATGGTGGAGCGGGGTCACAGGTTATTAAATATTTTAGCACATTTTTTGCTTCAAAAATTTTTTTCTTATTTTCCTCCTCTAAAACCTAGGTGCAGCTTACAGTGCAGTGTGTCCTATAGTCCTAGAAATATGGTATATATCTTAAAATTTTTACTACTCATTTATTTTAAAAAATTTAAAATTTCTTCCCTACCAAAACTAACACTTTTTCATGTACATTACATTTTGATAAATGCATAAGTTATGTTGCCTCTATCATCATCAAGACAAAAAAGAGGGCCATCATTCCAAAGAAACTTCTCCTATCGACCCTTTGTAGCCAAATTCTTCCCCCTTCTCTCTTAAACCCTGTCAATAGCTGAAGTGCCCCGCCCTCATGGTTCTTCCTTTTGCCACTCTGCCCTGGACCAAGGGATACCCTTTACATAAAAGGATATGCAGCAGTGGGGACAGCCCATCAGATCACGACCTATTTGATGTTGCACCATGAAATGGCCTCACGAAGGCATCAGCTTGTGGAAGAAACTCTTCATTGATGGTGTGTCATCCTCCATGATGAGTTTATATTCTAAATAAACAGTCACTGTTTTGTTTTCATGGTCTGTGGACTTAGGGTAAAATACTTGGATGTGAGAACTTAGGGGAGTAAGTAGGAATGGCTGTGCTTACTATCACACCCACAGGCTTACTGGGATAGATTTATTTCTCGTACTCCTAACTCTGGCCTCTGCAGGTCTAGAGGGCTTCCAGAGGTGAAAACTGTTTTCAGTAGAGCACACAGAAAAAAATCACGTCACATTTCGAGCTCTTTCTAGCCAGTTGGTTTTAGTTGACCCAAATAATATCAAGCAAGAAAGATATTTGACATGATTGCCAGAATATTGTAGGGTTGCTACTAACCAATAGAGAAATATTTTTAAAGCTGAATTAACAAATTTTAGCCACATAATTATTAGGCTATAAGCCAGTAAATGTGGTAATATAGTTAATGCATGGAGCCACTTATGTTGATGTGCATAGAATTTTTTAGATTTTATGAATCTTAGTTCAGTGATGTGTACTTCTTTGACTTTCTAGTTTGATATAATATTTTGAGTTCAACAATTCTGCAGCTTTAGTATGCATGTTAATCCTGAGCAAATTGCTTCACTCTCTCAACACAGTTACCCACATCTGGAAATAATGGATAACAATGGCTGTAGCTCACAAATTTGGATGAAATGAATACGTAGTTCTGAATCAAGACAGTACACTTATTAACTGAATGTGCATTGCTAATTTATTTAAACCCTTTGAGACATATATTCCTTATTTGCATACTGTAAATCTTAATAATGGTTAAAATGAAATAATATTCCCAGTAAAATGGTTACATTAGCGGCTGCTACAGTGTCTGTTGCAGTACTTTGTGCTGTGGTTGTTATTATTATTCTAAAAAGTTCTATTTGGTTGAACAGATCCAGATTCTACTTTCTCTTGTGATGATCAAAGTTGTCATAATGGTAAATAGAGCAATGGGGGAATTCATCAAGTAAGTCAAATTTTTGAAACAGGTGTTTCCTCAAATGTGGGTTGTAAACATTAAAGTTATATTAATTTAGTTGGAATTCAAAATTTGATAACCTGAATGTAATCATTGCCATGACAGTCATTTACAATTCACCAGCTTCAGCTTAAAATGAGATTTGATCTCTTTCCACTGAGCTGCTTATTTAAATCCGTGTCCTCTAAGGATGTGAAGAGCCAGTGTCTCCCTACAGGAAAATGATAGTGATAACAATAATAATAGTGACAAAATGAAAAGTAAATGTCAATTCTATCTTACCTGTCTTCAATTACTTTTTATGAGACATTGCATAAAGAATATAATTAAATAATAGTTTAAATCCTATAAAAGTACAATTAGGCTTAAAAATAAAACCCAGTTTTCTCTAGCACCAATTGTCCGATGTGTTTTTTTTAAAGCCCTATTTCCCCTTTCAGTGAGACCACAGCTATGGCATTTTACATCCTCCGAGTCAGAGATGTACGATTAATGCAAATTTAATTTCATTTGCATTTAATGCTAGATATTTTCTTCTCATTTGCCATGACTTTCCCTTATGTGTATCCTTAGGCTCTTCATGTTTCATTCAGAATGAGAACAATAAAATATAGATTTGCATATATTCTCCTTGATTTTATAAGATCAACCATAAACCTAAACACTGCTTCTGCTGTTTATAAAAAAAAGACTAAAAGTCTTAGGTAATAGGGTAAAGAGAAGCCACTCAGAAAACTGCATGAGAAAATTATACTAGATAATATTTGCCTCAGAATTGAACTTAGAAAATACAAGAACAGAAAATGAAGATCAAATGTTAGAGATAAAACAAGTTCCAAATTTTACATGGTATTTGTATAAGAATGACAGAGGTGATTCATTAGTAAATTTATTATTTTTGGCAAGCATTCCAATACATAGTCCCAAAGTGGTAAATTAGCATTCTGTCTCATTCTCCCTGATTCTTTCTTAGTGCAGTGACCTTGAATAGTGTTGAGATAAGATATTTGGCTCTCTTGAAACCTGACTTCAAAATATAACGTATTTTTAGGGATGTCTCTAACCTTACACTCTCACATTCTAATTTGTGCTGCAAAATATACCCCAGAATTGTGTAAAATACATTTCTGAAATTATTATCTAACACTCCTTCCAATATCCTGATTAAAAAAAATAAAAACAATGCCTTTATTTAATATGATAAAAAGATGAGCACTTTTCATATAGAACTGCATTTCAGAAAATTAAGTAACTGCATTTACTTAAAAGAAAAATTATAGAACTTCATTTTAGAAAAATTGCCCAATCAGCTCTAACAACCAGCAGACACCGTAACAGATTTAAAAACAGGAATCCATAGTGAAGTGCAGGTGTTCCTCCTACGGCGTGCTCCTCTTCTTGCTCACAGATTGAGCTTGAAATGTTCTCCAATATCTACATTTCTCAGGAATCTTCCCCTAATCAGAGGGCCTTCTAGCATTTGTTTTCTGTCCCACTACTCTAACTCATGAATCTGGTCATTAAGATAAACAAGAACCATTATCTCTTGAAACAGAAAGAACAGATAGTATAAAGCCATAATAATACTTTTTTCTTTACACAGATTATAAGATAGTTCAGGTATGCGGGTGAATAATTTGTTCTATTCTACATTGATTGGCAAATACTTCTCCTTCATGAAAAATATGTAGACAGATTGGTATACTTATACATTTGGACCTTAATAGCATAAGTCAGTTCATAGACATTTATGTTTTTTCCAGTTTAGGGATGTTTGAATATTACTCTATGAAGAGAGTACATGTTTTCATTAAATATGGGTATGAGTTTTTGTTGTGTGTATAACTAGAGGTATTCTTTCCAATTCATACATATAAGAACATTAAACTTTAGTTAGGTAAAACTAAGAGTTCCCCAAAGTGGTTGTACAAATTTTTATTCCTATCAGCAATATTCAGAAATTTCTGCTGCTTCACATCTCCTTTAAAAAAATCTGGCTTTGTGTTAAGCATATAATGATCTAATTGTTGATTTAATGTTAATGTTCCCCAATGACAAAAAATGGGATACCTTTTCATTTTGAGTTATCCTTTAAAACTTCAGTAGTTATAATATAACTGACTGCAATAATTTTTAATATAAAATTTTTCTATTCATATGTTTTAAAATGCAAAGAGAGCATTACAAATATTTGCAAAAGGAATTAGAGATGACAGGTGGAAGCTACACTCATCTCCTCCCAGGACCAAATTGGAACTGCAACTTAATTATAGAACAACATCCTGAATAACACACTATAGACTAGCTAAAAAGAAATCTTACAACCAAGGATTTATAGAAGAAGCCATATTGAAACAGGTAAGAAAGGCAGAGATGCAGAAAGGGCTGTCCCCTGCAGGCAGTGGCTCAGGTTATGCAGGAAAACTTCAAAAGCAGGGTGTTTAAACCTTAAACTGGTCTATTCAGACAGGAGCACCAGAGATGAAAAGAGGCACCCACTTACAATCTGGCTGTGAAACTCAGCAGGGATTCTGTCCATCAAAGAGAGACCAAATTCAGTTAAAGACACAAACTCCCTCTTAAAGGGCCAACCTACAAAACTTGATTCACAGCCACTCACCCAAAGATCCAGTAGAGACAGGGTGAAGTGGATGACAGTCACATGGGGAGAGTCTGGACTTGATGGCTCAGGAGAAAAAGATGAAAGGACAACGATCAGGATCCTTATGTTGAGTCATTCTCCCACATTGTAGTCCCATCTTTCTTGGGTGGAGCACTGCCCTCCCTTTGGCATCAGCCTGGGGAAATGCAGTAACCCCACACCCTGGACTCCCTCTCACTCCAATCTTTATGCCCTGCTGAGAACTCAGCTGCCTGGGCCAGGGTGTCAGGGACTGAGTTTTGTGGCTTTGGGGCTAAGGCCATTCCCACACTTGCCCATGAACCTGACTGGCACTCCCCCCTCACTAGAGATCTATTACAATCACCCTCTGGGCTTCCAGCAGACCCACCTTTTGGTTTTTGTAGGTCACCCCTTGCCTGACTCTTAGTGGCTCCATCCTGCTGAGGTTGGGGAAAATTCCAGGGCAGACTGAGTTGTGTGACCCTGAGGCAGAGGTCACATCCCCCACCTTCCCAAAGACTGAACCCATCCTCAGATTTACTCTAGCCTCATTCTCCTAACTCCCAGCAGACCCATCCTGCTAAGTTCCATCTCCTCCCAGAAGACTCTGGCACAGAATGAGTTGTGTGGCTCTAGGATAGGACCATTTTTCCCCCCTGCAAACCTGATCATAACAGAGCCCTCCCTTCACACGAGCAAATCTTGGTCTGTTTGGGCCTGATAAACTCAGATGGCCTCACCCTGATGACTCCCTGAAACTCCATGCCAATACAGAGGTGTGTGAGCACCCAACAGGTGGCAGCTAGACTTGGTATACCCAGGGACACTTGCTAACTAGTGTCAGACACAGCACTGGCACCACATTTGAACCAGTATCAATCTGGTGAAAACAACACACCCCAATTGGTGATTCACTGTGACCCTACCCCATGCCATTTGAATACTGCCAGAGGCTTTTTTCAAAGACTGAACCTATCAGAAAACCAGCAGGACAAGACAGGTGAAGGCAGATGTCAAGGTACCTTAGGGCTTTTGCTGACCTGTCCCTGGGCTGGATGCTTATAAAAGCCAAATTGTTGCACAGCTTGGTCCTTCCCAAATATGCTGGCTGTTTCTGCTGAGAAACAGCCAGAAAGGGTAGATAGCCTGTAGCTCTAAACAGATTGTCCAGGTGCAGACAAAGGCAGCATCTTATATTGGCCTACATCAGAGTCTCTCCCAAGAGGCCCAGAAACAAAACACAGAGTGGCCAGCTTCAGACAACATAAGAGCAGGATCCAATAGGTTTCACAAGTGGCATATCCAAAGGGAGATGTTGGCAGGCACCAGAACCTGCTGAGGCGAATTCTGCTTCATGTGATCAGCACCTGCACAGCAGCTTGCACACTGGTCAGGGTTGCCTTCACAGTCAGTCATCCTGAGGGTTGATCCCAGGCATGAATGGACTAATAACAATCAAGGCTCAATTATAAGGGATCCCACATAACCCACACATTCTTGGAGCACCCCGCTCAGGTGATCCAGGAGACTATGCCACTGAGTCACACAGGACACCTATAACATAATACTGTTCCATGAAGACTGGGAGTCATAGTAGACCTATCTAATACACAGAAACCACCACAAAAAAAAGAAGCCAAAATGAAGAAACAAAGAAACAAGGTAAATAAAAGAACAAGAAAACTCTCCAAAAAAAGCTAAATGAAATGGAGGCAAGAAATTTATCAGATATAGACTTAAAATAATGGTTATATGGATGCACAACTTCGTGAAAAAGATATAGAAATCATAAAAAAGGACCAGCCATAAATAAGGAATACAATATCTGAAATGAAGAATGCACCAGAAGGAATAAACAGTAGATTGGATGGAGCAGAGAACTGAGTAAGTGATTTGGCAGACAAGTTAGAAAAAAACACCCAATCAGAGAGCCAAAAGAAAATGTTAAAAGCTTCAAGAGAAAAACAGTTAATTACAAGTGAGCTCCCATAACACTGTCAGCTGATTTGTCGACAGAAACATTTCATGTCAGAAGGGATTAGAATGAAATATTTAAAGTGATGAAAAGCAAGGACCTACAAACAAGACTGCTTTACCAAACAAGTTTATCATTTAAAATTGAATAACAAATAAAGAGCTTCCCAACAAGGGAAAACTAAAGGATTTTGTTACTACCAAACTAATATTACAAAAATTGTAAAAAGACCTTCTTTAAAAAGAAGAAGGAAAAAACAGAGGATCATAGTTCAAAGAATAACAAGGCAATAAAATATGTACCTATCAATAATCACTTTAAATGTAAATGGATTAAATGCTCCAATCAAAAGTCATAGGGTATTTGAATGGATAAGAAAACAAGACCCATATTTATACTATCTACAAGACCCACATCAAAACAAAAAAATACATACAGACTAAAAGTAAAGTGATGGGGAATATATTTCATACAAATAGAAAGGAAAAAATAGCTTGGGCAGCAAAAGTTATATCTGACAAAACAGACTTTAAAACAAAGGCTATAGTAAGAGACAAAGATGGGCACTACATAATGATAAAGGGAGAAATCCAACGAGAATATAACCCCTATAAACATTTATGTACCCAACATAGGAGCACTTGAATATGTAAAGCAAATATTGATGTACATAAAGGGAGAGATTGATAATACTAGAGTCATAGTAGATGATGTTGACAGGTCATTGACACTAATGGATAGATCATCCAGACAGAAAATCAACAAGGAAACAGCAGCCTTAAATGAACATTAGATCACATGGATTTAATTGGTATCTTCAGAGCATTTCACCTTAAAGCAGCAGAATATACATTCTCTTCAAGTTCACATGGGACATTTTTCAGGATAGACCACATGTTAGAACACAAAACAAGTTTCAATAAATTTAGAAGATTGAAATAATATGAAGCATCTTCTCTGACCACAATGCTATAAAAGTAGAAATCAATCATAAGAAAAAAAAATGCACAAGGATATGGAGGGTAAATAACATGTTATTAAACAATGAATGAGTTAATAATAAAATCAGGAAAAAAACCCAAAGGATGCCTTGAAAGAAATGAAAATGAAAACACAACAAATCCAAATCTATGGGATGCAGCAAAAGCAATCATAAAAGGGAAATTCATAGCATTACAGTCCTGCCTCAAAAAACAATAAAAGTCTCAATTAAATAATTTAGCTTTACACTTAAGGGAACTTGAAAAAGAACAACAAAGCCCAAAGTGAATAGGAGAAAAAAATAATAAATGTCAGAGAAGAAGTAAATAAAATAGAGTTGAAAATAACAATACTTCATTAAAAGATTAATGAAACCAAAAGCTGTTTTTTAAAAAAGATAAACAAGATTGAAAATCTTTAACAAGACTCATCAAGAAAAAATAAGCACCAAAATATATAAAGCAGAAATGAAAGAGGAGAAGTAACAACTTACACCAAAAAAATACAAAGGATTGAAAGAAAACATTATGAACAACTATGTGCCAAAAATTGGATAATCTGGATGAAATGGATAAATTCCTAGAAAGATACAATCATCCAAAATGGAATTAGGAAAAATCAGAGTATCAGAATAGACAGATTACAAGTAGTGAAATCAAAGCATTAGTGAAAAAACTCTTAACAAACAAAAGTTCTGGACCAGGTGATTTCAGAGGTAAAGTTTACCAAACATTCAAAGAAAAAAATGCCACTTATCCTTCTCAAACTATTCCAAATAATTGTACAAGAGGGATGACACCAAAGCTCATTTAATGAGCACAGAATTATTCTAATTCCAAAACCAGATAAAGACACTACAAAAAAAAGAAAATTATAGGCCAATATTCCTGATGAACATGGATACTAAAATCTGCAACACAATATTAGCAAAACGGAGGCAGCAATACATGGAAAATATCATACAGTCATACATTTGATCAAGTGGAATTTATTTTGGAGATGCACGGTTGGTAAAATATCTGCAAATCAATAAACCTAATATACCACATAAAAAAATGAAGGATAAAAACCACATGATCTTATCAATAGATGCAGAAAAAGCATGTGATAAAATTCAGCACCAGTTTATAATAAAAGCTCTCCAAAAAGTAAGAATAAAGGAAATGTACCTCAAAGTTATAAAGGCAACATATGACAAACACATAGTCAACATCATTCTCAATGGGCAAAAACTATAAGCATTTCCCTTAAGATCTGGAACAAGACAAGTAGTCCACTTTCACCACTCCTCTTCACTGTAGTACTGGAAGTCCTATCCAAATCCATCAGACAGGAATGAGAAATGAAAGGCATCCAAACTGGAAAAGAACAAGTGAAATTGACATTATTTGCAGATGTTCTGATAGTGTATATAGAGGCCCCTATGTACTACTAGAACTGATATATGAATTTAGTAATATAGCAGGATACAAAATAAATACCCAGGAATTAGTTGTACTTTTATCAATAATGAGCCATCAGAAAATGAAACTAAGAAAATAATCATATTCACAATTTCTTAAAAAATAATGAAATCCCTAGGAATAAATTTGATAAAGGGTATAAAAGAACAGTACTTGAAAAAGTATGATGCTAAAGAAAGAAACTGAGGAAGATAAAAATATGTGGAAGCATATACCATGTTCTTGGATAGGAAGAATTAACATTATTAAAACATTCATACTACCCAAAGCAAAATAAATACCCAAATTGATAGATTTAACAGAATTCCTTTAAAGATACCAATGGCATATTTCACAGATGGAACAAATATCCAAAAACTTATACAGAACCACAAAACACCCCAAATAGTCACAACAATCTTGAGAATGAAGAACCAAGTTGGAGAAACCATGCTACCATACTACAAGGTTACTGTATTTAAAACAGAATGGTACTGGCAGAAAAGCAGATATATAAGCCAATGGAAAAGAATAGAGAGCCCCAAAGTTAAACCACATCTTTATGGGCAACTAATATTTGACAAAGGAGAAAAGAATATACAATTGTTTAGGTTCCTGTTAAAGGCGAGATCATATGGTATTTGTCTTTCACTGCCTGGCTTATTTCGCTTAGCATAATGCTTTCCAACTCCATCCATGCTGTTGCAAAGGGTATGAGCTCCTTCTTTCTTTCTGCTGCATAGAATTCCATTGTGTAAATGTACCAAGTAAAATATAACAAAAGACTGAAATAGAGGACAGGTAGTCAGTGACCAGAGGAGAAACGGGAAGGAATTTCAGGGGAGAAGGGAAGGGTTTACAGGAACAAATATAGAGGACACATGGACAAAACTAGGGGGGTTAGAAAGGGGAGGCAGGAGGGGAGGAATGGGTGGGCGGGCTGGAATGGGAATACAGGACAGAAACTGTACTGAATAAACTAAAATAAAAAAATTTAAAAAAACCCAATAAAGTCAACAAAACCAAAAAAAAAAGAATATATAAAAAAATATATACAATTGGTGAAGATAGTCTATCCAGTAAATGGTGTAAAAACAGTGGACAAATACATGAAAAAAATGAAACTAGACTACCTTCTCAGTCCATAAGCAAGAATGAACTAAAAATAAATTAAAGACTTAAATGTTAGACTCAAAACCTTAAAATTCTTACAAGAAAGTATGGGTGGTAAAATTTCAGATATTTCTTGAAGCAATTTTTTTCTGATATATCTCTTCAGGCAAGGGAAAAAATAATCAAATGAGACTACATCAAACTAAAAAGGTTTTGCACAGCAAAGGAAACCATCAACAAAATGAAAAGACAACCCACTGAGTGGAAGAATATATTCGCCAATGATAAATCTGATAAAGGGTTAATATCCAAAATGTATAAAGAACTTATAAAATGGAATACCAAGTGCCCCCCCCCAAGTAGACCAATTTAAAAATGGGCAATGGCTCTGGATAGACTTTTCTCCAAAAAGGACATAAAGATGGCCAATACACATGAAAATATGCTCAGCATCACTAATCATTAGAGAAATGCAAATTAAAACCTCACTTAGGTATCACCTCACATGTGTCACAATGGCTATCATCAGTAAATCAACAAACAACAAATATTGGCAAGGGTGTGGAGAAAAGAGAACCCTTATGCACTGTTGCTGGGAATGCAGAGTGGTGTAGCCACTGTTGAAAGCAGTATGGACTTACTTCAAACACTTAAAAATAAAGTTGCCTTATAACCCTGAAATTTCTCTTCTGGGAATACATTAAAAAACCCAAAACAGTAATTCAAGAGAATATATGCATCCTTATATTCATTGCAATACTATTTACAATTGCCAAGATTTGGAAGTTGCTCAGATGACCATCAGCAAGTGAGTAGATAAAAAAAGCGGTGGTACATTTACGCAATGGAATACTACTTGGTGGTAAAAAAGGAGATCTTACCTTTTGCTACCACATGGGTGGACCTGATGAATATTATGCTAAGTGAAATCAGCCAGTCAGAGAAAGACAAGTACCATATGATTTTACTCATATTGGAATCTAATGAACAAAATAAACTAACAAACAAAATAGAAACAGACTGATAAAGAAGAGACTGACAGATGTCATAAGGGAGAGGGGAGAAGGGCTGGGTGAAAAGGTGAAGAGATTAAGTAAAAATCAAACAAGTAGAAAAACAAAAAACTCATAGACACACACAAAAGTATAATGATTACCAAAGGGAAACAGTGATGTGAGGGAGGTAGGAGTATTTAAAGGGGGGATAAATGGTGATAGAAAGAGACTTGACTTGGAGTGGTGAACAGATAAATCAATATATAGATGATGCATTACAGAATTCTACATCTGAAAATTATATAATTTTATTAATCACTGTCACCCCAATAAATTTAAAAAAAGAACAATATATTTGTAAAATTTAAAGGAATAACCATTTAAAATATCTTTAATATTGCTGTGGTCTGTTCATCCATATTGTCTTTATTTTGTTTTAATTTGGGGAAAATGTTTCTATCCTCAGGTTGTTAACTTCTATTTTTAGAACCTTCGAAGTCCTCTTTCATTCTCTTCTATGTTATGTGTTAGCTAAATCCAAAATTATGGTTACGCAATAAGTATATATTATCAAATATCATTGTACCCAAATGAAGAGTACATATACCCATATACATGCCCACACATATAAATATAATTTACCATTTCTATAGAAATTTAAATGAATATATTGTCTCATCACTACTTTCTTTCTGACAAGTTACATTTCGTTCAACAGGAAAAATGACCCTAGGAAATGGAGGGAAAATAAATACCGCACTAAAGAAAAAAACATAAATAGATGAAAAAGAGGCTTAAGAAATCTATTCAGCAGGTTTTTCACTTGAATAGATCTAAAAATTATAATTTGCTGGGTGTCTCCCATGAATACTATTTTATGTAAACTGAACTAATTCAGTTATGACTTTATTTAAGCTTTCTTCATAACCTGTAGATTTTTAGAATGATCTTTGATGTATATCACCTCTGAAGTAAACTAGACTACAGTTCTTGCCATTGAAATATTTTCTCATTAGCCTAAGAAAGGGTTAAATAGTGGCTTGAATTGCTGTCATACAAGATTCTACAGCCTATTGGCTATGCTGGGATTATATCCCTTAAACCTGACAAACCTGTCACATTTAAAATTTATATTAAATCTCAAAAACAATTATTGCACAACTTCTGACTTGAAAAAAATAGACAATTTCATGCTCCATTATGCAGCATAGATCTATGGCATTATATAATTCTGTCACCATTTTTGTTCATTTAATTTCTGGTTTGTCCAACATTTCTATTTTTTTTAAATGAAATTGCATTTTCCGTATGTTTCTTGTCATTTTATTCTGAGTAAAGGTGTCCATTACATATTTTCACATTTTGTTTCATGTCTAATTTATGTGAATCAAAGTTATGAACTTCTTTTTATACTTAAACTTAAGATGTCTTTGTCAGGAAATTACAAACAATACTCTTTTTGGTGGTTGGCCATTAATGTTCAGAATATAGATGATCTGTAAAATACAAATTTAAATAGTAAAACATATAACCTTTTTCTTGATGATAATTGTTTTATTGTTGTTAATATTTTCATTAAAAACTGCATTTAAAAATATTTTACTTCCTATAATTTTCTCTGTAATCAGAGCATGTTGAATTACTTTTTGGTGCTTGAGAAATTAGTTTATCTCTGATTAAATCTACTAATAGATATTAAAACCCTACTTGAGATTCAAAACTTTTATCAGCAGAAAATATAAATGGAAAGCAGAGGAAAATGTAAATTCTTTGTAAAGCTCACAAAAATATTAAATTAGAACTTTTAAAGAATATCATTACCACTGTGGTTTTCCCTCCTTGTATAATTTTGATAATACACATTGAAACAGGAATGGCCGATAACATTTACCTTTATCTATTGAATTTTAAAAATGTATTTACAATGTTAAATATTATTTACTAATGCTATATTAGCTTAAAAAAAAAGGGAAATACTGACAAATATTGACCCATAATCAGAAAGAAATTAGAACAGGCTTAGTGGAAATTAACAAGTGAAGTCAATTTTACATTTAGATTTCTTTTTATTTTACTACCTTTGCTCTCAATTTTCAGGAAATCTTTTCTGTAGAGACAATTGAGTATATTTGCTTCAGGCAGATATTTATATTCTCTTAGCTTAGTGACTCAGGAAACAATAGAAGTGGGTGGACAACAGCAATACATGTAAACAATTGGGTCAGCATATATTTTTGAGCAAAAATAAATTAATGCATACCCAGTTGTGTTGTGAAAATACCTTGCAAAATTATTGGTCAATCTATATTTTAACAAATTTTAAATTAATAACAAAATTTTATGTCTTAGGTACTCCCAAAGATAATTTGTACAGAATAAATATTGTAACTGGAAAATTACAGCTAAAGTGGTCCCATATTCCGGAAAGCTAACACAGAACAGGCTACTGCAAAGGAGTGTCAGGATTTTCACTCTTTTCAAATTTTGATTTTTTGGTATAATAAGTGACCCATAAAGACAGGCACCTTGCAAATTTTCTTTAAAGTTCACATGCATTGAAGCAAAAATTGATAGTGCCACTTCACCATATTCCAAACCCAGTGTCTCTTTCCATATGTAATTGTTTGGCATGCCTTCTAGATTTTTTGCTCTATGTACTAACATACAAGTAAACATATCTTTAATATACATATATGCATGAGTATGTTTATTTAACATGTTTGTAGTGCATTCTTGTATATTATCTTCTGTATGTATTTGTATAAACATATACATAGTATATCAATTTACCTTTATGTATATATGTGTATATATAAATACATGTAAGTGTATATATAATACATATGTAAATATATAAATACATATTGATAATTTCTAAATACCATATCCTTTCATCTCTGACACTTTTAAACTTCTCTTTTGGTACCATTAACTCTACTTGGGGATGCTTTTTAAGATGGTTTTGACAATGAAGCTCCAACTTAAGTGATAATCTAATTTACCAAAATCAAATGCTGCTTTGAGTTGTACCTTATCATTTTAAAAGAGCATTGCAATATGACTCTATTTTTTTCTTTGTTGTTATTACTGTATTTTAAAAATCATTTTTAGAGTCTACCTTTGCTAAATACATGCCTGTTCATAAGAAGGTGTTTGGTTTGAAGTACAGTCTTGGTACTCATAGCCTTCTTTTTATTAAATTTACTGAAGTGACATTGGTTAATAGGATCATATAGGTTTTGAGTGTACATTTCTATGATATATGATCTGTCTATTGCATTGTGTTCCCACCACCCAAAACCATATCATCTTCTATCGCCATATATTTGGCCCCCTCACCCTTCAATCCCTCCCCATCCCCCTTCCCTCTGGTAACCACCATACATTGTCTGTGTCTATGAGCTTCAGTTTTATATCTCACATATGAGTGAAATCATATGGTCCTTAGTTTTTTTCCTCCTGACTTATTTTGCTTAGCATAATATTCTCAAGGTCCATCTACATTGTCACAAATGACAGTATGTCATCTTTTCTCAAGGCTGAGTAGTGTATCCAGTGTATGTATGTACCACATCTTTACCCAATCATTTATCCAGGAACACCATTTCAGTGTATTGGCCACGGTTAATATTGGTGCAGTGAACACAGGGTGGCATATAGCTTCCCTCTTCTGGGCATCTCTCCAAAATATTTGAAAACATTTACCCATATCCTTCTGTTTCAGCATTACCATACTCCAGACCAGGAGTACCCAACCTGCGCCATGGGCTGCATGCAGCTCAGGATGGCTATGAATACAGCCCAACACAAAATCATAAATTCACTTAAAACATTATGAGGTTTTTTGTGATTATGTGGCACAATGTATTTAATGTGTGGCCCGAAATGACAATTCTTCTACCATTGTGGCATAGAGACACCAAAAAGGGGACACCCCTGCTCTAGACCATTAACAATACTGAGTAGCAACCATCTTCATTGAAGCAGTTTGACCTAATGGGACAGATCTTGTTCTAGGTGTGAGTGAACCTTGGTTTCCAGTTCTATTCTTGTGACTGTAATTAATCCTTGGGCTAAAAGATTATTTTAAAATGTTGTAGAGAGATTAAATACACAGAACACACAGAAGTTAACCTCATTAATAGATTGCAATATACTTGTTCTGTCGATGTATTAATATTAAAAGAGTTGAAAATAAAAGAATTATAAATAAGTAAAATAAGGTAGAATTTCAGTCTTATTTATATAGTGATAAAATAAAATAACATCTACACAAATATATCTAAAGATTAAAATTTACTAAGCCAATTCAAGTTCTTATTGTTAATTCTATAGTTATTTAGAGATCATTGGTATCTAGATATACAATCTAATATTTTAATTAACTTAACACTAATTGCAGCTTTAACATTATAAACCACGGTCAAGGAAAATTAATTTGACTATTAGTCCAAACAATATGCTCTTCTATAGCCCCATAATATTTCCTTTGTTTCAAACTCCTTTAAAAACAGCAGCTTTCCCTGAAATCACTTGGACATTTGTCAGAATGTACTTCTCAGAACAATATAGCTTTTCTTAAGATACCTGAAAATTATCCCATTCATCAGCATTTCTAAGCTACCTTAAAAGCATTGCTCCTAAGACCTTGTGTTTTAAAATTAAAGGAAAACTGATCTTTGAATGAGTTGAAGTACCTATTTGCATAGAATTAGTCACTTATACTTGGGGTTACTTTAATAATACTAATTAATTATTGTAGTACACCAGCACACTTCAGCACAGCAGGTTCAATGAGAGAGTTCAAATCAACAGTGACTAATTTGAAGAAGAAAGATAAAGGATGCTCCCTTTAATATACATAACAGGTTTTTGTCTTTTTTTTCCCTACTGGAGAATACTGTTCCCCCTGTCTTTGGGGGGATATATCCAAATATAAAATATTTTATCATATGTGAGAGTTACCATTAAGCTGATATAATTCTGATCAAGCCACTGAGAGAGATGCTAGATATAATCCTTGGGATAATTCTAAATCCTCTGTTTAAAAAAAATTAAAGAAAATACACTTTATTATAATTCCTTACGGAGTTAAAAACAGAGGCAGACACTTCTAAATAAAGGATTGTAAAACAATAAAGGGCTGCTATTCCATTAAAAATCAAGTCACCTAAAACATTAAAATATTTAAGATAACAAACAGGATGCTCAGACAGCACTACAGCTTCTAATATGCAATCCTCCTACTTCTACACTCACAGCTGCAGGGATTATATCAGCTTCTGAACTGTCCCAGGAGAAGGATGAGCCATGTGATTTTTTTAAAGTAGCAAAATGGATCATTGCTGCTAACCCTCTGGTTGTTTGTCTCTGCAATGTATACATTTGCTATCCCTGATCTTTTGGGCGAACACCTTGTTTATTTGCATTATTTCCTATGCTTACTTTTACAGGGGCTGGAAGGTGGGGGATGGCATAGGCCACAGATATTGAAGCTTCAAGAGTGGAGAACATTGATGATTATTTCAGATATAAAAATGAGACAATTCCCTGGGAGCACCTCAAGTCTAATGTCACAATCAGTGGAATGGTATTTAAACTCATCAAATCCTTGAAACACTGAGGTTACAGGACACTGCGTTTTTTAACTTTATTTTTATTGTTGACGCTATTACAGATGTCCTCATTTTGCCCACACCTTTGCCCACCTCTACCCAGCCCCGCCCCCTCTTTCCCGCGGGTTTTCACCTATTTACATGCCTGCATGCAGTAGAACAAACCTGACCATGTTTCTCGTTGTGTTTGTTGTACAAGCATATATTCAATGCATTGTTATGTTTAGAAGTACAGAGTAAAAATAAACCATTGAACCAAAATTACTATTAGAGATCAATCATACTCTTAAAAAAACTGAACTTTGAAAACAAGATTTGGGTACCTAAATAACATTAAATTCTAAATATTAGAGGATCATCTAAAATGTTACTGTGGTATATTTTATAACCATATTACAATTACCTTTCATTTTCATTTGTACTGATACAAAATTGCAAGCTGGCATAAATAATTACAAATAAAAGAGCAGGAATAAAAAGGCTTGTGTTACACAGAAGATTTGGAAAATTTCACTTAGAGTATTCATTAACTACAGAGGTAGCAATAGAGCAAAATTTGAGATTCACCATTGAAGTTATGTTCCCCATAATCATGTGTGATACCAGCTATTTAAGCAGCAAACCCGTGATTTCTTAAAAAGAAAATGAAAGTGAACTGAATTTTAAGGTTGGGAGAATCCTGCAATTTGTCCAAAAGCCTAAGAAATTCAATCACCAGAAGATGATTAAAGAGAGAAAGTCTTTGACATTTTGCAAAATCACAGAATTCCTTTTGCTTTTAAATTTATTTTTCTATGTGAATTCAACCTATGATAAATCAAATGATATTTCATTTTTAATTTTGTAATTTTTCAGGTTATTCGATGGAAGAATATGTTTTCAAACACAGCGAGCAGTTTTCCTGAGAGAAGATGAAACAGCTTGTCAATTAACATGTGTCTTCAAACCATATTGCTCATGTTATAGCAAATCAACATAGGCAGAACTCATTATATATCGACCACAAAGGAGGGAAGACAAAAATTATGATCCTTCTCTTCAAGAAGCCTGCTTACTGAGATTAGATGCACTGTCTGAGTGTGATACACTGTTCACAGCTCTGTGCCAACTTCAGCTTCATAAACACTTTAAAATATATAATATTTATAAATATTATAAATATTAGTAAATCCAAGTGGGAATTATAAAAAAGAATAAAATTGGCTCACAAGTTCATTAAAAGGTAATCTTTTGTACCTTTTAAATTAATACTTATTAATTTAATATTTTTATTCTCTTCATGCGGTTTTCTGACCTATTGTTGAACTGCTTCTGACATCGAAGGTCATGAAAGTAGGCCTCCATCCCATTTTTGAGCCTATGGAGAGCTGGCAGGTGGGGTTAGGCCCATTTGTGCCAAAAAAGAGGAGTTCTTCCCCAACAAGGAAAAAGATGCTGAAAAGGAAAACTCTGTGCGCATCTAGCACAGCACTAATATGTCATTTTAAATGGTATACTTTATCCAGAGTGCTTTGCCCTTTAAAAAGTATGTGTTTAAATCATGTTTAGTATTAATATTATGAGCCCATCTTTCTTTTAATTAGATTTTTTTGGTATATTTACCATACATTGGAAAAAACCTATTTCCATCCTGAAATTTCCATAAAGGCAAGATCCACTTTACTCTCCAGGAAGGAGAAGGCATGAGAGGACCACCTCAGCACATGGGTGGATAAATAGGGTTCATTGATCCATTTGGTAAGGTTGGTTAAAAAATAGTAAGCATGCTGTACACAGCACTGCCCTCTGTTTTTCATAGGCACCGAGACTGAAAGCTTGAATTTTCTGTTTCCCCTTGTGGTAATCTGGGCTCTTTTGTTCCAGTTTTTTTTTTCCCTTTAATTCAATGATTCATTGTAAGGGGAACATAATAGAAACTCACTGGACTTCACATTAAGTGGTATCCTGATATGCAACTTTTATCAGTAATAATACTTATATTTGATTTTCATTTGTCTGAAGCCTGGGTCTTATTTCTGAACTTGGGACAAACCCTTAAAAATCCCAACATATATTTTGTTATTTAGAAACTTTGAGAAATACTAATAACAAAATCCTTAAATACTAGGTGGAAAGTTTGAGGCTTTCGGCTGAGTCCATACCTTTAGAGTAAGAGGACTTTTACTGAAATAATTTAATTTCTGTGGTTGGCTATATCAGTTCCACTGGACCACAGCCTATATTACACTTGGTAAAGGAATCACAATAATATTCTGGCATCAAATTGAGATTCATCTAGCTAAGACTGAGCATAATAAAAATAGCAATATTGTTTTTTAGGCCTTAATTTCTTTAGATTTAAGAATTTTAGCTTTTGATTTCATTAAAATTTAATTTAAAGGAGAAAGTTATCTGATTTGTGGCCTTTATTTTCAATTGGAATACTATAATGTGAAGGAATAAATGTTGGTTCAAATTTAGCATACTTTAGTAATACTGACATTTAAATATTTGGAGTAATTTTCTATTGGCATTTGGAGTTATTGCATAACACCCATGAGCCATCTCAGAACACATGGCTGGATATATTTCCTATAACATGTAAGCTAGGTGAATTCCACTAGAATTAGGTCAGTGAATATTTTTGTCTGGCACACCTTCCAGAGCCTTCAGGCTCATGGATAAAAGCTGAGTTGCCTATCAGCAGTACTGGGCATACTCACCATGGGGCTACATAACTGATGCTAGGAGAGCGGCTCCATGACGGTGAAAAATCTTACTTTCCTCATAGTGTGTTGCTTTTTAGAAACAAAATAATGGCAAAGTTTAATGAATGCAGTAGCTGAAAGAGCACGTGCAGCGGCATTGCTGTGGATTGTGGCAGCTGTGACAAATGAAGATGTGAGATGATGTTCAACTTAGATGGCTGGTGTCTGGGCGGTGTAATTCACTTTCATTAGACACAAGATTCCATCTACTTTCTCTGTAACATTACATTCAACAATGAAGAAATGATTTGTGTCCTATATTTCTAAAACAGGATACAGTTGACCAGCCTCCCTTTGGTTGACTGTAGCATTATTGTTAAGCCCAGTGGGGAAAGGAAGTGGGACAATGGGGAGAGTTGTGAGAAGGAGCACATAAACCCATCTCCAGAGAGGGAAAGTATGGGAAAATATATCTGCCTTTGCCCCCTGTGCCCCACCCTCCAGCCGCAATTGCTCCCTCAAGAAAAGTAATTCCTAAAGGAGTAGTGATTGATGGAACTGGGAAACTGAAACGGAACAGAGTGAGAATTCCCAGCTCAGCTCTGGCTTCATCTCATGATGGTATTTTTCTGAAATTGCTCAATTCTCTTCTCATGATGCAGTGAACTCACTGACAGCTTCCCTTCATCTGCTACTTAAACTTCTTTGAATTCAGAGGGTATAAGAAGCATCACTGAGCCCTGGCTGGTGTGTCTCAGTGGATTGAGTGCAGGCCTGAAAACCAAAGAGTCGTTGGTTTGATTCCCAGTCAGGACACAGGCCTGGGTTGTGGGCCAGGTCTCCAGTTGGGGGTGTGAGAGAGGCAACCAATTGCTTTCTCCCTCCTTTCCCCTCTCTCTAAAAATAAATTTATAAAATGTTAAAAATAAATAAATAAAATTTTTTAAAAAAGAATCATTACTGATTATACATAAGGATGTGTTTGAATCATAAATTTGTAAAATATTCCCAGAGGTGTTTTGTTGCTAGTTCTTGGAATACACTAAATATAGCCAGGCAACTCAGAAGTCATCCTCGCTTGGGACCTATAGAATAGTCACAAACAAGCTACTTATCAGTAAACTGATAGGCTATTTTGGGCACCTCCTTACCCATTTTCCTCTAAAGAGCTTAGATCAGGGGTGTCAAACTTTTCACGTGGGGGCACATCAGCCTTACAGTTGCCTTCAAAGGGCCAAATGTAATTGTAGGACTGTATAAATATAACTACTCCTTAACAGTTAAGCAAGAGCTTGGCACTGCCACTGGGTAGAAACAAGGTGCCAGGCTGCATAAAACAAGATGGGGGGCCAGATTCAGCCCGCAGGCCTTGTGTTTGCCACCTGTGGCTTAGATATAGGCTTCTGTGGGTTTGTTTTTTTTAAATCATTACACCAGCATGTATATAATCCCCCTGTGTTCGATCTACCTTATTGGTAAACTTTCATGTTCACCTCTGCTACGTCGTCCCAGAAAATTAAAGACTTTGCCATTTCCACCTATCATAGGCTTCTGCTAAATCACTGTTCCCGCACAACTTGCTTCCGAGGCAGCCAATACCGCCAGCTCCCTATGTCCCTTTCTGAGTCTACTAGAGCCCATGGTTTATACAAATAACATACATCTGATTTCAATGTTTTGAATAAAACTCCCAGGCTAAACTTTGGAACTTTCAATACCAAAATGACTTAACAAGTAATATATTTTTCATTTAACAATGTGATTTTTTGAAATATTTCATTTCTCTGTCACTCTTTATCTCCCTAGTAATATATTTCCCAGTAGCATCAATGTATTTCTCTAAGATAACAGACTTTGGAAAGCAACCAAAGATAAATGAATATTCCAGTGCCTCCAGAGTAACTCATAAACTTGAACGAGAACAAAACATTACTGGGAAGGAATGAAATGTCAGAAATATAGTGTGCCAATTTTAAATTACCACATAGGCAGGATTGAATCTATTGCTCTGTCTGTAGTCTTCACACTACGAAATTTAACTCAATATCTGTTTTTCTTTTCTAGAAAGAGACAGAATAATATCATAATGAAGAAGCCCAAGCAAAGCGGCAGAATCACAAGCTGATGACCGGTTTTCAGCACTGATACACATTTCCCTTTGTTCTTTTGCCCAGCCTTTCCCAAATCCTATAAAAGTCGGTATGGGCCCACAGCCGAACACTTGTCTAGTTCTTACAAATCATTTCCCTAAAAGAGTGAAAACCACCAGACAGCTGCAGCAGTTCAGCTTACAGGGGAAACACAGAATGTCATTTTCAAGGTAAGTATGCAGCTGTCTTCCTGTCACTTAAGGTTTTATAAGACAAATCTAATTAAATGCCTACTAGAAAGCTGACAGAACAATTCTGAGCATACTAATGCAATCTGTTGTAAGGCAGCATGACCACAATGCTGTTTCTCTGTTTTGCCTCCAGCTAGCAAACCAGGAAGCCCTTATATATAACTGCCCTTTTTTCTAAGATGCTTAAGGTATGTATTAACTTTATTTGTATTTCACTTTTTAATTGAGCTTCTTCCCTCAATAGGAAATATAAGATTGGTCAGGATGGGAAAACTTTAATATTTCTTAAGTAAAAGAGGAATTTTTTTATCTGGTCTTCTGAATTAAATATTAAATTTTAACTCCCTAGGCTCTTCCTACTTTTTCTTCTGTAACATATAAGAAAAGTATTCTGAAAGTATTTAAATTAGAAACTGAAATCAAGCCTATCATCTTCATTTATTTTGCTCAGTTCGCAGCTAGATCTTTTTCTAATTTTAAGTTAAATAGCTGGCAAAAGCTCTCCAAATTCCAAGCTTTTTAATGGAATATAATTCTAACAAGCTTCCTTTCTCATCATTATATGAGTTTGTAATGATGGTCTATATGTAATAGTTTGATGACTAAATTCTTGGCAAAGTTGTATTTTCTCATGCAACTGAGGCAGATGCCTCAGGTGAATATCATTTATTTATGAATTTGCTTTGTTTGTTTATCTATTTGTATTCTTTTCAATTCAAATGGAACTATAAATTGTTACTTATTTGAAAGATAGATTCGTGTCTCTGAACTGAGTGTTAAAACTATGCACTACATAAGGGGGTGACCAGTGTCTCCGCAGTGGTTTCCTTACTTCAGGTTTACAGTCAATAATGCTAATTTGTATGGATTAGTTCCTTTAGTATTGCATTAGTGTAAGCCTGTTATCAATTCTTTTAAAAATTAGCTTATCAATTGTTTCACAATTTAAATATTTTTTAAGGACTGAGGAAAGAGTACAGTATAAAGGAGGCCCGTGAAGGTGAGTCCAAGGCATACTTTTTCACGAAGTAATGGAGATGAGAAAAAATTAGCTCTAGGGGAAACACATTGTTTAATTTAAATGGGGAAGAGCCTATATTCATAATATGTCTTTGTCATATACTTTGTTGTTATTTTTAACACTGGAAGGAAACTTCAGATATACCTGTGTATTTGTGAGAACACAGAGAGACCAGGACTGTTGTATTTACTTGAGGTCATGCAGTGTCATTAGTATTAGAACCTGTGCTCTGTCTCCTACTAAAAATAGTCCCTTACATTGGGCTTTCAGATATTTCGAATTCTTGTTTTCCCAGAATTCATATCCCTGTAGCTATGATGTTGCCCAGGAAAGAAAACTCAATAAATGTGAAAATATTCACTAATAAACTGAACATTATAAAATTCTGTTTAAAAGTGGCTTTTTTTCTTGCTGTCAGCCTCATTATCTACATTTTAATCCACTTGCAGTATAATGATAAAGCAAGTGAATTGGTGAAGTCAAAGAGTATGTTAAGGTGTCATATTTTTAAAGTGTCAATAAGGTAGATGTTAACACCTGCAAAAGAAAAAATTGATAAGGATGGTGAAAGGATGTGTTAAAGAAATTAATTTCCAATTATTTTGAGAGCTCCATAGGAAAATTGATAAAGCACTTTATAGTTTGGAAAAAAATGTTTCAGTACTCAAGTCAAATATGAGATGAAGAATGCCATATTATAATGTACCATTTCATCAAAAATATTATACAAAAATCAATATCTGATCAATTTTTATTTTTTCTCACAAATATTGTAAAGTTTAAAGACAAACTAAAACTTTCTACTTAATATTTAAAAATGTGATTTTTAAAGGAAAAACTTTTATATTTCCCATACTGTTTACTATGAAATGTTCCATATTTAAGTACATTTACTGTAAATTAACTTTATTGGAGTATAAAATGCACCCATTTTTAAATATACCTATGGATGAGTTTTGATAAATGTATCTCTCTGTATAATTACTACCACAATCAAGAGAAAGAACATTCTATCATTTTATATCTGTAAAAATGGTTCTCATTTGCTTTTATAGTCTACCCCCCTTCTCTCCCCCTGTCCTAGGCAATCATTGTGGCTTACTTTTTAAAAAAAATTTTTTTTGAAATAATTGCAGATTCACAGGAAGGGCATGTTGGAGGAAGTCATGGAGAGGACATGCGATCACCAGTTGACCTGTCAGGAAGTTCTGGGCACTTGAAAGTCCCTTACCCTCCCCACCCTCCTTGGAATGTATGCCCCATCCACGGTACTAGAAGCCCCTTGAAGGACACAGCTTTGAGAGATTAATTTGTGATTGAGACCATCTGGACATATACGTAACTGTACCTAGTTAAGGCTTCTATATACACTCTTAAGATCCCGGTGCGCAATGTGGTGATCTCTCCCAGTGGCTGCTGAAGACACGCCTCGTAAGTTTCCTTGGTTATTACACCTGCCACCTACCATTCTGGAGTGATCTACCTCTTTCTTTGGTCTCCCTTGCTCTCCTTGTGTAGGGCCCTGTTTCTTTTTCTTTTTTTAAATTGAATTCATTGGAGTGGTCTTGGTTAATAAAATTCTATAGGTTTTAAGTGTGCATTCTATGATACATCATCTGTATGTTGCATTAGTGCCCACCACCCAAAGTCAAATCTTTTTCCACTCGCATACATTTGACCCCCTTTACCCTTTATTACCACCTTTCCCCTCCCTTCCCTCTGATCTTTCAGCTGGAGAAGGCAAGGTTGCATGGTGGGAACCAAGGGCCCACCATACATACCATGTGATAGCTGGCTCACAGTGGAAGTTCAGATTCATGCTCAACTCTGCAGCTGAGGAAGGAACAAATTTTCCTTTGCTCTTTGGTGGGCAAAAGGTGTGCATTGTTAGAAAGGTTACCTTTTAGGCCTCTCTTTTCTCAACCCTTTGGCCCAGTGAGCAGGCTTTTCTTGGAGCTTCTTTTGTCTGTGCCTGTAGAAATGTAATTTCTTAGATGAATCTTGTATGCTGCAATCTGGATAAACTCACATAAATACTAGTAGCTTTTCTGGTGGATTCCATCAACATAAACAATCACATTCTGTATGAAAAAAGACAATTTTACTTCTTCCTTTGCAATTTCAGTCTTTTATTTCTTGTCTTTTGAGTTGTCTGGAGCTCTAGTGCAATCAATGTTGAGTATAAATGGTGCTAGTGGATTTCCTTGTGTTGCTCTTTTGTGTGGAAAGCATTTAATTTTTACTGTTAAGCGTAAGGTTAAACTCAGGTTTTTCTCTTACGTGCCCTTTATGAGTTTAAGGAAGTACCCTTGTGTTGTTTGTTTGCAGATATTTATTGTTGTTTCTGTTGATTGTTTTATTCTTATAATGAGGAGTAAGCATTTTTCTGTGTGCATTTGGGAGTATCATATTTTTTAATTGTTATATTCTGAATTTGATTGAGTGACTTTCAAATATTAATCCAAACTTACATTTCTGAGATAAACCCCAAAGGATCACAAGATACTACTACACTTTTGGATTTGATTTGCTGATATTTTGTTTTCTTAAAATATATAGAGAAATCATAGTGTCTTTGAATGGGTTAGAAAATCTTTCATCTTCTTCAGTTATCTGGAAGAGTGTGCATAGAATTTATATTATTACTTCACTAAGTAATGTTTGTAAAATTTACCATTAAAATAATTTGTGCATGGGTTTTTTATGGGAAGGTTTTTAAAAATAAATTCAATATTATTAATATATACACAACTCCTCAGGTTATCTATTTTTTATTTTTTTTAGTGAATTTGTGCTACTATTGTTATTTCAGGTGATAGGGTAAATGATACTGTGATTTTATTCCTGTTACTTCATCCTAAAATGTAGCAACATCGTCCTTTTCTTTCTTTGTTAACACCTTTATTGGACATTGCTTAAGGATATAACTACCCTATGTAAGAAAATACATTTTCTCCTGGAAGAAATTCCAGGAGGAAATTTAGATTCTAAGGCCAAAAAATAATAAAACAAAAGATTAGCTTGAAATATGGCCTATGCATTTTTAAATTAAGTGATTAAAATTATATATAGCAAGAACAAAATTTGGCTTTTTAATATTTTGATAGGATACCACGAGTGAAATAAATGGTGTTTCACAAGTTTAGAAATATCATTTATCTTTCCTACAAAATATATTTAGAAATCAAGTCCTGAGCCCTGAAAATAATAGAGATGTATTTCTTGACAAGTACCATATTTTAAGACCATAAAACACAACGCACCATAAGACACACCTAGGTTTTAGAGGAGGAAAATAGGGAAAAAATTTTGAAGCAAAAAATGTGGTAAAATATTTAATAACCTGTGACCCTGCTCCACTGACCCCCCCCCCCAGCGAGCCAGGTAAGCTACATTTGGACTATAAGACGCACCCCTATTTCCCTCCCAAATTTGGGGGAGTGCGACTTATAGTCCAAAAAATACGGTATATGCACTTAGAAAATTATTTTAAAATTTAGAAATTTTGAGGAAAAATATTTGACATTTTTTATAGATTTTAATATTGCCTTCAGAAAGAGTAGATAGGATTTAAAATTGTTTCTAGGCTGATAAAGAGGTATTGTTGATTTAGGCATTTTAATTATTTATAGCTCCTAAATATACACTTAAAGAAGAATGATACAGATCTAAATCTATGATAGTGGTTAACTCAGATGAGATGGAGAGAGAGGGAGAAAAATAGTATCAATACCAATAGCCTGGCTGCAGGTCCCCTCTTCTGGGCAAAATGACAAGGAGGGAGCATGGCGCTGAGCACTTGCAAGGTTCCCACCAGGGGAAGGTGGGCACATGCACCATTGAGCTCAGTCAGAGTGGTGGCAAGTGTACTGGAGAAACCTGTCAGTCTAGTGGGGGAGGGAGTGTGGAAAAGGGATTGGTTAAGGGATATGGATCCTCCCATGGAAGTTGAGGCTAAAAAAGCACCTGGTCCAATGAGTATAAACCCAGGGGAAGGAAGGGACGGCTGTCTTCCCCACCTCATGAGTGTACTCAGCAGTACATTTGCCGGACCTTCTGGCACTGGAAGCCACGTGGCCAAGGGTGGTACCAGCCCCACACATGGGTTCCAAGGAGGAAACTTGAGACCTCAGGGTCACTGAAAGAAAAGCTATGCTGCCTGGATGACCACTCAGTGGCTGTCTGCAGTTGCCAAGAGATGGTATTTTAAATGGGAGAGGGAACTCTCCACGCTCTTTTTGGTTTTTGTCTGGCTGAGGATGACTGGGTTTTCTTTGAGTTTCCCAGAGGGGATGGGATTTGAGATAAGAGTCTGCCATTCTTCCAGATTGTGCAGCATTTGAATAAAGATCTCTTTCCCTTCTCACCAACCTCTGCCTCCAGAATTTGTGTATTGGTCATGGCAGGCATCCAAACCCCCACTTTGGCTGGATAACAATATTGGGGAAACTTTAACAGGGGACTTTAATATATTAGTGTTATTTTATTTAAACACATCTGCATCTAATGTGATAAAGTAAAATTTTCAAGATATCTTGTCTCTCTCATACATATTTTGAGATTACCTCAAACATGAGGAAACAGTAAATTATCAGTATATATGTTGCTCCAAAATATTTTTAACTAATATGACCCAAATATCTAAAAATAGCTTAGTTGGAATATCAAACATTCCACTTATAGGTGTCTGTAAAATCCATAAGATGTAAAAAAAAGTGTATGAAAAGAAAAGTCTAAATTATATTTGTTTCTTTTCAAACGACCCATGCAGATATTAAAAATTTTATCAGAAATACAATGATCAGGGTCCCATTTCTTGCCTTCAGCTTAATAGCTTTGTTTAACATGTTTTGAACTATAATAAATTAATATTTAGGGTTGCACTTGAAAAAAAGAACAGACTAGTCTTGTTTAGTGCAAATTTTTAATCAACAAGGTTGTTCAAGTTCTCATTCTGATTACTAAAAGACAAATTGTAAGCCTACAAAAATATACTAGCTATTTTACTTTGTTTAGAAAAAAACCTCATCTAATTAAATTATAATATACTTCACATTTTTATCTGTGTTATAAAATTTGAAACTCACACATAAGTCATGGTGATCACCAAGCAACTCAAGTTTTTCTTATATGACTTGCATATCTTTCTTTCAGTGTATCTTCTTCATTGTCAGGTATACTACTAGAAACATATTACTGCTTACTCAATATTTGTTGATTTACTGATTACTTGATAGAAATAAGATGACAAGTAATCCAATGTCTCTGTTGTTTAATCCTATGATTGATCCTTTTTGTATATATCAGCATTAGTTTCTAATAGGTAAATAATGTCTATATTTATTAAAAATTAATTTTTTATTCTTGGTTTCAAATGCATGAAGCATATGAATTTGTATTTTTTATTTAAGAGCCGAAAAGCTAAATTCAAAATCCTAAATCCATGTTATGGCATTTATTTAGCTAAATCACAATTTCCAATGATACTAAGGTATAATCAATATGTAACTAGTTTCTCTTCCTCTGCATTAAGTTGCTATGACTACTATTCAATATACTTATATGTGAATGCTTATTTTAAAAATTTAAAAATGTTCCCATTACATATGTCTTATTTTAGATTTAAAAAATATAAAAAGTTGTTTTCAAATACTTTTCTGTGATTCAGAAATTACATTTAATTCTTCAAAGCCATAACATTTGGGGGGAAAAAGTATTTATCATCTAAAGTTTGATGTCATCTCACAAGTTTGACTTTATAAAACTTAACACATCCAGTGATTAATCAGCATGTCTGTGAGTGACTGAATTTTATTGCACCATTCTGAAAAATAAGATTTGTCACTCCTCTGAGAGACATTTAATATTTGACCTAGTTCACATGAGAGAATTCCAAATTGATAATTCCCTGAGGAAGGTTGCAGATGACCATGGAAATCTTTTCTGGAACATGTGGTTTTATGTAACAACATACCATAGTAATGGGGCTTCTTCCATGATTCATAGCAAGCTATTTAATACACTTTTGGTTTTTATCTGTTGTGCCATGAACTACTTCCCCAGTACACGTGCTGCCTCCTCAGGCATTATCGCTCATTCTGTTCACCCTGTCTCTTCTTACCTCGCCTCTGTCTATTTATCTTCGGAACAAGCAGCCCTTTCTGAGGCTTCCATCCATTGGTCTTCATTAGTTCATTCCTTTTTCAGACATAGCCAATTGCCACTTTAACTCTCTCAGTCTTCAAAGTATACTGTATTTTGATTTTCTGTCTTAGGAAGTTTGTTTTCCTGCCCCCTCTTTTTATAGCTCAAATATATCTTTTCATTCTGTGCTGTCAACTTGAGCTTCCTGATCACTGTTTCTGAAACACCATGTTATCTGAGGTATCCAAAAATGAATATTCTTCAGAACTACATGGCATGTGTTCTAATAAATGTTTTAAGTTAGTATACTCATAATTTGAAATTTTAAAATGTTGCTAGAAATTAAAATAGCAAATTCTCCTCATTTCACTTCTTAATACATATTTTTATGTATTTTCAGTTAACAAAACCTGTTTCTGTATAATTTCTCTATCAACTTCATTAATTTTTTATAGAAAACATTTTATTAAACAAATTTGCTATTCAGTTTTGTTTTTCTGTTCTTCTAATCAGTGTCATGTGGCAGGCATTCATTAATAAAGAAATTGTTCATATTTTGATATTTTTTAAGCAAACAGCAGATTGCATTGTTTTTCTCCTAAATCTGAAAGAAAAAGTTATATTATAAAGAATAATTTAATTGTTAATTGATATAGTATCAAAATTTATAGACCCTTACAAAATATAAGATGGAGATAAAACTGTGATGATTACTTTTCTTGTTCATCGCAAAAATGAAAATACCATCTTTTGTGTTTTCTATTTCTTTTAGATTTCTAGCATAAAACCAGTGACCCTTAAAATTGAAATGGATCATTAATAAAACCCAATCAGATAATGTAATGAACTCTTCTGCATTATTTTAAATATGTGAACCTCTGATTTTTCCTCAATTGAGTAATAAAACACTCACCAGCTCATAGAATAAGCTTTTCTGATTTTGGTGGGATTTTTCCTTATATAGAGATAAAATCTGTCTTTTTGCAACTTCTGTTTACTGATCTTAGTTTATTCATATGGAGCTTAGTTAGGGAGTGTTCGATTTCTGTGAGTAATCATTCAATTATTTAAGGAAAGTAAATCCTCAAATTTCTTTTCTAAGCTAAATATCTTATTACTCAATCAAATGCTCATTTGTTGAGTTATTTAAATGATCCTCATTTTTCAAATTGGGCTTGTTGACTTATAATTTATATGTGGTAAAATTAAGGCATTTAATAAATATAGTTCAATGACTTAATTACTTCTGTCATATAAACACCAAACGTCAAGAGAAGAACATTTCCATTGTCCCTTTGCAGTGAGTGATTCCTATCCATCCTCAGTCAGCTACAACATGTGTCTCTATTAGCTCTCCTATATTCAACCTGTCTACATTTTGGATATGTGGGTTTTTTCCTATTCTGAGCTATTATTATAAAGTTGCAATAGAAATCCATGTGCAGGTCTTTGTGTGCACATGTGTTTTAATTTCCTTGGGTAACCTGAAAGAAGGATTGCTACATTTTATGGTAATGTATGTTTAATTTTATGTAAAACTCACAAATTGTTTCCAAGGTGGCGATAAAATTTTTTATTTTCCATCAAAATGCATATAATTTCCTGACAATATTTCTGTTTATATTTGTAATTTGGTATTGTCCATCATTTTATTTTTTTTAAGATTTTATTTATTATTTTTAGAGAGGTGAAGGGAGGGAGAGAGAGAGGGAGAAAACATCAATGTGTGGTTGCCTCTCCAGCGCCCTCTACTGGGGCCTGGCCCACAACCCAGGCACATGCCCTGACCAGTAATGGAACCAGCGACAATTTGGTTTGTAGGCTGACACTCAATCCACTGAGCCACACCAGACCAGGGCATCATTTTATTTTTTTATTTTTAAAATTTTATTTTCAACTACAGTTGACATTTAATATCATTTTATCTTAGTTTCACGTGTTTAGCATAGTAGATAGACCACAGGTGGCAAACACAAGGCCTGCAGACCGAATCCAGCCCTCCACTTTGTTTTATTCAGCCTGGCACCCTGTTTCTACCCCATGGCAGCACCAAGCTCCTTGCCCCTAGTTAAGGAGTAATTACATTTATACAGTCCTAAAATTACATTCAGCCCTTTGAAGGCAACTGCAAGGCTAATGTGGCCCCCAGTGAAAATGAGTCTGATACCCTGACAATCATATAATTTACAGATATTTCCCCTGATATTTCAAGTACCTACTTAGAAGCATTTATAGTTATAATATTATTAGCTATGTTTCCTGTGCTGTACTTCACAACCCCGTGACTATTTTTAGCTACCAATTTGTAGTTTAATCCCTTTACCTTTTTCATCTAGCTCCCCAACTGCCCTCCTTTCTGAGGTGCTTGGGCCTTTTGCTGACTTGCCCCAGGACTGGTACTGGTGGCAGCCAGCCTCAGTATTTAGCTTGGACACGCGCACCCAGTCCAAGCAGGAGCGCAACCACGGATCACTTTGTAGCTGCTCCTGACAGATAGCCCAGGGCCAGTCACAGGCAGCAGCTGAGATCCACCGCTGACCAGCACTGGAGGTCCTGCCAAGAGAGCCCAGAACACTGTACCCAGTGGCTGGCTTCAGAACACGGCAGAGGACGACCAGATAGAGTCCATCGTTTTAATTTTAACGATTATTCCAGCAGAGTCTTCTCTCATTGTTGTTTACACTTGCACTTCCCCGAGGACTGATGTTGTGTGGCAGTGTGTACTGTTTGCAGTTCTTACTGAGCATCTGTATAATTGTGATGAACGTCAAAGTAGTTTGCATTTTTAAGTTGTCTTAATGTTGTTATAAAACATTTATATACTTTTGATAAAAAAGCATGTAATTGATAGTGTATTGCCAATATTTTCTTCCATTCTGGATTTTTTTTATTTTTATAACATTTTATTTTGAAGACTAGAGGTATTAAATTTTGAAGTAAAATTAATCTTTTTCCCCTTCAAAATTAGTGCCTTACATATCCAATTAATATATTTTTGCCTAAAATAAGATTTTAAAAGCTGCTTTCTTCTGTAAATTTATAGTTTTAACACATTTTTTCTGATCCATTTCAACTTAATTTTCTGTACTGTGCTAAGAAAGAGTTATTCCTTTGATTTTTAGATATAGATACACAAATATTCCTGAAATATTTGTCAAAAAAACTATTGTTTCATCAATAAATTACCTTGACAACGTTGTGGAAAATCAATTGACCATATATGTGTTGGTCTACTTCTGGACTCATTATTATTTTATTTATATATTAATCTTATGCCTATATGGTAGTACCTTCATTACTGCAATTTTATTGTTCTTGAAAAATTTATCTGAAGAATATTTGCATTTCTTTTCCAGAATTAGGATTCTGGATTGATAGTTTGTGTATTTTTCCCCCTCTGGCTATTTTTATACTTTTCTTTATTTTTAATTTTAATCAGTTTTGTACTTTCGTGTGGTTTTCTTTGAATTGACCTTCTTGAGGTTTAATAAGTTTCTTAAGTCAATAAGTTAATGTTTTTACACTGCTTTGCATATTTTGGTCATTACTGTTTTAAACATTATTCCGTTCCTTCTAGCTATCCTCCTCTTGTTATTTCAGTTTTATGTATACCAGACTGCTTAATTATTTTCCAGCAGGGACCTGAGGCTATTTTAAAGTTTCAGTCTTTTTTTTCCCTTTTTCCCCCATTTGTTCAAAATGAGAACTTTCGGTTCATCTCTCTTCAGTATTGCCAATTTTCTCTTCTCCTATCTAATCTGCTGTTAAATAATACAAGTTTATTTCAAAATCAGATATTTACTACTGCAACCTAGAAATTCCACTTTCTAAGAGTCTGAGTTTCTTCACTTGTTTATTCATTGTAGCCCTCTTTACTCACATGTCATTGAACATATTTCTATTGCCTCCTTAAAAGTTCTGTCTTGCTAATTCCAAATGCTGAATCATTGTGGGATCCATTTTCATGACTGATATTTATCATTATTTGGGTCACATTTTAGTGTATTTGTATTTTTAATATTATTAATTTAACTAACTTAGTAGTAATTTAAGCCCTGGCTGGTGTGGCTCAGTGGATTGAGTGCCAGCCTGTGAACCAAAGGGTTTCAATTCCCAGTCTAGGGCACATGCCTGGGTTGCAGGCCAGTACCCCCAGTAGGGGGCGGGTGAGAGGCAACCACACATTGATGTTTCTCCCTCCTCTTCCTTCTCTAAAAATAAATTTAAAAAATCCTAAAAAATTTTTTTTTAAATAACAGTAATAATTTAGTATTTTTGTTACTGTGTACTAAGAGTCTTCAGTAATACCTTTTACAGAATCTGGTGTCTACTATTTTTCCTGAACTCCCTAAAAAGTGATTTTCTTTTTTGTTTTCAGGTTTTTGATCACCTCGGAAAAACTGTATAAACTAGTGGAGTATGATTAAAATTTGGTTACAGCAGATATGTGTCATTTTCCCTTACTCTTATCGTGACTATAGTGAATCCTCATTCCTGGCACATAGAATTTACTCAGAAAGCATAAACCTGCTGTGGTTTCAATTTAAGGCACAAGTTGTTAACTGTTACCCTCTATATTAGTGGGAGCCACATACTAAACTCTGTGACAGTAAGGATACTGTCACAGCAGCTGAAATCTATGCTCGGGTTTTAATCTTCTGTCCCATATACATGGTGTTCATGGATCAGCTAAGAATTAGAGGAGAGTTTACCTGCATATTTAGAGACTCCCAGCCCTGTGACTCCTTCCTGCCTTGAAAATCAAGGCAGTTTCCTACCTTGATTCTCAACCATTTTGATAGCCTTCATCTCCACCCTCTATTACTTAATGATCAACACTTCTGACTGAGCACTAGCCATGGTCTTTCAGGTGGTCTGGAGAGGGTTCTTTGAAAAAGAGCCGTATATACACATCTCACCATTATTGCAATGGTTTCTTTCTTTCAAGGATCAAATAGCTGTCAGTCTCTGCCTACTGTGATCACTCTCTAAAATTTAGTATTTTTATTAAAAATATATTGTAACCAGAGTTCATAATTATTATCTGTGGGACAGTCAAAAAACTCTGCAACTGTAAGTAGCTAAACCTCTTTTGAGGGATCTCTTTGGTGAGAAAAATTAGAGTTCTCATTATATATGTACAGGTATCTTTTGCTACATAACAAATTTATATAAAACTTAAACCAACAAGGATTTATTATCTCACAGTTTCCGAGGGACAGAAATCCAGGTGCATCTTCGCTGGGTCTTTTGGCTCATGATCTCTCACAAAGCTGCCAATGAGGGAATGAGCAAGGGAATGACTATAGTCAGCTTAAGGTTCAACTGAGGAAAAATCTGCTCCCAAGCTCACTCATGTGGATCTTGGCAGGCCTCAAAAGGTTATTTTCAAGATCACACAGGTGGATATTGGCAACCGTAACTTCTCTCTGTATTTGGTTGGGGATATCAGTGCCTTGCCGCATGGCCTCTCCTTAAGGTTGCTTGCAGCCTGGAAGCTTGCTTCTTCCAGGGAAAGTGAGCAAGATGGAAGATAGCCTTTTTGTAATCTAATGTCAGAATTGACATTGTACTTTTGCCATATTCAGTTAGGTAGGAGTTGTCTCTAGGTTCAGCCCACATTCAGGGGAGAAGATTACACAATAGCATGAATACCAAGAGGCAGGGATCATTGGCGGTCCTTTATGAAAAGACCTTCAGAGGAAAAGACACAAACATTGCCATTCTTTCAAAAGTCCCTAATTTTTTATTTTATTTTATTTTTTTTAAAGATTTTATTTATTTATTTTTAGAGAGGGGAAGGGAGGGAGAAGGAGAGAGAGAGAAACATTAATGTGTGGTTGCCTCTCATGTGGTCCCCACTGGGAACCTGGCCTGCAACCCAGGCATGTGCCCTGACTGGGAATCGAACCTGCGATGCTTTGGTTCGCAGCCCGCGCTCAATCCACTGAGCTATGCCAGCCAGGGCCCCTTACTTTTTTAAAAAAAAAAAGATTTTACTTATTTTTTTTAGAGAGGAGAAGGAAGGAAGAAAGAGAAGGAGAAAAACATCAATGTGTGGTTGCCTCTCACACACCCCATATTGGGAAATCTGGCCTGCAACCCAGGCATGTGCCCTGACTGGGAATCAAACTGGCGACACTTTTATTTGCAGGCTGGCACTCAATCCACTGAGCCACACCAGCCAGGCCTAGAGTCCCCTACTTTTAAGGACAGAATAGCTCCTGCCAATCTCTGGCTGCTTTGGTTGCTCTAAATTATGATATAAATAAATATATTTCTATATTTATGTTAATATATTTTAATATATTTAAATATAAAATTATATATGTGTATATATATGGCCAGAGTTCAAAATTAATATCTGCTTGGGGATAATGTATTATATGACTTTCCTGCAATTACTGGAAGTGGAACATTTTGAATCATATTTTGTTGAATAAAATTATATTCTTCATTATTTGTGATTATAATTCTTTTCAATAACATAAAATGCCTGGCTATTATTTCCCTTTAAATTTTTGTGTTAGTGGCCGTGATGTATTCCATTGGTTATTCTGTTGAAACCAGTTTTTAGAAATCATAACACAAATTATATATTGTTATTACCTTTCTGACTTCATGTATATCTTAACATCTGCAGTCAATAATTCATTCTATAGTGTTAACACTTTTAAATTTTGCCTTATTTTATTGTTCCTCTGTTTTGCTCTTCAGGGAGTCATTATGTTCTATTTATAAATTTCCTAGTGAAAAAATAAAAATTGAAAAATTAATGGTTTTATTTAGCTAATAGTGGCAACTTACACAAATATTCTTTTTATATGTTCTTGTGTATAATTTCTTCAATCAATTTTAGCCACTAACTACATGTCTTGCATGCTTACAATCCTTGTGATTCAATTCACTTTATTTTTTGTACTCAAAATTATTTTTGTGTTCATTAAATTAACCATATGTAAGCTAAGGTGTGATTGGCAGCAATTAAATTTGAAACACTTCACCAAAACATTCATTTTGATATATTCGATGATTTTATTTTATGCATAAAATGAAACATAAAGGCAGAATAAATTGAGGGGAAGAGGCTGATGTGATATGGTACTTTTAGAAAACTTTATTAGTTGGCATCCATTGCTTATTTCCGTTCTTATCTTCTGTATTGCCTAACCAGGAAATTCAGCCTGAATATCTTGCAACAGGGATCTGAGGGAATATTTTCTGGGCTGCTGTGACTGCTCGGGCTGCTGCAGCTGCTACTGGCTCACGGATCTTTCCAGCATTGCGGATACCCAGTCTTGATCTGCAGCACAATCACAGAGTAGTCAGATGCTTTTCTAGCATTGTCTTATTCTTTCTCTATAAGAGGATGGGAGAAGGTGATTATAATTTTCTGAAGTACTTTTTTGCCAGTCAAAAACTTGTACCAGAATAGGTTGGAGATGTGTTCTCATATGTCTTCAATATAGTGACAAGCAAATGTCGAGGGAAGAATATGAATTGAGAAGAACTGAGAACTGATTTGAGAGAGCCTGTGTTTTTCAAGTAATTCATTTGTACTGAGGGACAGCTAAAGAGGCAGTGGTCTGCAAGAAGATTGTTTCTCTACCCCTCATGCCTAAGTATTTTTCCTCATTCCTTCCTCATTTCAGCCCCTTTCAGTCTAGGGTAGAGACATTTTTTCAAAAGTAGAACTATTTTTTATCAGAGATGACAGAAACTAGTTCATATAAAGGTACAATACGTATCATGTTAACAGAGCTTTGACCCCCTAAGTTCCCAAAATTTTACTCCCTATAATTACCATGTGAAGAAACCTTTCTTTCTTTTTTGGCTTAGACATCACTATAAATACACATTCAACTTTTTGTTCAAAGGAATATTGGAAAGTAGAACTCATCATTAACCCTGATTAACATTTACTAAAAGATTAATCAAAACATGGTTGAAAATGCATGCAATATATTTAATGAAAACAACAAATATAATTCAGGGACACATTTATCATCCTAAAGACAGCTTTCAGAAGTATGTAGTACTTCTCGTATAAATCTGATGCATTATGCGGAAAACTGTCACAATAGTTGCTCTGCTGGAAGCCATCAAAATGTTACTAACTTAATCTGTTATTTGTCCACAACCTCAGGACTTAGTTCTATTTCTGGTTTATGGTAGGCACTACATAAATCTCTTGTATATACACTAAATGAACATTAATTTGTCACTGTACCATCCTTCATAAGTAGTCAGGCAGATATGGCCTGAGTGACTAAGCCTCGTGTGCTTCATGATTGTCTCCTTGGGTGACTCTCCCCCTCACTAACATTAGCTTAATTCTCTTCATTTCCAAGCAATCCACAATTCCATTGTTGCTCAGTGACTCAGTCTCTGATTCACATGCGTAAGTGCCAAGCCACGTAACTTCAAATTTACATCATCCACTTCTCTGTTGTTAGGGCCTTCAAATCTCTTTCTCCCCTTTCACAGACACCCTCTTGTTTCTCCAATAGATAAGCCCAAGTGTGTGTCTGTGTGAAAATAAAATACTTTAGAACAAGATCTATCATTTCTAGCTCAGGTCTTTTTCATCAAGTCCCAGGTGTAATATATATCATGTTCTCTATACCATTTTCTGCCTATGTCCCTTTGTCATGATAAAAATAGATATTTTTGAAAAGCCTTAGGAAAAAGAAGAAAAAAACATAAGCCTTATGGTTTCTCAACTGCATGAGAAATATTCTGCATTTCGAACTGTAATATCCAGAAAACTGACAGTGTGACTGATTAGATCTTTCTCATTTCCTTTATTCTGTGATGAGTAGCTAATGAGAGAGTTACAAATATACTCTGTAAAGTGAGAATGATGGGCATCTCACACAGCAGTAGATTTAACACTATGTTTTCCGTGTGCGTGGTTTTTATGTAGTTCTGAAGGATAGAGGACCCTCTAGTAATTAGATATTTTTTGGATTCTTAGTATGTGATTTTAATACATAACTCTATTATTATCAGTAGTATAAAAATCTCTACTTCTATTGCCCTTCAGAAAAGTTAAACATACCCATATATATGTATATTTATGTGTGTTTGTACATAATACATATTTTGGTAAAATGTTATTTACATTAATGTTAGCATCAGCATATTAACAGGTGCTAATATTATTAACATAGTTCATATTATTACAGGACAGACCCAAGGGGGTTTTACGACATACTATTACCGAAAGGACCCCCCCACTAGGTCACTATGCCTGCTGCCAGAGGAAAGACGCCTCTCAATGCCAGAGATTTGTGAAAAAGAAAGGAATCATTTATTTAAAGCTATACAGACTTAGAGTTGTGACTTAATGTCTTCATTAAAATATTAAAGTTCTCTAGGATACCCACAGACACACACAGTCCTTCCTTCTCCCTCTGCCCTAATCTGGGGTACCATATCTCAGGAAAAGAAGTAGAAGTCCATGATTTGGGCTTCTGGCACCATCAGCTGTGTCACCACCAGGATCTTCAATTAACCCAAAGCCATGTGGCACCTTCTCATGGCCCACCAACAACAGTCCTTTCACTTCCTTTCTTCCAGGCAAAGTCTCTCCTGCTTCCTAAGCCATGTGGCAAAAGGGAGCACCCCAAAGCCATGTGGTCCTCACTCTCACCAAAGCTGCAGGGTCCCCACTCTGCCAAAGCCACGTGGTTCTCCTCTGGTATGGCTCCTGCACCTGGGGTTAAATCCCCACGCCAATCTTCCTCTGCAGCCTCATTTCCAACTCCTACAATCAGTTACACCTGCCAACATTCTTGTATTCTAGCTTTTCTGGGCTGCCATAGTGAGTCTGGGCAGGTATGGCCCCATGGCATGGAGCCAATCATGTCCAAGCTCTCATGCAGGCGCTGTAACCAGGGGGAGTTGCCTCCCAGTTACATCTTGGGTGGAAGTCACTTCCATCTGCCTGGCTCAAAGCATGGCCACAGCTATTTCACATGTCTATGAAACCAGTTAAAGGTTATAGATGTGTTAAATGACCATGCCAGAGGCTAGCTGCAAATCTGTTGCTGTATAACACAGCTCCCAGTGGCCCTATTCCATGTGTCCCATCTCCCAGCTTAGCCTTGTGGGGCGGGGGGTGAGGACATCCTGTATATTTTTCTAATATTTCCTTGACACCTTGAGTTCTGGACCCCATTACCAATCCCTATTTGGGGCCCCCCTCTGGGCTGCACCCTGTTACAATATGACAATAGGTATTGATTTTTAGGTGACGCTCAAGAACTTGTATTATTTTATTCCACTGTAAATAAATAAATTCCCTCCCCCATTTTTCTGTACGGCCACGGTGGCATTTTTTTTTAAATTAAACATGCTATATACAGCATCATAATTTAAGTTGTTAAATTTCATGTATTTTTCTTGAAGTTCTCATTGAATTCACCAAATACTCGCTTTATGTTCCTTTGCCTTAAGAATACAAAAAACAAAAGTTGCAAGCCACTTGCTCTTTTTCAGTAGCCCAAGTTCTCTGAGAGGCTTATGCCGAGTGAGAGGGGAGCAGTCACCTTCACTGGTGGGAAGTGGGCGGCTGGTAGAGAGCTGTACTAACCACAGTGTTCCTTGGTTGGTTCTGTCACAAGGACCCGACACATCTAAGGTAACAGAATCTTTTTCCAAGAACTGCTTCCCACAGCCAAGATTGCACAAAAATAGCAAAGCAGCTGGGTTCAAAGTCTCCTAAGACCAGACTAGCAACATCTCTTCTGTGACTATAGTGAACTGAAAATTAGGATTTCCTGAGTATTCTGCTTCAGGATAAGATCTGGGTCATCATATGCCTCTGTGAGGAAGGCAGGGGAATGACAGAGATTGAAAACCCCATCACCTTGCGTGATTGGACTCATTGGTAATTTACTTTGAAGGGAAATATAAAAGTGATATTTCTTTTCCATTTGAATTTATAATATAAGGTTTTTATTCACAGCACTAGTTTCTTTCTGTTTCAGAGCTTATTTCTTTATCTAGCTACCTTATGATCTTTACTTAATATCACTTTCTCAAGAAATACTTTTGTTACCTTTCTTTCCACACTAGGTCAGTTCCCCCATCACAATATGCATTGGCCATATGTCTTTTCCTTTGAGTCATTTATCACAATTTACGTAATTAATACCTTTATTGATAATTTAACACCTGCCTCGTCCCTCCCCCTGCAATAAGAATTTAAGTTCCGGAGTAAGATGGCTTAGTCTACATTATTATTCTGTCCTGGAACACCTAGCATGGGTTGTATAATTATATAGAGCAGGCACTAAATGCATATTGATTGAATGAAAGAGAATATAGAAGTGAATTACTTAAAGTAAATTTGACTTGGAGACGAAGTCATGTCTGATATCATTTAGGGATAGAAAGAAGAAAATACCTAAGGCAGATTTCAAGACACAGAAATTACTGGGTTAGCACAGAATACCCACCAATTTCCCACCAAGGTTTCTTGAAAGGGGTGTCTCTCTCTTTTAGGTATTATAATCCTCAAGCCGAAAAAATCTCTTGAGTCCCCAAGGCCCACCTATCATACACATATAACACCCCCTACACACATATACACATCACTTACACCACCATCTCAGAGGTAAAGAGTGATAATCATGCAAAAAGCAGAAAGGAGAAACTTACAATCATAGGTGGAGTATAAGTTACTTATTTTTGTAACCATTTTTAAATGTTTTTCTATCTTATTGTAAATAATAGGACTATATAGAGACTATGTAAAATAATGTAGAAACTGCTTTGTTTACTATTGAATCTTCACTAGTTGGTACATAGATGGCATCAATAAATAAATGAATAGAAATTAAATAAATTTGTGGCTAGATGAATGGATGTGCAAATAAAACAGGTTGGGTAAACTAATACTGTAATGGAGTGCAGAGTGGGGTCCCCTGAAAATAGGAAAAAATCCCAAACCTTTGGTTGGAGGAGGGGGGAAGTGGATGATATGGCATTTAAGATACTTTGCATAAGAATGGCAAGTTAATAGCCTTGCCCTTCTTGAATGGAGAAAGCTATGGCCCAGGGCTCTAGCATGTGTGTGACTCTTGACATAACCAGGGATGCTTATACAGCACCTTCACAAGAGGTGGGGGCAGATGCCCACCTTGGAAGTTGTTGGGAACTCTTGCCCTGACTAAAGATGGTAGCCAAAAGAAGAAAAAAGATACGGGAGAACTGGCAAAAGTGGCCCATCATAGGAGGGGCCGAATATGAGGTCACATAAGAAGTTCTGGGCCAAGCATTTAAAATAAGGGAGGGCTGAAAGAGAAAGGGGCTGGTCTGCCATGAGGTCTGGTGTGTGAGGGGATGCCATGTGGTTTGGGATGGGAAATGCCATGGAGTTTAGAGTAAGAGCATGTCACAAGGTCTCCAGTAAGAAGGAGGAGGCCCACTGGGAGGCTGGCCTGGAGAAAACGGCAGCAGAGCTGGAGGAGCTGCGGGGACCTGCCCAGCCACCTGGATTCCTGAGATGCTTAGAGCCAGAATGTGACCAGGAATGCTGATCTGCAGACTTCTGCTTTTCTGAAAGATGGTACCTGTGACTGGCATATTCTGAAACTGGCCTGGTTTGGCAAAGCTAAACAGGACTATGTATTTTGGGTTGTTTTAAAGGGAGTGGGGCTTAATGGCAGAAATCCCTCATTATTCTAAATCTGTATAACCTTTAAATAAACAACCCCTTTCATTTTTCACCAAACTTTTGCATTGGGAGTCATGCTTCTTGACGGCAGGCGATCAAACCCCACAGCTGTTCCAGAACACCATTGGTGGGGGTTCTGTAACAAAACCAGTAGTGACCACACTTAGCAGATGATACATAGTAAGCAACTTAAGAAAAAGAGGCTTCCAAAACAAAACTAGCAGTGACTGAAAATTGATAAATTGATATTAGGCATGTATTTCTTGGCTAAGTTATTACTACTGTGAAAGAAAAACATACTTGAAAATCAGTTTTCTCACTTCAGCATTGTGCCTACCACATGAAAAAGAGTTAATATTTTTGTTGAACTGATATAAGAATGGGTGCTATATACTAGTTATTTTAGGGTCAGACTTGGAAAAACTGAGTGACTCACCTCTTGCCACGCCACTGCAAACCCTTACATTATATTTTCCATTCTTTTCTCTCTTTCGCAGTTTCTATCCTGCTTTCCTTGTGATTCCCTTGGGGTTTCTCTCTCAGGCACACTCAGCTCTGCCATTGGTGTTGCCATAGCAACACCCAAACTGGAGATCTAGTACTCGATCTTCTCGACTTTATTTACTCCTCTCCAGAAAGTACTGGTATTTTCTTTCCACCCTATGTCACTGATATTCAAATAAGTACTTCTCCAATTTTAAAGGGAAATAGAGTGTGCAAAAAGGGTAATCAGTAAATTGGACTTACCCCAGTGAATCAGGAAAGTAAGACAATATAATTGAAATCTGTAACAAATTTAGATAAATTGTTTTTTCTAAACATTGTTTAGAAATTATTCCAAAGTTTTTCTCTGTCAACTTTAGATAAGCTGATTTTTTTTTCATCATTGAAACGTGTGTATTTTAAAGAACCAGAGGGAATAAACACTGAGGTTAAATTTCAAACAGAAAGCAGGAAACTCAAGGTTGTTGTAAGGAGATGATAAATCACTCGGGGAATTAGAAATACGGAGCCTTCCCAGACGAAGCCCGTCTCAGCTGCTGCCATCCCTCTAACAATTCCCTTCAGCACTTGGGTATCTCTGAACAGCTGAGGTTGGCCTTTTACTTTTATAACTAAAACAATAAATGACAGAAATATCTCTTCATTGTCTGATGTTAGTCCTGACTGAATTGTTTCCTCTGGGAGAGCAGAAACAACATCTTCTACATTTCGTGAAACATTTCATCACTAACAGTAAAAAATTAGATTAGAATCAGGCTTCTACATACATAGAATAAAATATCCTGGGAAGCACCAGCCCTTTGACTAAATTCCTCTCTCATTAAATACTAATGTTGCTGACTCATTCTTTGCTCCTAATTACTATAGGATAGAGATTCAGGGAAAGAAAAATTCCCTCTGTTTAGGTCTCCCCTCAATTTTCATTGTATTTCTTGAGAGGCCACTTTTTATTATATATGTTGGGGTGATGTTGGTAAATAAATTATATAAATTTCAAGTGAACAATTCAATGATACACGATCTGTGTATTGCATTGTGTGCCCACCACCCAAAGTCAAATAATCTGTCACCATATATTTGGCCCCCTTTACCCTTTACTACCCCCAAACCACCTTAACTCTGGTAACCACTATGCTGTTGTCTATGTCTGTGAGTTTCAGTTTTATATCCCACAAATGTATGCAATCACATGGATCTTAGCTTTTTCTGACTGACTTATTATGCTCAGCATGATATCCTCAAGGCGCATCCATGTTGGTGCAAATGGCAGTATTTTGTCTTTTCTTAAGGCTGAGGAGCATGGCACTCTACATAGGTACCAATCTAATGGTCTAGTGGTTAGGATTCAGTGCTCTCACTGACAGCCCAGGTTCGAAGCTTAGGTCTACCCTCCTCTAGCTGACTCCTTCCATTTCTTGGCTGTCAAGCTTGTGGCCCTTCCTATGTTTTATAAACTTGTTTTATAAACTCAGGCTTCAGGTATCTATCAACAGAAGCTGTCTTAGTTCAGGCTTCTCTTAGACCTGCAGTTTAGAGTAATTAAGTTCCAATCTCATTGATCACACACACGATGGTGGCTGAGTACTTTTCACTTCCAGATTTTTCTCTCTCACCATGTTGGTATCTTTTACTAGTAAAAACAAAAGGTAATTTTTGACACTACACTTTGTGACAGCCATCACATTGGGGACTATACTGAGATACAGAGCAAAAGCAAACTGCATCCCTGCTCCTCAAGTGAAGAAATGAAGGAGTGGATGGATATTAAACCCTTTACATGTGGCATTATCTGTCCAGGATAACTCTGACACAGATTTCCCCACAGTCTGCAACCCACTGTGGGTCCTTGGCTTTGTGCAGGAAAGAATTCAAACCTGAGACATCAGAGATTTTAAAGTGAAAATGATTTATTAGTGAAGCAATGAGACAGAGAGTGGGCTACCCCACAGGCAGAGCAGCCTCCCTTTAGCACAATTTGCTCCCTTTATTGAGATTCATTTAATCAGGGGATGGGATATTTAATGAGGGGAGGAGCATTCAGGATCTCCCTGGGAAAGGTGGCGATTTTTTAAAGGAGCTCTGTTGGCCACTTTGTGTCCTTATAGGGGCTTTTTGTTTCCCATCATAGCAGCAGGGTGTGTGTCATCCAGCAGGCTAGTGTATTGCAGTGAGCATGTAACAGGGTCAGGGGGACGGTTAGGTGAAAGCAGTGGCCGTGTTGGATTGAGCTGGTCCCTTACACTTGAGGTATAAACCTGGTGGGGGGTGCCCTTCCTTCTTTTTGACAGCCCCTGTGGCTTTTATCGATTGCAGCTGTTCTGCCACATACCCCATCTCAATTCCAGCTGAAGTATTTTTATTTAATTGGCAATATACAATTTTTATTAAAAAGCGTGGTCCGTAAGTATTTCAGCTTTAGTGTAGGAGACCAAATATATGCTCAAGTACCTTTTGTTATTACAATAACAAACAAACTTACATTAATCTGAAATCTTTTCACTGGAGTTGTCCCAGTTGACAGCAGAACAGTTTGAAAAAGTTGTCTGTAGCTCTGTCTCTAGTTGCAATCCCTCTATTTTCCAACCAGGTGTGCATTCTCTCCCTTCCATTGAAAATGCCTTAACCCCTTTCCCTCTACGGGCTTATCCCGATGGCCACTATTGGCATTCTTATTCTCTTACCTGAAATACTGAATAGGTTTGTTGGCATAAGAAAAAACATAGCATATTTAACTATGTTTCAGGAAGAAATTCGTTATATAGTTGTAATAAAAGTTAACTGTTGACAACCTATTTCTCCCAATTCCCAGCCCTATATGTGAAGAAGGATAGTATAAACCGAGTGTAAGTCATGGTCAAATTAAAAAGAATTTTTTTCTGATTTGTTTTTTACCCATCACTCTTGCCTTTCAGTGAGGAAGAAAAGAGGGGGAAATAGAATAGCAATCTAAAGTGTTTCAGCACTGTTCTCCACATTTGTTTATTTAGATAATCTATATTTATCTATACCATTATGAACTCATTGATATTAACTTTGTACTTTGGAGTATAATTCAGCCTGCCTTTCTCTGTCTCACTTTCTCTATCTTTCTGTCTTCTCAAGTGGGTCCAGCTTTAGCCACTGGAAGCACTTTTAGTTGGCTGCTGTGTCCCTTTACCATATCCTCATCATGTATTTTTTTTAAATTTATTTTTAATTATTTTCTATTTCTATTTTGCTTTGTTTTAGTACTTACTTACTTTCTGGCACAACAAAATGCTCCAAGCGCATCTTGTATATTATGGGCTTTTATGAAGAACAAGTGGTTTTAAAATTTGAGAAAATATTAGAAAATAAGAACTCTATCCTAGGTCTGTTCAGTGTTACAGGAATGTGGTCACCTGCTCGCTCTTAGTTGACCGATCAAACAAATAGATGTGTGTGTACTAACATGTATATACATAAATCTACAAATATTTCTCTATATAACCATCTTTATATTAGGCCAAACATGAGGTCATATGTGTCTCCAACTCTGATGCATAACCACATGGATTATTGTAGACTTTCCTCTTTGCTTATCTGTAACTTCCCTCACCAACACTGAGAAACCTGTTACCTGTCATCTACAGAACATTTACTTAATCATCACTTCCTATGAAATATATACAGCGGTGTTAATTACTTATCCATACCTTGACGGGGAACAGCTGTATCAACCGGAGATGGTGCTTACACACAGTTGCTTTTGTCTATAGTCTTAGACATTCTATGTATTTCCAGAGTTACTTGGTTCAGCACGCCCTCTTCAATCAAGTCTTTTCCTACATTTGTAACAGTTAGATGGTTTTGCTACATTCCGCATTTTGTTCTGGGATCCACTGACCCAAATGATTTTTTAAAATATGCATGTATTAAGGTTTACTTTCTGTGCAGTAACGTTCTATGAATTTTGACATATGCACTGTGGTTTGCATGCATCATTACATTCTCACACAGAATAGCTTCACCATCAATCATCTGCATTATCTCCTGTACTTCACCTGTTACACCCTCTCCTCTTCCCCTGACAAACTCCTGCAAACCAGTGATCTTTTTACTCTAACTTCAATTTTGCTTTTTCTAGAATTCATATAATTTTCTAGAATCATTTATTGGAATCATACAGTATTCAGCAATTACAACTGATTTCTTTCATTAGCAATATATTCACTTATGGTTCACCTCTGAATTTTCATAGCTTGATAGCTCATTTCTTCTCTTTTACTGAATGATATTTCATTGTGTAGATGTACCACACTGTGTTTATCCATTCATCTACTGATGACCATCTTATTTACTTCTAGTTTTTGGTAGTTGTAAATAAAATTGCTATAAACATTTGCTTGTAGTACATACTAGTGGTGGTACAAGATTTGAATAAAAGGGGAGCAAAGTAAAGCACAGCTCCAGGGAAGACAGAAAAAAAAAGGAACATATAAAAAACTAAGAAACTGAGTAGGCTCTTCAGAAGCTTTCAGTTTTTGGAAATACAGAGTTCAAGTTGAAGTTTTGTCAAAATCGAAAGCACATTTTGATACTCAGGCTTTTAGCAAAACCATAAACAGATTCCATTTTAAGAATAAAAATCATACACCAAGAAAATTTTTTTTCCCAGAACGAAATGCAAAACCAGAATAAATGTACCACAACAAAATGGAAAGCAAAATCTCTGCTGGACAATGTTCAATAATCTTCAGAGGAGTGTAAAAGAATTCTGAATCTTTACAATGTAGTTTTGTTGCAATGCCCAGAATATAATAAAATTGTACACATAAGCAAGAAAATAAAGCCATCATGAATAGGGATTAAAAAGTAAGGAAAAAAGGACAAGCAAATGACACAGATGTTGAAGTTGAGAGAAAAAAGCTATAAAAAAACTGTGTAAAATATGTTTCTACAATTAAAATATATATATAATGAGATATAGATAAGGATATGCAAAAGAATATGTAAATATTACAAGGGTATGAAACCTCTAAAAGAAATGGGAACTGAGAAATAAAATGTATAATATTTGAAATAAAAATAATTTACCTGGTGAACTTTACAGATCAAACATAGTAGGAAAGTCTATAAAAATTGCACTGACTCAAAAGACAAAAGTGAAATCAAATGCACTGAGTGAAAATTGACATACTGTATTATGATATTAAAATTCATTTTGAGAAGAGAGATTGAGATAAAATAAATTTATTCTCAATGTCTTATGCCCTAATATTAAACAGAAAAGCAAACAAAAACAAAAAAAACAGAAGAAAGGAATTAGAGAAGGGGAAAATATTTGAAAATAATAAACTTTTTTCCAAATATTATTAAAGACTAAACCGATAATCCACTGATTAATAAATTCTAGATAAAGTTGTATGTTCTTTATTTTATGTTTGTTTATGACTAGTTATGGACTAACTTCTCTATCATAATTAGATATGAAAGACCAGATGTATTCTTTATCCATACTTGTTATCAGTTTTCCACTAACCAACAGAATATAGGGGCAGGTTTTTTAATTTCATAAATTGCTATCATTTATTGAGTTAAGTAAAATGCATGTGCATATGCTAAGCGCTCATATTTTATTTACATTATAGTTCATCTTCACTCTTAGAAGGGTCACGTTATTCTTGATAGCTTCATATGAGAAAACTGAGGTATGAAGCCACACACATAATTAATGGCATATCTGGGAAGTAAATCCAGATCTGCCTGAGTCAAAGTCCATATATTTCCAGGTCTATAAAGTGCAAAAAATTGTCAACAATTATTATTGTTATAGTATTCTCCAATGTAGGCATCTTCAGCCACTAGACAAACTTCTAAATTTTATCGAGGTCAAATACTTGATATCTTACTATGGGACTATATTTATTAAGTCAGAAAACCACAGGGAAATTATTGTGATCCCCTTAGAATCAACATACCCAAGTCGGGTTAATCAGTGATTACAAAAATATTTTTAACCATAGTCATCCCTCAATATTCATTTATGGAACATTCAGAATATTAGACTAAAGGAGAACTATTACAAAGTTATTCTATAACAGTAATTCATCCCAAAGTACTTTCCTTCTGGATCTTATAAAGACATGTGCTTAGAGAGTAATGTCCAGTATTAAGCATAATTGAACTATATAAATTTCACGTGGACTGAAACTTAAATTTGTTCTTCTAATTGTAAATGCCAAATATGAAATACAGTATTACAATGAATACCATAAAAACTTTCTGCAATATAGTGGTGTTTTATTAAGTCAATACTAAATTTCCACAATTTTGAAAGCACCTTTTGCCTATAAGGTTTAGGTTTATGGTTTAGCTCACCCTTTGTTAAATTTCAGTTACTACAGAACAGAAACTTTAAAAACTGAATTATAGAAAGCAGATTTCAACATTTATAGCATAATTTGTATAGCCAAAGAGTGGTAGAGGAGAGGCAGGAAAAAAATCTCTCCCTCTCTGGGCATTTATTTGTCATGGAATTTTATAGTAAGGTCCTAGTCAATCTTTATGAAGTTAGCAATGCACACAAATCCAAGATTTGGTATATCATTTAGTATCTCCCCAATTTTGAAAGTTACTGGAGAATCTTTAATACAAAAATAGATCAATTCCATTCAAATGTAAAATTTGTCCTATAGGTCTATAGGGATAATAGTTTATGGTAAAATATCAATCTAAAAATGAACTACACATGCTTGAAAATCAGAGATATAGAAATTGCAAAATAAAACAACTTCAATTTTCTCAGTGACTGGAGGTGGTCCAGGTCAAAGATATCCACGTCTTAATCTCTGGACTCTGTAAATATGTTCGGCTACATGGCAAAAGGGAATTAAAGTTGCAGGTGGAATTAGACTGCTAATTAACTGCCCTAAAGTGAAATTGTCCTGGATTATTTTAGTGGGCTGGATGTAAATGTGTCTTTTCTTATGAAAAGAAGGAAGCAGGAGGCAGAAGACAGAGTCAGAGAAATGCTTGATGATGCTTTGAAAATGGTGGAAGAGGCCATAAGTCAAGGAATGCAGGCAATTCTTGAAGATGGGAAAGGCAAGGAGGCAATTCTTCATAGAACCTGCAAAGGATCACAGCCCTTTGATTTTAGCCCATTTTGGACCTCTGACCTCCAAAAATTTAAAATAACAAACTGGAAGTATTTTAAACCACTAAATTTGTGGTAAATGGTTAAAGCAACAATTAAAAAGTAATATAGTGTGTTGGCATATTGACTAAATTAATTTCAATTATAAACAAAATCTAAAAATTTGAGAGTTCATTTTTTAAAAAAATCAACTAAATTTAAGAAAAAGAATAGTTCACAGAACACCGCATTTTATGGTGTGTGTTTATCTGAGATTATGAACATTAATGTAAGTTTAAATGGTCCACATATGTGACATTCTGAAGAAAATATTACTGCAGACATTTCTGGTGTGTGGAAAGGGGTAAGCATCATGCCAAAAATTTCCATTTAGCTTCAGTTATAAATGAACTGCACAAAACTATATAAATCACTAATCAAGTCAAACATGGTATCAATAGTTATGTGTACATTTTGTACTTATTAGGTGAGGAATATATTATAATTAACTGAGCTAAAATTTCCATCTATAATTAACATTTTAAATGTTTCTGCTATATCTAAATCATGCTCATCAACTAATGTACCACCTGATGACTTATCAACACTCTAGGAAAACACTGTTCTGAAATCAGTTTTTATTTTAAAATTTTACCAGTTCAGTTTTTTTCAGAAAAGTTGTCAGTTTTCTTTATAGTTTTTTTTTACATGAACGAGAAGTTTTCTTTAATCATTGAGACATTTCTTTGGTGTGTATATAGAAGATCGTCCATAAAATATCTAAAAATGTTAAATTTTTGTAAATTATCTTATTTTAATTAGATTAGGGTCTTGTAGGTATTAAAAAGAAGACAAATACTTTAAAATTTAAAAGGTAGCTGATTATTGTGGAGCAATGCACATGTGCCTGAAACTTTAAGCTTTTTCCTTTTCACTCACCTTGAAACAGTGTATCAGCACTTTCATACATTTTTAAAATTTAGTGAGTCATATGACTCATTTATTAAAGGTTTTGTGAAGTATTTCGGAAAGTAAGGGGCATTACACACAACATCTAATATTTTCCTCCAAATATTTCATTCTGTTCTCCATCTCTTCTTGCTTTTTAATTCTCTTGTTTCATAGCTTTTTTTTCAGTTTTCAAATTTGATTGTTTATGTACATCCTCTTACTCAGTAAAAATATTCGCATTTCTATTCTCCTCATAAAACAATAGCTATTTGTAAATAAATAATATTCTACTTTAATTTTTTTCATTTCTTGTCATAACAGGACACTTTGAAATCTGTCAGCTTTGAAGACTATTTCATTGGGAAAATAACCACCATTTTTAACTATAAAGAATCATTTGAATGTAAATCGAGTGGTGATTTTATATTTATATACTTTTATAATCATAATACAGTACATATAGCTCATATATGCTATACATATGTATATAGAAGCATATGTGTGTGTTTATGCATAGTATATATGTTGTGTAATATGCTGAGCTAAATTGGATATTATTACTAACTCTGTCACTAAAGGCTCTATGACCTTTTAAGAGTCAGCTAACTACTTTGAACCCCAGATTTATCAACTTTAAAATGCAAGGATTGACCTAGTTGGTTTCCAGGGTCGTTTCCAGCCATAAGTTTCTGTAAAACTTATAGTAAGTATGTGACCACTGAGATGCTTACTTTCTCACCGATGAAGCAAATAATGAAAACTCTGATGAAGTAGTAGTGCACAATTAAGTGCACTACTTAATGGAGTGTAGGAATGGAGTCTGGCATAAACATGCCATCTTGAAAGAGCTGTGTTAGGGCTGGCTTTGCTAAAGCACAATTTATGCTGGCTGGGAAGCTGTTAATTACTTTAATACAATATACAGGCAGTCCCCAAACTTTTCCCCTGTCTGCTGATGGGTGTTACATAAATTAAAAAAATAACTTATGTGGCTCAAGAAAGAGAATTCTAATTGGTGTGGTAGGTAGGGCCTGACTTTGGCAAGACAACAGATTAAACAGAGAAGTTTTGACGGGCAGTAGGAAACAAATGGAAGTTGTTTAAGAAAGAAATGATGTGATGAAAACACAATAGAGCCTGGCAATAGCATCCAGAATCTAAATGTGCAGGAGAAAAGAAAACGAGGAAGAAAATGGAACTGGAAAGGACAGTTAATATTTTTTTAAAACTGAGGATCTGCTAAATGTAAAGCACCATATTTTGTGCTGCAGGCAATAATACAGTGCACCAGCAGGAAAAATCAGCATACAGCGTAGATACCCTAAATTTGAAATAATGAGTCCCAATTAAAATGAGGGCAGGGATAAAGAAAAAAAGAGGTAAATGTAAGATGTTTTTGAGCTTACTTTAAAAAATGATTTGGTATTTTATTGAATATGAAGGGAGAGTAATCAAATATAATGTAGATGTACAAAATTGGGATTGGTGGGATGGTAGTGATGATAAAGATGAAAAGGAACTTGGAAAAGAAAAACATTTGGGAAAGAAGATAATGAATACATTTTAATAAACTGGCCTGTGAAAAGCAGTGTTTTTAAGAAAAGAAGGAAAGGACATTTTACATTATTGATCTAAGAAGCTGGTGTTAAATATTTAATTTATATCTAAAGATGCTTTGTATAATGGGAGAGATTATTTTACTTTTAAACTTAGTTAATACTCCCTAATTAGTTTCTAATAAAATTTACACACACACACACACACACATTGGGTAATGTCAATATCTAAGTCATGAAAAAAGGACCATTATTTTTTGTGTAAATTGCTCATTAGAAGTACTTGCTAAGCTATTATATACCTTGACTCACTACCAGAGCCTAAAAGTATCTTCAGGATAAACACAGGTTCTGACAGGGTTGTAGGTGCAGGAAACACGGATGGTGAAGTTAAGAAGCAATCAAATTCCTGTGTTTAATTCTTACCAATAGAGTCACCTTCAGTGTTGTTTTCTCTTGACCTTGAAGCCTCAAATATTTAAATTCACGTTATATCAACTCCAATGGAGTGGAAGTGGCAATATTTTACATGGAGTTATGAGGTTACTGAAGTGTTTTATGATTAGAATTTCTAACCAGAAATTTCTAACAGAAATTCCAGTTCTTGTCTGCATGAACAATTAAGCAACATCTAATACCCTTCTCTTTATAACACTTACCCCCATTCTGCATGTCTTTTGTTTGTTATAGGCAGGCAGCATCTTTAACAGTGATGGTGTTCTTGGGAATCTCTTTAATTATCCTAAGGCTCATTATTTGTGTGGAGTTGGGCAGCATCATGGGCGAGAACCTAGAACATACCCAGACGGGGAATAAGGGAGACCAGCTTAACAGATGCAGGATTCCATGGAAAACGTCAAAATGAAAGAAGAGGCAATGATGCTCCTGAGAGAATATTGCCACAAGTGATGAGGAAAAAGCCTGTTAGGTTAGGTTCTTCTTAGCTGACACTCCGAAGGGCACAGTAAACAGTGCCTCCAGGACAGTGCTGACCATTCCCTCCCTTTCACTTCACAAATTAATGAAAATACTTCTCTCTGGCTAGAGACAGAAATCAACACAGAAGATCTAGTAGTAAAAGGAGAAGCCATCCTGACCACGACCGCCCAGAGAACGCAGCTCAGTGCTTCTGCATTTCTTCAGGGGGTCATCAGCCAAAGTATAGACTGTGGGAGGGATTAGCATTGATCTTGACAACAGCTTTGGGTTTCTGGGGGTGACCTGCAGGATCTCATCAAGATCCATGAGGGGATGAATGGAACAGTAGGAGACGACAGAGCAGGGGACCAGAGGATAGCTGCTGAAGCAAATGGTCTGTGGGAACACAGTACACTGTTTGTATTTACGGACAGTCCTAACAGGGAAGCTAAGGTCCGGCCCTTGGCAAACAGGTGACTATCGACTAAATGTCTCTATGAATAACCTGTCGAAGTGACTTTACTCTTGTGTGGGGACTGAGTTAATGGTTCATAATTTTGGCTCCTCCTGCTTAAACACAAACCTTTATTGCACACTGTATTCCCTCTGTCCATATTATCCAGAAACCCAGCTACCATCTATATTTCCATGCCTGAAAACACTCCAAATCAGAAAAACCTGTCTTTGCTTTTCATTAACCAGAATAACAACACTTTATAATTTGGTCAGAAGTTACAGTAGTATGAGTATAAAATAATTAAATTGTGTTTATTAAATCATATAAGGACATTCATCTTAATCCTTTAGATTCACGGCATATAATTAGCAAAGTTTTTCTGGGTTAGTCTTGACACAGAATAGTAGAAATCTAGGAAAACTCCGTGGCAAGTGAAGTAGGGAAACTAGGACACATAGCTGAACAAAACGGGCGAGCAGTATACAGCCAGATACAGAAGGCCCCCTTCCTAGAAATAACATGTCGGGCTCAGTTGGATTTCAGCTCCAGGCCCCGAAAACCAGCAAAATGAGGTGGGCAACACCAGGATCAGCTTCAATAACTAATGACCCCCTGCCCTGTCATTGACCAATAGGTGGAGACCACAACCTTGAAGGGACGCACCTGGAAATCTGACAAATATTCTACTGAAACCCACTCCTTAGACCTCCAGTAAGATTCCCACCTATAAGAGAGAGCTACAAGACAAAGGACCTAGAGCACAGAGCTCTCCCTTTCAGGAGCAGCTTGCACCATTCCCTTTCCCTTCTTCTTCCCCTGCTCCTTTCCCAACAGGCACAAGATGCCTAAACTCTAAGGCAATGAACAGTGGCAACTTCTCCCAGGCTAATCCCCCGAACCTGTCCCCAAGAGCTCCTTTTCTCTGACTTTCTAGCATGCTGAAGGCAGCCAGGTCTAGGCTCTCCTGTTCCTTCTTCTGTGCTAAGCTCCAGTTTTAATAAATGTATCCTCATAGTCACCTGGACTTGTGTTGTGAAACCTTTCCCACATGAAGTCAAGAGCCCACACCCTGCCAGCTGGTTCTAGGCACAGCCACTCAGCACCAGGGCCAATGTCCGGTTCCAGTCTGATGTTCACAGTATCCTTCTGTTTAATGTTAGTCATCACTTATATTTGCCTTGTATGTACATTTCCATTGCATGAAGATATTTTGCATACAAACTTAACTTCTGCTATCAGGATTATAGGTTACAAACTGACATTCATTTGTGCAACTTTCATTTTGAATAAAAATGCTTAGCTTAAATCAACACAACACTAGTAATTGCAGCAAAAACTTGCATTAAGTGACATGGAGAAATGCATTCTTCACAATATGTTTAAGAGGGAGATCCAAGATGCTGCAGAGTAGCCGGAAGCTCCATCCACTTGCTCCCAGACCCAGACCAGTCTTACAGCTAAACCGCAGAACAATCCATCTGAGAGTGTGTAAGAGTATGTGTGAGTGACTGTGCTTGTACAAGTATGAGGGGTATGCATAAGTGGACAAGAGCCTGTCTGCCTGCAGGGCACTTGGGAGCAGGTGGCTCAGAGTCTCCTGGCAGAGCAGCTGCCGCCACCACTGCTCAGCCTGGTATTTCTGGCTGCACATATTAGGGGTCAGAGCCATTTTAAGGAATTTAAAATATCCTCCTTGGGAAGAAGCACTGGAATTCCCACACCTCAGCACTCAGATATGTCTTTGTAGCCTCTGGCCCGGGTAGAATTCTGCACCCCGCCCTCACCGGGAGCCAGTATCCAGGGACTGCAGTACTTACTAGGGAGTGGGCTGTCACCTCCCTGTCCCTGGGTGCCACAGGAACAGTGACTGGGACAGAGTCTGATTGAGGAGGCTGTGGACTGGCTCAGGAGCTGCGAACTCCAGGGGCAGAGATGGCTGGGGTGGTGCTGGCTGCAGAGACAGTGCAGTGGGAGCAGACCCCCACAAGGCTGAGACTCACTGGAGGGAGTGGCTACGACCCCTTGCTATAGTACTGCTGCTGGACACTTCCTAGCACCATCAAGAGAGATCCAGAGAGAAACTTTATCTAAAACTGTCAGAGGCTCTGGCAGGCTGTGGTCAGCCCTGACCAAGAAAAACTTCGTGCTTTTTGGGGAAGGGGAGCACTTGGAGAACAAGCCCCACAGAGCTTGGTGCTGCAGTGTGGGGGCCACATAGAAACTCTTTTAAAAGAAGAGATGAGACAAGACTGGAAACTCAGCAGTGACCCTATGCTTGTGGGCACACAAGTACGCAATGGCTCTGCCAACAAAGAGACCAGAGTGATAGCGTCATGCTGAAGGGACTGTGAGACCCATCCAGCATGGCTAGTGAGCAGGACATCGTGAAGAGAGGAGAATTCAGACTCAAACCTCCTGTGAGAGCAGCAGGCTGGGGACTGGATGGCCAGGAGCTAAATGCCTGAGATTTGTTGCAGCCAGGGAGGTCCCCTAACAGGCAGGCATGCCCAACCCCCAACTGGGGGATTACAGGCTCTGCAGATCAGTGAGACCAGGCTCAGGAGTCCCCTGCTGGGCACATATATGCAGGGGAAAGAAGGAAAAGCTCTGAAAGGGCCCTTTCTACCGGATACTACCAGTCACACTGTTCCTCATGTCCTGATCCACTGAAACCAGCAGAACAGAATGATTAGAGACAGGTACAACAAGAGGTACTCAGGGCCCTTCCCGGCCTTGGTGCTTAGATAGAGCTGCCCCTTTTATACAGACTGGCCCCTCATAGCAAATAGACAGCTAATTCACCAGAAACCATACATTATGGAAAGGATCTGGGACAGACCAACATGTGTGGTCAGGGAGCGAGGAAACACTCCCACCACCTTCCCTGAAGACTAGACAGCACCCCTGAGGGTGACCCAGGGTTCACACCCTCCCAGTTGTACCAGAGGCACCTTCTGGAGGCAGGTGGAGGAGGTATTGGCAGTCTTCTTGGGTCATTAAATGAACCACCACTGCAACTGGGCTGATGGAAAGCTGGCAGGGTAGAACCGTGGGGACCAGCCAACCCTCAAGGAGACAGCCATAGACTGTGGATCACTTGGAGTCTCAGACAGGATGCCTAGGGCCAGACTAGGACACCATCTGACATTACCAGGGACAGATAGAGAAAGAAGACATTGGCAAATACTGGACTGTGATGAGATGAATTCCACCACAATCTTCTCTATTATTTGAGTTATTTTGTCTCCTGCATAGTTTTTCATCATTCATTTATTTTCCTTCAAGTTTGTTCCTAATATTTCACTGGTTTTCTTAGTTTATGTCAAATTCATATTTTTGCCTTCTCATTTTTGTTTTAAATTTTATTTTTTCTCTTGGTATGACTTCTTGCTCTTTCACACTCTTACTATTTCTCCCCTCTCCAGCCTCTGAAAACCATTTTTCTTGTCATTAGTCATCATACACTCTTTTTCCTGTTCTTAAAACACCCTTATTTTCTCTCCACCCCTATTAATTTTTGTTCATTGGTTGTTGATATGGTAGATGTTGTTGCATTCCTTCAATTTTATTTGTAGACCTTCACTATTTCTGTATTTCAAATCTCAAATTATACTGTTCCCCTCTCCTACTCCATTTTGCCTTCCTCCAACTCTTTCTTTCTTTTTGTTTGTTTTAAATTTTACTTTTTTCTTCTCTTATCTTGGTTCTCATCCCTCACTCTTATTATTTCTTCTCCCTCTATCCTCTCAAAATCACTTCTCTTCCCTTTCAACATCTCATAAGCTTTTCTTTTCCTTTCCTTTTTCTTTCTTAGTCTCATTCCACTTATATTAATCTTTGCTCATTTGTCATTGATATTGCTGTGGTGGATCTTTTTCTTCAGTTTGGTTCCTATTTTTTCAGTATTTAAAAAAGTTATTCTTTAAATCTCATACTATATTCTTCCCTTTTCTTACTTCATTTTACCTCCTTTCCCTTTTTTATTTATGATGTAAATTTGATTTTCTTTCTTTCTTTGCCTTGTTTCTATTCCCCACTCTTATTATTTATCCTTTACCCTCTCAAAAACATTTTTCTTTCAGTTAGTCATTTCATATTCCTTTTTCTTTTATTATAATAGTCTTAATCTCTTTATACCTTTATTAATATTTGCTCATTGCTATTGATAGTACAGTTATAGATGGGGGTTATTTTTGAAAGTGTGGGTTTTGTTTCCTGGGTTAATTTGTTTTGTTCTGGCAGCACCTGTACAATGTCATACAAGACATGGTGGGCTGTATGACTCTCAGCTAGCCAAGCAGAAGGAAGAACCCACCAAAGAATGACCCAACAATAACCAAAATCCAATTATAACAACAGAACCACATAAACAGCATAAAAGGCATTCCAAGACCATCCAGCTCAGAAGAACCAAGAGACTGCCCCACTGAGTTCCACAGGTCTCCTAGTGTAGGAGGTCGCCCCATGAAGACAGAGTGTCAAAGTTGATCAATCTAATACACAGAAACAAACAAGAAGAGTCACCTAACATGGGGAAACAAAGAAACAACCCCCAATCCAAAGGAAAGGAAAGGAAGAATCCCCAGAAAGAATGTTGAATGTAATTGAGGCAAGCAATCTATTAGACATAGAGTTCAAAATAATAGTTATAAGGATGTTCAAGGAGCTCAGTGAAAACTGCAAGGAGCTCTATGGAAGCTATAAGGAACGTAGTTCATAACAATGCAGGTCTACCTAGAGCAGAGAAAAATCTCAAATAAACAACGTAACCCTACACCTACAAAAACTAGAGGAACAACAAAGCCTAGACTGAGTAGAAGGAAGGAAACAATCAGATTAGAGGAGAATAAAATGACATAGAGATAAAAAAATTTGAAGGATCAATAAATCCAGGAGCTTGTTCTTTGAAAAGATAATGTAATTGACAAACCTTTAACCAGCTTCATCAAGAAAATAAGAGAGAAGACTCAAATAAATAAAATCGGAAATGAAAGAAGAGAGGTTAAAACCAGTATCACAGAAATACAAAGGATTGTAAGAAATTACTATGGACCACTGTAGGCCAAGAATTTGGACAACCTGGGTGAAATGGACAATTTATGAGAATGTACAATCTTTCCAAATAGAATAAAGAAAAGTAGAAAGCCTGAATAGACCAATAACAACTAATGAAATTGAAGAAGTAATCAAAAAACTGCCAGAACACAAAATCCCTGAAATGGAAGGCTTCACAGACAAATTTTACCAAATGCTTAAAAAACAACTAACTCCTATCCTTCTTAAACTATTCCCAAAAATTTAAGAAAAGGGAACACTCCCAAACTCTTTTTACAAGGCCAGTATTATCCTCATTCCAAAACTTGGTAAACACACAACAGAAAAAGAAAACTACAGGCCAATATCTCTGATGAACATAGATGCTAAAATCCTCAACAAAACATTGGCAAACTGCATCCAGCAATACATTAAAAAATATCACACATGTGATTAAGTGGCATTTATCCCAGGAATGCAAGGATGGTACAAAATTTGCAAATCAATAAATGTAATACACCACATAAACAAAATGAAGAAAAACATCACATGATTATATCAACAGATGCTGAAAAAGCATTTGATAAAATCCAACATCCATTATTAATAAAAAACACTCAGCAAAGTGGGAATACAGAGAGCATACCTCAACATATTAAAGGCTATATAAGATAAACCTATAGCAAACATCACACTCAATGGGCAAAATCTAGAAGCTTTCCCCCTAAATTCAGGAACAAGACAAGGGTGTCTGCTTTCACCATTCTTAGTCAACATAGTACTAGAGTTCTAGCCACAGCGATTAGACAAGAAAAAGAAATAAAAAGCATACAAATTGAAAAGAAGAAAATAAAACTATTTTTTATTTGACAACAGCATGATAGTGTTCATAGAAAACCCTAGAGTCTCCAAAAAAAACTACTCAATTTAATAAATGAATTTGGCAAATTAGTGGGATACAAATCAACATTAAGATATTGAGGTCATTTCTGTATACTTAACAGTGCATTTTTTAAAACAGAAAATAGGAAAAATCATCATTTACTATGCAACAAGAAAAATAATGGGTATAGGATAAACTTAACCAAGGAGGTAAAAAGCTGTACTCAGAAAACTACAGAACATTGCAGAAAGAACTTAAGGAAGTTAAAAATAAATGGAAGCATATATCGTGTTCATGGACTGGAAGAATTAACATCATTAAAATGTCCATACTACCCAAAGCAATCTATAGATTCAATGCAATTCTTATTAAAATACCACTGACATATTTTGCAGATCTAGAATAAATACTTCAAAAATTTATATGGAATCATAAACAACCCTGAATAGCCTCAGAAATCTTGAGAAAGAAGAACAAAGTAGGAGTGATCACAATACATGATATCAAACTATACTACACATCCACTGTAATCAAAACAGTCTGGTACTGTCATAAGAAGAGACACATTGATCAGTGGAACAATATAGAGAGCCTAGAAATAAACACAAGTCTCTATGGTCAATTAATATTCGACAAAGTGGGCATAAACATACAATAGAGTAAAAATAGCCTCTTCAACAAACGATGTTGGGAGACTGGACTGGTACATGCAAAAAAAAGAAACTTGACAACCAAGTTACACCATACACCAGAATAAACTTAAAATAGATAAAAGACTTAAGTCATGATACAATAAAAGTCTTTGAGGAAAACACAGGTGTTAAAATTTCAGATATCCCATGCAACAATATTTTTGCTGATATATCTCCCAGGGCAAGGGAAATAAAGGAAAGAATAAACAAATTGGACTTTATAAAATTAAAACTTCTGCATGGCTAAATAAACCATCATCAAAATGAAAAGGAAACTGATTGTTTGAAAGAACATATTCACCAATGATACCTCAGGCAAGGGTTTACTCCCCAAAATATATAAGGAACTCATATGACTCAACACCAGGAAGTCAAATAATCCAATTAAAAATGGGTAAAGTACCTGAATAGACACTTCTCCAAGGGAGACATTTAGAAGGCCTATAGACATATGAAAAGATGTTCCACATCACTAGCTATCAGAAAGATGCAAGTTACAACCACAATGAGATATCATCTCATACCAATCAGAATGCCCATCATTAATCAACAAACAACAAGTGCTGGTGAGGATGTGTAGAAAAGGGAACTTTTGTACACTGTTGGTGGGAATGCAGCCACTGTGGAAAACAGTATGGAATTTCCTCAAAAAACTAAAAATGGAACTGCCTTTTGACCCAGCAATTCCACTGCTGGTAATATACCCTAAGAATCCAAGAACACCAATTCAAAAGAACTTATGCACCTCAATGCTCATAGCAGCACAATTTACAATAGCCAAGTGTTGGCAGCAACCTAAGTGCCCATCAGTAAATGAGTGGATCAAAAAACTATGGTACATTTACACAAAGGAATACTATGCAGCAAAAAGAAAGAACTCTTACCTTTCTCGTCAGCGTGGATGGAACTAGAGAATATTGTGCTGAGTGAAATAAGACAGTTATTGAAAGACAAATACCATATGACCTCACCAAAATGAGGAACCTAATGAACAAAATAAATGAATCAGCAAAATAGAACCAGAGGCATGGAAACAAGGAACAGACTGACAGTGACAAGAGGGGTTAGGGGAAAAGGGGAAGAATGGAAAGAAAGGGAAAGAGCATACTCAAGAAACATGTAAAAATGACTTAGCATGGACAGCAAGGTGGGGAATGACCCTGGGAGTGGGTGTGGGCTGGGTGGAGGAGGGCAAAGGGGGAAAATTAGACAACACTAATAGAATAACAATAAAATATTTAATAAAAAAGTTATAAAATATATGTTTAAGAGATCCTGATTTGCTATTATTTGCATTAATTGCTTGTTCCTGCAAAATTAAATTTCTTCAGTAATTGTTGTAGCTGTGTGGTAGATATTGCTGTTCTTTTTAAAACTGAGTTTTCAGGTTCTATGACTGAGTTTAGGAGGAGGTAACAAATAAATGGTGATTCTTATTATTTTTATTATGTTTTTTAATTTCTTCCTTCCCCAAAAGCAAGAGATCATAGCCAAGATTTATCGTTTCTCCAGCTGAGGTAGCAGATACAAGTGTATCTAAAACAAAACAGAAACTAATACCTTGAGGTGAAAACAGACTCTTTCTATAAATACACACACACATATAAACAAACATGCATGGACTTTTTCAAACAACATAAACTGTTCCAGTGTCAGTCTTTTTAGTTTCATGAAAAAGAGACCTCCCCAGCCAACTCCAGCAAAAAGTAAAAGAGAAAGTATATTTTCCTATAAATATATAACAGGCAGGTGTATCTAAAGGTAGGAGACAGCCTTATTGGGAATAAAGCTAAGTAGGAAATGAGAGGTTCTCTTGTCATTTCATGGGAGCTACATGGTTTCCCTAATCTCTGCATGGATGTTGCTTGCTCCTGTCTCTCTTTATTCCTTATTATTCCTTATTAGCCCATCTTGCTCATGACTCCTTCTGTGTTGTGTATATGTTTGTGGTTGTCCTATCCTGTGTCAAGGGTAAGTCATTCCTGTTAATAAAATTGAAATTAATAAGTTTATATGCATAGTATAAATTTTACAGATCTTCTAAGGTGTTTCAAGAAGTAATACAGTTTGCAAATGAAATAATACTTTTAACTTTGATAGAAGATACTAATGTTATTATTTGAGAAGTAGACAATAGTATTTGCTTGTGTTTTCCAGTTTTTGAATATTCACCGGAGCTAAAAGTTTTATAAGTACTATTAAATAGTATTTTCAAAGTAGTGAGTTTTTAACTATAATAAGGAGTATGAAGAATGTTGGTAATTTATGAATAACCTAAGATTTAGGGAATTCTCATTTCATGTTCCCAATTTCCAAAGATTACTATCTGTTTTAAATATAGAAATATTCACATGTATTTCAAGGTACCCCATCATCTCTTTTTTTGTCTCAAGGTGTCTTTTCTCCCATTGTCACCAAAAATACTCAATTGTTAATTTTTGTCACCTCTGCCCTCACTTCTCATCCATAGCTACTTTTCTGTTTCCAATTTGTAGCTCTTTTTATGATCACTAACACTGATTTGTTTCACAAGACACTACAATTTTTCCAGAGGTAAGGACAAAGGACCTCAGTCTCTCTCAGAGATAAATTTGCTTACAGCACTTTTAGAAATTTTTAGCTATTAAACTATTTGAGAATTCCCTTCAGCTGCCAAGACTGCACTGCTTTGTGCTATATAAACCACTTCCGTTTTTGCCCTGTCCCAGATTGACTGCCACAGACAATGGGAGGTTTCTGTGTGAATGAATGTGTTCACTTGTTCCTCACAGTTAAAGTTCAATGGTCTTTCCTGTCAATAGGACCTTCCTTGTGGGAAACATCAGCTGTGTAGATATGTCCTGAAATGCCAGATATCATAGTCCTGTTTTTTTTGTACTTTATGGAACTCTCATTTGTATGGGAAAAATGTGAGCAATCTTTTAGTGCTAAGGGCAAATATGTTAAAAATAAAAGTGTTTGCAAATCAGTTCTCATTTACATTGAAAATATTATTGAATTTCCTGAGGAAAATATAACCTAACAATTGTTAGATAAATCTAATCATGTATCAAACATAAGAATGCCAATGACAAAATTAGCACTCCTTTTTAACCTATAAATATTTTTAAAAAACAACACAAACACAAACATTAAGTATTTAATGGTATGTTAATATCTAAAAAGTGTGTTCATGTGCATTATCTCATTTAATTATTTTGGGGAAAAAAATCCAGGAGATAGTACTATTATAATTCCCAATATTCAGATATCGAAACTGAGAGAGTTGAAACAACTTGTTCAAGTTCATATAACAGAATCCTAGCAATGAAAGGGCTCTAGTTAATTTATTCAGTGCAATCTAACATTTAATGACTTGACTGTAAGTATATACCAGCTTTGATGGCACCACACTAGGATTTAGCAATAGAGAGGTAAATGAGATGAACCCTCTAAACACATGTAATCTTAGCTGCTATTTTTCATGTTGCTTTTCAGCTTGTGTTGAGTAATAATGATGAAACCACATGATTTGGGAAAACACCAGTAGGGTTGATTGCAGCCACTTTCTAGTCTCTCTGGACCAGTACATGATGCTCAAGGGCTTCTTGGATCCTGTAGGCCAGACTAATGCATGCAAGGGCTGCATCACCATCAGCCAACTCCTGATGAACACCATCATAGTAGTCTCATTTGTTAGAAGAAATGTGCCAGGTCCCTAATGAGTTGTCTTTCTTCTAGGTCTCATGTGTTTTTCTGGTAGCTGTTTTATTATTGATGGATTGCTGATTTGTGTATTTTCCCACTTAATTTCTTTTTGATGTATATATTCATGTAGCCTGTGTTTAAACTTATATCAAAGCCAGATTCAAAGCTATAGAGCTTTAATGAGACTCAAGGCCCAAGGTTACTCATTACAGATATTGGTTATTTGACTGTGAACCTTGTTTAAATGTAAAATCGACTGACATCTTTGTTCAAGTCACCCCCGGAATTATATTCCATGGCAAAATATTTTCTGTGATTCACATTGTATGTGTGGCATGTGCTTGATGAATTCAGTCAAAACAACATTTAGCAGTTGAATTATCCCATTAGAATGATAATAAGATATAACTATACAAAGGAGGACTACTTGGTGTATGTGCATTATAAATTGTCTTTCTGTTTTTGTTGTTGTTATTGCTGAATTACTGAATTCCACATATACAATCGTGGTTGCAAATTAAAGGGCAGCTTTCTCCAACCAGATTATTTTCATTTCCCCCATATGTTATTGCACATAGGAAAGCAAAAAAAATTAAATATATTTTAATTCTATTTTTTAGAAGCCACTTAATATGAGGGATAATAAAAGGTGTTAAGGTTTCTTCTTAGGAACTATTTCTCAGTGTTTGGAATATTTGTAGACTTCTACAAGACATAAAACAATAGTTTACACATGAGAAAAGTGAAAATTTTATATTAGTACTTGTTTCCGGGAGTTTTATGTCTATCTTTGGAAGGCTAATAATCTAATAAAAATATGTTTTTTATCATTGAAATAACAAACTTGAAGACTCTCTTGAGCCCATTTTATGAAATAATGAAACCTTGTATGTGAGGTTGGCATCTGTGCATTACATATTTTGATACAGGATTTACTCTGCATGCATGGTTTATTTATTCTCAACATAAACTGAAGAGGTAAACTGGGGATGCTAAAGTGAATTTTGTTAATGACTTAAATTTAAAAGGCCAACTATCACTGTTCCTACAATGTGCTCCTTAACTATTATCTTCTTCATTTTTTCTGTATTGTATCTATCTCCCTTATTTCACAGTTCATAGAAATCTTCCTCAAGTAATACATTAAAAAATGAACAAAAATAAGATAAAGAAATAACCAAAACTCATCCCCATTGACTCAACTCATGTTTGGATTTTATATTATTAAATACATATTTTGGTAAAGAAGAAAGAACAACCTTGACTGGGAGTTAGAAGGCTGTTTGGGCCTCATATCTTCAATCAATTAGCTACGTGACTTGAGCAGAATATCTGATATTTTGGGGTCTTGTTTTCATCATGGTCAAGTGTATGAAACTTCTTTCTACTTCTAACAGTCTATCATCCTATAACTCGAGACATCTCAGTTCCCTTGTGTCTCTATTTCCACAGAAACAAAATATGAATAAGGGCTTGTATTGTTCAAGAAATAGATGGCACTCTCAATAAAGGCGATGGGAGGACTAAATTAAAGGATTACATACAATATGTGAGCAAAGAACACCAAGAAAAAATGACAAATCCTAGAGCTAACTCCAATTTGAAGATGTTGCCACTATGAGGCTTGACTTCTAAAGAGAAGAAGCAGTTACCAGAGCCTCTGAAGAATGAAAGCTGTAAGAAACGGCTGCCCAATGGAAGCTCTGGACTTCAGTAGGTGGGTACAGATAACTGAAGCCTAGTGGTGATAGAGTCAGGAGAACGTATCCTTAACCTCTTTCTCCTTCTCTGAAATCACCTGCTACTGCTTCCCAATGGTGAAACCTATCAGGGAATTAGGAGACAAGGGATTTCAGTTGATGTAGTCCACATGGGTCAATTTTCTGAGGCAATTAGCAGGGCAGAGAAGGGTGGAAAACAGATCTGAACGAACATCTGAAGAACATTCAGCTCAGAGTTATCCTACTGAAAGATGGAAGGGGAAGCTGGATACAGTAATGACTAAACAATACTGTGTGGCAAATCCTCCTCTTCTGGATTTGAGCTGCCAAGTCCACCATGACTATAACATTTGGAAGCTTTCACAGGAGACTCATATGTGACTGAGAGATTGTTCTTACAGAATGGAGAGGGTGTTGAGAGGAGAGGGATTGGAATTCCCCTATTAAGTAAATCTTTCCATGATAATTCTTTCATATATAATCCATCACTTCTCAGTTGGAAAGAACAAACACCCTGAGGACTGCTGTTTTAACTGACATATTTTATTTTCCCTGCATTTTCTCCTTATAATGAAGTTGATATAAAATGATCAGAACAGGATAATTTTGTAATGAACAAAAAATTCCATGGGGCATACTTTCCCATCTGTAATTATTTTACAAATGCCTGTTTTACAAAGAAAACAACGCAGTTGTAGGGCATGGAATGCTGTGTTAATGACCAGCCATTATTTCCATAAAAGCAGATGCCAAGAAGGCACAGTAAGGAAGTGAAACTGAACAGAGCTTACAATGAACATTGAAACTGACTGTCTACTTTTGAAGCAATGAGCAGATTGTGTAAAATAAATGAATAAATATACACATAGTTAAGCATAGTTTACACCAGAGGGCTAATTCTCCAGAATTTTCTTTATTTCTGTGTGTTTAAATCTGCTTGCTTAATTAGAAAAAGCTGTTATTTTAAATACAGATGCCTCAGAAGATCTTTTATGATGGGATTTTCAATATACTCAAGACTGAGTGTACTCTGTAACGCTGGTTGAGTTGCAAGAAGATGGATGCCTTAACTGTTAATTTTGGGAGAAGCAATATGTGGTTTCAAATCAAGTGGGAGAGCAAAATAAAGATTGGAAGAAATCGATTACCTCTTGCATTTCTTTATTTCCCAGGCAACAACATTCATTGCTTCACTTCTATACTTACTCTAGCTAAAACTCATCTGATCTCTAAGACAACCATCCTTTATGTCATGAAATAATCAAGGATGGAAATTTGGTTAACTCTCTGCTGAACCAGAGTGATTAGAAAGCACTCCAAATAGCATTCAGTGGGGTATAGGAATTCTGTTAAGGTAGATGATATATGTACTCCAAAATCACAGTGGCAAATGCAATAAACTTTATTTTACACTCAGCAACAATTTGATTCATGTGATTGGCAGATAAAGTTCAGTTAGTCTTCCCAATATACTCCCAAAGTTTCCATTAATTAACTGAGTCATATCAAATGTGCCTACATATTTTCAGCCTCTACTTGTGTGCCATAAAAATATATTTCTAATTTAAAGGTCGTTGTTGAATCTATTTAACAGTACCCCATGTGGTTATGTGATATCATCTTAATGTTTAATAGTAAAGAAGGAAGCAGTTTACATGGTCATCTACATGTAGTCTATCTTGTTCTTAAACTTTCGTGTATTTATTCAAGTGACAGGATTACTAACTACAGTTCTTGCCACATGAAGTGCAATTTCTTGAAAACATTTGCTTGACTAAACAGTTGTACTTCTAGATTACCTAGAAGATTTTACCTGAAAAACAGGGTTGTGTGTTTTTCTATTTGGTCTCTTGTTTTATAGCATCCTGCCTTCTTTAATCTTGATATAATCCCCAACTATTACACATATTGATCTTATGTCCAAAAGACACTGTGATAGTTCCTTGAGTGTTTTAAAACTTCATATATATGTGTGTGTGTGTGTGTGTGTGTGTATTTTGTCTATACTGATCACATATATTTTGATGAATCTCCCATCTGGCCTTCCCAACTGATAAGGATTTGAATGAATTAATGACATTTTTCCATTAATGCAATAACAATGCTGATTTTCAACTACATATTTTTTAAGGATTTGAATTTGCTCTCTTTAAAAAAGTTGACACTAAGCTCGAAGTTTTGCATTTATTAACAGAAGTTTAAGAATTTTAAACATCTTCAAAATGCACTGAACTTTTTAAAATCTTCAACCAGAAGACCAAACATGGCAATAATTAATTGTGATAATTCTCATTGTCCCAGCATATAATGATTATAACATAATATAGAAGCATCTACTTACCTCCTTTTTAAATTATGCTATTCTATGTGGACTGATAGAGGCACATATTCTAGGAATAGCTTCTCAAAGAGGTAAAAGGCATCATACACACTATTGCAAGTAGGTTGAGAAAGAGTAATCTTTTGACATGTTTGGGTTCACTTCCCGTCTCTGACCACACTGACTTATTTATGTAGGAGTTTAGTATGGTCTCAGAGCATCAGCTTCTGGATTGTCAGTATGTTGGACCTAAATTCCATCCACTGAGGCTTAACAGTAGAAGAAAGACTATTTTCTTGAGTATTAGTTATAGCAAATCAACTCACTATTAGTCTCCAAAGATCTGAAATAAACTTTAGATTTGTCATTTTATGCATTTGGGGTTGGCTTGGAGTGAAGAACTAAGTCCTTACATATTGAAAATAATTTATATGAACTCTCTGGTTATCACATTAAAAATCGAGTTTAGTGAGTACTGAGTTTGGTCACTGGGGGGCCCAGTCAAAATGTGAACACAATGGGGAAGAGGATAGGCAGTGGTTGTGCTAAACACATCATGTGTATATGACTATCACGGGCAATATGGAGCTCTAAAGAGTGATTCCAAATGTCAGTCTGAGGACCAGGGCCAGGATAGCTGCATCCAAGTCACTTGGAAATCATTTAATAAAGATTCCCTGTCATCAGTACCAGAGATTTCTATTCACTATGTGTGGGATAAAGAGAAAGATTCTTCATTTTAATAAAGATGCTGGGAGGTATTTTTGTTAAACATGTCATCTATATAAAAGAATAAGACTTTGATTGACAGGGATAACCCTTAGCCATTTAAATTCCAAAGGAATAAAGTATCTGTGTCGAGAAAAATATAATTTTGGACATGAGTAGGAGTATAGCATATGGTGTTTTAATAGTTGGTTTCACTTAATGTCCATGTACTCAGGAAATAAGTTTTATAAATGATATAAAAGTGAAGAAATATTAAAGTTGTGTTATAGTCTTAATATGTCTATATAAGATGCTCCCATCTGCTTTAGCTTTAAAAATTGCTAGACAAAGTACTATTTTCTGTTTTCCAGTTAAATTATTAAATGTTGACAGACTGATAATATAAAGGAATTGGGAGTCAGGATTTTGTTCACTTATCTCTTAATGGATTATGTGCATCTGACAGATTATGGCATTTTTTGGTCTCATTCACTCTCTCTTTAAAGATTTCTCTGTTACCCTAATTCCTAAGCCCTATTGCTTTCTTCCTGAAATGACATTTAGTTTTACAAGTGGGTAGTTTTCACTTTGTTATAAATGTTCCATTATTTCCCTGGCTATGTTATTAGTTAGGCTGTTGCATTAAATCTTAATTCTCATGATGGAAGTTTTTGAATTATTGAAGACTTTGGCCTCTGCCTGCTTCCCTACTACTTACCTTTCCCTGTCTTCTCCGTTGTTTCCTCTCAATTTTTATCTCCTTTCTCCTTCTACACAGCCTCTTCAAGTAAGTGTGCATACTTGTGAGATTAAGCATCATGGAGTTAATGTTCTTCCTTCTATGCACTTCAATGCAATTGTTTTCTTTGATTTCTTTAGCAGAGTGCTGTATCTGCAAAATCCTTTTGAAAAAAAAAAATACATTAGAGTGAGATCAAGAGCTAGGATTAGAATATTGTCCCCAAGTTTACCACTGCTTTAGGTTCCGGTACTCTGATCCTGGAGTTTAACTTGTGTAGAGTATATACATATCTCTGACTGTGGTTATGGTGCAGCTTAAGGTAAGGACCAATGAGGTTTCCACTGGAGTGAGCATTGCACAGTGAGAAACTATGCAGAGTATTGTTACTGAAGAATGGGATTCTATGGAAAATTTTATTAAAGAAAAAGTTGCTCCTGTAGGTTTCAATGGGTGATGCATATTTGCCACTCGTTCCAGGAATATGCATGATGCTGCATGTGTTAGCACACCAAGTAGCAGTTGAAGATAAAACACCAGTTATGACTATATTATTAGTGTAAAATAAACCAATTCAGAATGCTGGAACATTCAGAAAATTTGACCAGGACATTATGTAGTTTTCTCAGAGTTCTTTACAGAATGGTGTCTATAGTCTCAAAATTCCAGAATAGCTTTGTGGGAATGAACCAATGTGTCCTACAGTGGGTCACTATCTCTTTCATCTATCAGATTTTCTGAATGATTATCATGAGTGGATGTTTTACTGCATTGGTTAGTGCTCCTGGAAAGTCCAAATTTTCACCTAGCAGTAGACTAGGTATGCATGGGAGAGGCATGCATTACCTTTTTCCCATTCCAGTAGAAGCCTGGAAATTAGAGTCCCCTGGTATAACCCACATGTGTAGAAGGAAGAAGGCAGGTGCCTCAGAGTCTCTAATAAATGCTCCCAAGTGATTTAACATCTGTGTTATTTGCTGTTGGTAAATGAGAATGCTGGGTTCTGAAATTCAATTATTTCTCCATTACCCTCCATTACAGCTGGAGGAAGAGGAAGAAACTATCACTGTGATCTCTGATCTTGGCCCTGTAGTGTCCTGTGGGCACTATTTTTGTCTTCTGCAGAGGCAGAGTTGATTGTAAGCTTTCATAACAAGGTTCTAAACCCAAGTTAATGTGCAAGAAGCAGACATTGATCTTGTATGTGACAAGTACACTACAAATTAGCAAGCTGAGGGAAACCCAAGAGGTTACATCTGTCATGATTCCAGTTTCATGTTAGCAATCCAAACTAAATATGCAGCAGAGGGAGCTTGGACAATTGTAACAGGGAAAAGCTCTCTCTCTATCTTAATTCTAGCCTGTATTTCTCCCAAGGCCTTTGGGCTAATAGCTCCTGCCTGAGATATGCTAATTAACTAGAGGAATTCTGCTAAAGCTTGAGCAGACCCTTGTCAGAGGGCGCCTTTCCAGAAGAGGTGGGGAAGTAGGCAAAAGTAATGACTCTTGAGTCTCCAGAACTAGAGTCAGATAAGTTGGTGAGTGGAAGAAGTGGGGTGGAATACAGGGATGGGGGGAAGTGTCAATGAACCTCTAGGGACAAAGGGATTTAGAAAGTCTGTGCTCTTTTTTTCTCTTCCTTGTATCTCATCCGGCAAACCTTGCTATCTCACTGTCTATGGCCCTCACACACCTCTTGCTTCGCCCTTTGCCTTGACAGGAAAGATGACTGAATTCTAGATTCTCTTAAGATAGAATTTGAGAAGTCATAAGGCACCCCCCTCCTCTCTAGCTGTGCCTTCAATCAGTAAATCTTTCCTTAACCAAACTCTGATGTATTGAATATTGGCCTTTCTTCAGAAGTATTGGGTACACAAATATTGTACCTGTAACCCCTGGACAAAAAAGGGGGCCACATACTAAACCTGACAAGCTCAAGGAAGCCTGAATGGTGGCTTCACATAGTAACAAAGTAACCACACAGGATGGTCTGAAATTAAAACTTTCCAACTAAAAGAAGTTTATGAGAGGTAGTCATGTCCTAGGTGATATTTTTTTCCTAACAAAGGTTAATCTTCACCTTAACTGAGCCTGTCTGTTGTCTTTTTGCATCTAAGATAACATACCTTTGGAATAACAAAGTAATTTCCTTTTGTGGGACACCTCAGAGCAAAACCACCAAGCAGAGCAGAGACACAAATCCACTCATTGTTAATGTTATAGTGTTAATTGTTGAGTGTTAACTCTCCTATACCCACAAATGTCAAAGGAGTATGTGTCTATTTTTTAACTTTTTATCCTGTCCCAGAGATTTCCCCCACCATCCCCACTTTGCTTCACTTTTTCCCGCCTCCCAAATCTACTACCAATGGATTTCATGGAACCCCCTTATGTCTCCTCCTTTGATTGTAATGTAGAAAATAACATGCCTAACTGCCGTTCTCTGGAGGATTTTCTCAATCTGTTGAGATTTTGCTTCCCAGCAATTGTTGTCAGTTTGGTTCAAATAAACTCCTAAAAATTTTTACAGGTTTGGACATTTCTTATGTTGACAAATGTGTACCTGTAAGAAGCAGAAATGAAATCTGTAGCGATGGGAAAAAAAAATACCAGGGAAAACATCGACTAGAGTAGATCCCCAGGAAATGATATGAGGGAAGGAAAGGGGATTGCACCTGCAAGACCGTCTTTCAAAGTGTTTGAATGATACATAATATTTTACCCCCAGAGAGTAAAGATTTTGATGTTTAAAAATATTTTAGACCCAGTGTAATTTTAAGTTTGCTTTTAACAGTCTCCTGTGAACTCATGTGCCGGATTGGATATCCAAGGATCTCCTCTTAAAGAACTAGTCTACAGTCACTCAGCAGTTCTTCCCCATGGGTAATTATATAATTTCAGTGGAAATATATCAAAAGGGGTTAAAAAAAGAGATCTGAGAAAGATCTGCCACGGGGCAGGTAGGCTTCACTCAAGTGCAAGCTTCTTTTTTCCAAGGCAAGGCCAGCACGAGAGAGGTGAGAGGAACTGATTAGATGCACTCCAAGTTCCTTTCATTCCAATGTCTTTGCAGTCTCTGGTGCTGAGAGGGTAAGAGAGCTGGGAAAAAACCCTTCCCAGAGGCACTTTTGAATTTCAACTACCAAAGACTGCAGGCAAGCCAGGACAGCTAAGACAAGCAACTCCAAAACCTTCTAAAATTTGACAGAGTGGTGGTGGTGGAAGTTGTGGGAGGGGCAACAGCTGAAAGAAATTTCCAAAGCACAGCTGGAGAGCAAGAAGTATGCACACTCACAGAAGCATGCTACTCAGCTGTGAAGCAAGGGAAGTTTTCTGGAGTCTCGCCAGTACTAGATTCCAGGTTCCCCTAAAAGGAACACAATGATCCAGCCCACAAAAAGTGTAATGGCAGTGGGTGCAGTTAGTCAAATTATTGCTGCCCAGAGATCCTGTGAAGATTGACTCAGCACCCAATCCAGCATTATGGCAGAGAAAGAGTGGGGCCGGTTTCCAAAGGTAAGTGTTATTTACTTCAGCATCTACTGTTCCTTTAGTTAAAACTGCAGGCATATAATCAAAGATTGTGACGCACATGAAAAAGCATGAAGATGTAATCTATTCTCAAGAGAAAATAGTCAATAGAAGCAAATACAGGCATGGCCCAGATGTTGAGATTATTCATCAAAGACATTCACATTACTAAGATGAAAATGGAAAAGATGGAAAATAGGAAGGAAATGAGAAATTTTAGTAAGCGCATGAAAATTACAAAAGAATCAAATTGAAGGCAAGGATGTCTGGTTGAAAAAATTGTTACCTGTTAGAGCAATGAAGACTAAGAAAAATAAAAGTTTTTATTTTACCTTTATTTGTCTTTCTTCAATGCTTTTCCTTACTTCATATAGATCTGAGTTTCTGACTTATATTATTTTCCTTCTACTAAAGAACTTCTTTTCTTGCAAGGCAGGTCTACCGGTAACAAATTCCCTCAGTTTTTGTTTGCCTGAGAAAGCCTTTATCTCTTCATTGTTGAAAGAAAACTGTGCAGGATACAGAATTTTCAGTCTGTGGGCTTTTTCTCAACACTTTAAATATTTTAGTTTGCTTGCATGGTTTCTGAGAAGTCGAATGTAATCCTTTGTTCCTCATTAGAAGGTGACTTTGTTTGTCTGTTTTTTGTTTGTTTTTACCTCTGGCTTCTTTCAGGATTATTATCTTTGATTCTCTATGGTTGTAAAATGATATGCCTAGGTATGGTTTGTTTGTTTGTTTGTTTTTACATTTATGCAGTTTGGTGTTCTCTAAGCTTCCTGGATCTATGGTTTGGTGTCTGACATCAACTTGGGGAAATTCTTAATCATTATTGATTCAGATATTCCTTCTGTCTTTTTCTCTGTCTTCTCCTGGTAGTCCCATTACATGTGTTACCCTTTTTTAAGTTGTCCCACAGTCCTTGGATTTTTTTCAGTAATTTTTCTCCTTTCTTTTTGGTTTTTGAAGATTCTATTGATACGAGGTCTGTCCAGAAAAAGTCCAGCCACTGTTGTTATAATGAGAATGATTTGCACAACATTGATGTGACCTGGCAGACAACGACAATGGACTGTAATGCGTGCGTAAGCATGAACAACGACGATTTCACCGTACTAGTCAGTGGTGGTGGTAGACACCATCAAGTCAGCTTGTGTACTGTGTGGCCATCACATTCAAAATGACTGAGCCAGTGGAGCAATGAATTTTCATGAAATTTTGCATTAAGCTTGAACATTCCTCCATGAGAACTATTCAGACGATTCTGAAGGCCACAACTATGGGCAACTGGTGATTGACAGCTTCATCACAACAACACTCCCACTCATGCATCTCGTCTCATACAGACTTTTTTTTGTGAAACATCAAGTTGCCCAGGTGACTAGCCCCCCTATAGCCTAGATTTAACACCCTGTGACCACTAGTGTCTCCCAAAATCAAAATCACCTTTAAAGGGCAGAGATTTCAGAAGGTCGATGAGATTCAGGAAAATACGATGGGGCAGCTGATGGCGATTCAGAGAACTGTGTGAGGTCCCAAGGTGCCTACTTTGAGGGAGACTGAGGCATCATTGTCCTATGTACAGTGTTTCTTGTATCTTCTTCAATAAATGTCTCTATTTTTCATATTACATGGTTGGATACTTTCTGGACAGACCCCACACCTTCCAGCTAAGAGATTTTCTCAGCCATTTGCAGTCTCCTAATAAGCCCATTAAAGGCATTTTAAAAAATGTTACGATGTTTTTTTACCTAGTGTTTTCTGTTTGGTTCTTTCTCAGGATTTCTACATCTCTGCTTACATTGTGCAGTTAGTTAGTCTTTCATGCTAATTTACCCTTTAGAACTCTTAGCATGTAGTTGTTTTAAATCCCCAGTCTAATAATTCCAACACTCTGCCATCTTTAGTTCCAATGCTATCTCTTCAGATTGTGTTTTTTGCCTTTTGGCACACTTATAATATTTTTGTGATAGCCTGACATGATGTACTGGCTAAAAGGAACTCCTGTAAACAGGCCTTTCTGTGGTGGAGAGCTGTGGAGGCAGGGGAAACCTGCTACACTCCTATGATTAGGTCTCAGCCCTTTCATGAGCCTGTGCCTCTGAACGGTGAACTTCACAAGTATTTTTTTTCTCCCCTGTTAGGTGGCGAGGATGGTTAGAGTGGTCAAGAGTTGGGCATTTTCCTTCCCCAGCTCAGTTAGACTCTGATAATATCTCAGCACATTAGGCTCTGGGTAACTAGTTTTCCCTGTGGGCAGGCTTGTTAAGAACAGAGTGCTCTGGCACATTTCAAAATGGTTATTTTTCACTGTTCATGCCAGAAGCAGAGGATTTTTATCTGATATTTACTATGGGAACCTCATTGAGTTCCTCTTGGTAAGTCTCACAATATTTTTGTGAGTTCCCTTATGACTGGGTCCTCCGGGAGCTTTTAATTCTCAGAATCCTCCACAGGGCCTCCAGCAATTCAATAATTATAGTGAGGTTTTCCTGCCCTGGCACTGGGTTCCGCAGTGGTTTCAGCTCATAGG
>CM052549.1:64428728-64445696 GCA_028533065.1 Trachops cirrhosus
AAAAAAATAATTTTTATAAATAAAAGATAGCTTAGTTAAATTTAAATAAGACCACACTGAATCATTATAGAAAATAATCTTGGCTATGTGAGGAGCCAAACAGACCCGAACATCTGAAATTCTGTATAACTAGAAAACACTTTTGAGTATGATAGATGCTACATTTCTCTAAGTGCATTAAATATGACAATAATGAAATATTCATCCCTATCTATTTTCAAAAGGTAGCTATAATTTTCATTCAGCTGGTCTGGTTTGTCATAAAGTCAACACAAGAAACTAATTTTTAGAACTAATGATTAACACATATATTTTACCATACTGTCCCCATAATCTCAAATCCTTTGAAATGATTAAAAAGAATTGCTGAAGAACTGAAACTTCTAAATTTTTCATAATGAAAAACTGAAACTGGTAGCTTGAGATGCTCAAGAAATAACCACATGTTGTGCATTGTCTCCAATTTCTGAAAAGAAAAACAGTGAAACAGATGCATTAAAGAAATAGAACAGCGTATTATCAAAATGAAGAAATTCGTTTCATATTTTATTATGGAAGACATTTCTAAAATGTGTTTCATTGTTTAGTCTTTGATGTGCCAGATAATCAGGTATTTTGGACAGAACCACAAAGGCAGCACTGACCCAGTCTGGGCTTTCCCTCACTTTGCTTAGCCGTCTGTGCAGTGGATTAAAAGATCCTGGGAGTAACAGCCCCTTGCTTCAGTAAGTTATGCCCCAAATTATCAATGTACTGTGCATGTTCCATCACGGCCCAGCCACCCTTTCATTTTTCATCCTGACTCTACTTCTGTTTTCTATGCCAACTGTAATCTTGGAATCTGCTTAGGTGTTTGACTTCAATAGTACTCATTGATTATAATACACTGTTTATTAACATAGGATGTTCTTTTCAGTGTTCTAACAGCATTGTCACTTTAAAAAATGAAGACAATTCTCTTCTAAGAACCAAAACTTATTTTGCTGGAGCCTGGCCAATAAAAATGTTTCATGATTTAGCATACCTACTCACCTAATTTTCCCCCAAAGTATAAAAAATGGAATCCTTCCTTAGGAAACTAGTGTTCAGCTCTGGTCTAAATACTCTTGAGGGTGAGAGAAAGTTTGCTGTGTTCACTTCAAATTGTCATTATCCCCCAAATACCCAATAGAGTCCTGCAAGGACTCTAAGTATTACATACTGAATAGAAAGCAAACTAACCGCAAAATATTCAGTTGAAACCACAATACATTTGTGAAACTTTCTAGATAAATATCTTATTTCTCTGAGATCACCTCAGTTACACTATTACTGTGACCCACCTCCTTTACCACTTATTTTCTGGTAAGAAGTTAATTTAGCGAGTGTTTACTGTTTCATGCTCCCCTGCTACATCTGCCTTTTCCCTCCTTTTCAATTAGCATGTGTATAACAGAGTAGAATATAATTTTGGTTTACCAGGAAGTACAATGAGCTCTCTAGAGGGAAGGTGATATATTACTTTGACAAACACATAAATAAGTGATGCAATCATTTGTTATGAACTGATGAACTCACCAGTTGACTATTAGAAGCAATTTTAATAACATACAAATTCTGAATACAGTTCTTGTATTCATGATTGTAGATAAATAAATGAATGGTTTCCAAGTCTGACATGTTGCCAGAAACTTAAGGACTGGAATTACCTAGTGAAATTAATCATCATGTCAGTATTTTTATGACTGAGGACAATCTGGGTCCAGAGACTTGGCCTACTTTCAGAGAAGTGGCAATAGCTCATCAATCTATGCTCCAAAAGTGTTAATTAGTGGCTCCCAGTCACGGTGGGTGCATTGCTCTCCTGTGAGCACTGAGGAGTCAGGGGAAGAGTGTGTAGAATAATTTATCTCTTTAAAAAATATCAACAAGTGAGGAAAGAATCAATATGGTCACAATCTAACATTTGTATTAGAAAAATAAACAGGTTTTTCTTTTTACATTTTCTGAAATGCCACAAGGCTAACAGTATTACATGATGCATGTACTACAAAAGTAAACACTTAAAGTTATAACAGGTTATAACTCTAAGTTGAGAAATATTCACCTCTGAGAGAGAACTTACGGATATAGGCCCAGCCACTCTTATTTTTAAGATTATGAATGCACATACTGCAAAGTCATAGCTACCATTCAGATATATTACAGTTAACAAAATCTTTCTTTCAGAGACATTCTATGGAAAGATAAAGTGTTCTTGAACTGTGCTCATTCACTCTTGGTTTTTAAAAATTTAATATTAATAGATACATCATCCTTGGTGATGAAGACAAGAATGACTAAATTTCAGCTCAAGTGTTATCTGCTCTAGAAAGTGTGATTTTTAATGTCTCACTCATGTTCCAACAAACCTCTATATATTTCGTTATCATACAAATTTATGTTTCACTAGAATTGTCTTTCTTCCTTGCAAACTTCTTCTTTGGGCTATGATGGTATTTTACATCTTTGACTCTCTACACTATGACAGAGCAGTTTGCTAATTGTTGGTTGAAGGACACTAAGCTATGTATGGTCCCTGTCTTTAAAGTCTAATGTGGGAAAATCACAAAAAGAATATTTCTATGTTAGATAGAAACTTGCACACATGCCATAGGAGGGAAGGAAGGAAGGAAGGAAGGGAGGAAGGAAGGAAGGAAGGAAGGAAGGAAGGAAGGAAGGAAGGAAGGAAGGAAGGAAGGAAGGAAGGAAAGAAGAATTCTGCTTTGGTGGGGTAGGGTAGAGAAGCATCATGAGAAAGGACTGAAGTTCCTGTACTATAAATGGAGCTTTCTGGTGGAGGAGAGAAGAGGGTAGAAGTGAAAAAGCTTTTGGTAAATGCCAATGGATTATGTGTAACAATAGCGAGTGTGAGGAAAGTGAAAGAAAGAGAGGGCAGTTCTGGACAGGCTGTCTAGGGGTAAATTAAGGAGTTTGTATACCTTAATAAAAAGTTTGGATTTTATTTTTAAAAAGCAAAGAATAGTTGAAGAATTTTAAAGGGCATATGGGGGATCATTATAATATTTAAGAATGATAACTTTGCTAGAGTACTGAGACTAGACAGAAAATATTAATTCTTATACGGCTACTTGAAATTTCAGGTGAGAGACTCTGAAGGTCTGTTTTTAAGGCAGCATACAGGGCCAGACAACATATTCATGAATTTATTTAGGTTTAGAGATTAGCTGAGAAAGTGTGACAAATGAAAGTTGGAACTAATTTCAAGTAATGATTAAAGTTGTTAAATTTATGGCCAAGAGATAATACCTAGAGAAAGACACGAATTCAAGATGGAACTTGTAGGGAAAGTTTGTAAGATAGCTAACAAAGTAAAAACAGAGGCATGGATTCATGGCACAGACTTTTTAAGATAGCTGATAATGACACTGAAATAATTAAATACATTGATATTTTATATCTTGATTTTTTCTTCTGACATTAAAAGTTGCAAAAAAGTTATTCTGGCATCTTAAAGTTAATTGGTCCCATTCAACAGGATGTCATATATTGTAGCATTTCTTTTTCTTTGCTATAGAAGCCCATCTACTGCAAAGTGTGATCAATTTGCATTGTATCTGTTTGAAAAAAATATAGTTATTCTAATCTCATGGTCATTATATATTTTGGGGCCATTATGGTACTTCCTGTACATTTGCAAAATACTGTGAAAACTACTGAGTTCCTGGGGCCAGTTTTCTCAACATCTGAAGAACATGCATATTTTATTTAAATAAATCTGCTATTGGTTTAATTCTCTCAAAACAACTTCCTTGAAATGTAAGTAAATATCAGTGAACCTGGCTATAGTGGCATGTACAGAGATGGAGCAATATGAGGGAAAGTCACCAATTTGAAGCAATGCATAATAAAAATTTAATTTTGAAAACTAAATAATCAGGACAAAGAGGCCAACTCAATCTGCTTAACTCATTTACTGCAAACATTAAAATTTATCAAACATCACCAGATCATCATACAATTTCTATACTGAGAACCCCTCCCAACTATTTCTGTCTCCAACCCCCAATCACACACACATACACACAGACTACTTATGGAAAAGGAGGATTTAGCTAGGTCTGAGGGGGTGGATCTATTGAAGGGGTAGGAAGATTTGCAAGCAGAGAGAGTTTAGATGTAGTAATCTGAGATTAGATGCAGCATCGCACACCTGAGTGATTGCACATAAATCTTAAATTATGAACAAGAGTGAGAGACTAAGCCATGTGGGAACTTGTTAGCAATGTTAAAAAAAACTGGCCAAAGATAAGTAGGCATTAGAAAAATAATCATTATAGCATCTTAATAAGGGAATGTATTTATGTTTTCCAGGGATAGTTTAGATTGTGGGTATTCTACAGTGGGTATTTCTTTTTTTTTTAATTTATTTTTAATCATTATTCAAGAACAGTTTCTATCCTTTACTCCCATTGCAGCCAACCCACCCATCCTTCCCCTCCTCCTTCCCATTTCCAACCCCCCTAGTTTTTGTCCATATGTCCTTTATATTTGTTCCTGTAAACCCCTCCCATTCTCCCCTGAAGTTCCCCTGAAATTCCCTCCCCTCTCCTCTCTAGTCACTGCCAGCCTGTCCTCTATTTCACTGTCTTTGGCTATATTTTGCTTGTTTCTTTGTTTTGTTGTTTAGGTTCCTGTTAAAGGTGATATCATATGGTATCAAAAAACTATGATACATTTACACAATGGAATTCTATGCAGCAAAAAGAAAGAAGGAGCTCCTACCCTTTGCAACAGCATGGATGGAGCTGGAAAGCATTATGCTAAGTGAAATAAGCCAGGCAGTGAAAGACAAATACCATATATTGGGTATTTCTAGAGGTAGAAAGATTTGGTTGGAATCTAAACCCACAAAGAGATTATGCTGAATCTGAACTGAGTGGCATTTGTAATGGATAAAATTGTATTGTTATGAAAGTGAATAGGATATTGGAAATGAGGGAAATAATATTTGCCAGATTTCCAGCAAAGACAATTTGGATATTCTTCACTCTCATTATTCAAGGCAGGCTATCATAAAGATAAAGGAGTTTAGAGGTAGTGTTAGAGTGGAAGACTATTTTATAGTTTAAGAAACATTACTTGTTTAGAACTCTGTTGTACTTCCAAGTGGGTGTGTCTAGACTTCTTAGTTATATGTAGTTCAAGTCTGTATTTAGTCCTCCATAACTATGTTAAATAAATTTATTGAGAAAATTGAGATTCTATCATACCTTAAAACTACATTCATACCATTCATTATTTCTGTCTCTAAGAATGACACGTTCATGCTTTGGTACCTATTCCTCATTTGGTGCTTTGGATTTATTCTAGAATTTTAGAAATTTTTGCATTTATAATATGCCTGTCTTCTGAAGTTTCTATTATACTTTGTTCTTGCATGCAAAACAAATTTTTCGCATATTTTTGTGGTATGTGCTTTTGTATATAATACTTCTATAGACTCAATATTTACTAAATTTAGTTTTCCATGTGAATACATATTGTTCAATTTTTAACTATAGTTTTTATTTTCTCTAAATTACCTTAAAAATCTGAGTCATTTATAAAATTTAAATTTTTTAATTATAATTTATAGTAATTAAGTATGATTAATAAGAAGTTGTTAGTGAACAAAATAAGAAGGTTTTAGAATTATTTTTCCTACTTCTCTGGTTACATTAAAGCATTATTTGGTCCAGCTCTTGCCTTAGTGGTACTGCTAAAAGTTTCTTATTTGTCATTCACTTGTCAGCATAAAACCTTAGACAATGTTTCTGGAAGAGAGATTGGTGTTGTTTGTGTATAAATAAAATATATGTTCTGATCAGCCACTTATCTGTTATAGACGCCATGTAGTTATTTTATTTGTTTTTGTTTAGTGATGTAAAGTGAGGAGTTCATGTGTCATGATTTACTGACCCTGTAGGAATTCACCTAGATTTATTTCATTTTCATTTATATAGCAGTTGTTTCATAGCAACTCTTACATCTTTTTATAATTTTGATGTATAATATGTCTCAAATAGGATAAATAAAAACTATTCTAAAATTTAAAAGTAGAATGTTACCTTTCATATGTAATAAAAATATAGAAAATCTCAGCTTATGCTTAAGATGTCTGAACATAATTATTTTACAGTTTTCATAATAAAAATAATCACTTCCCACATAAATATACTTTATAGCATCACCTAAAATAACATTACCAAAATATAAATAATTATTTGTGAATATTTATAGATCTTTAATTCATTGTGCTTATAAGTATCAAGAATTCTCAATGTTGTTTTACTACTGAAACATAAGAAAAATTAATGTGAAAATGAAGTGGGTAATTATTTAGTGATTTATGTAATTCCTGCATCTTTATTTGTCTCAATCATTTCTACTCTTCTCCAGGGACAAAGAGAGGATGTAAACATGATGGTTTAGAGTAGCAAAATAAGAATTAACTATTAGCTGAATCTATGAGTAACTAGTTTGAATCACTTGGAGTTCTGTTCTCCTAACTAATGACACAAGAAGTGTCAAGTTGATTATGACTGTTGGCAAGAGACTTCTGCTGCTCACCCCAGGATCTCTCCACAGGGCTTTCTGAGTGTCCTCAGGACGTGACAGCTGGCTTTTCCAGGAGCAGTGAACTAAGAGAACAAGGTATAAATGTCAATGTCTTTCAGGATGTAGATTTGGAAGCCACATTCGTTGTTTCCACAGTATTTTATTAAAAATGTCAACTTTATTCATTGTGGAAGGAAGCTACACAGCAAAAACGAGGAAGACTTTTTGGGTGCCGTCTTGGAGACTGGCTTACAAAAGGTTCCTACTTACTGATTCTGTATTAGGTTTTTGGGACCAATGGTTTATTTTACATATCTCTGATTTTTACTTACAACTTTACATGATACCTATTCCTTCTCTTAAACAAAAGGTGAGGACTTGAATAATATGTTTGAAAATTTTCCATTTCCACTTTCCATTCCTGCTAATGAATAACACATTAACATTATTCTTAATTCTTTTGCTGTTACTTTTATATTTTTAGAAAACATATTAATACTTCTATGTTTTTCATTACATCATTGTTCTTTTGATTTCTAAAATAAGAGTTACAGCAGCTCTGCATTATATCCCACTTTCAATTGCATATCTTATGTTATTACTTTCTTCTTTACATTTAAAAGGTTGATGTCATTTACCTTTTAATCTGAATATAATGTACCCAAATATTTATGCTCTGTCCTTAGGCTAAGTAAAAAATAATTGAAAGAAGAAATAGCATTTACATTATTATCTTCACGCAAAAATATGCTAGTAGAATATGTCCTTTTCAAGGGTTGGTACCTCCAACTAAGGATTGTTCTAAGTGGAATTAATGTCAAATTAATTTCAAATAGATTCACTTCTCTTGACATTCCATCAGTTGCTAATACAAAGCACATTTTAATTTGCTTCTTTGTCTTTGGTTCTTTCTAAAGTGCTCTATTCTCCCTGAGCTTTTAATCATATTATTTTAAAAACATAATAAGCCTTTATGTCCTGAAGTCATGATGTCTTTATATAAAACTCTACATTTTTATCCTGATTACTTGCATTATTCTCACCCTACTGGCCTCCCCCATTTTCTAGTTCTTACCTGGACTGGTTGCTCTCCACACCTTCTGCAGAGTGGTCTGTGGGGGCATCTCACCACTGCTTTCCTGAGTTGGATCCACTCTTTACTAAATTCTACCCCTCCACTTTGATTATTGATGAATTTTTAAAAGTTACTCTTCAAATAATTTCTTAAAAGATATGTGGACTATTTTAAAAATATGTTGTTTTTATTATGTCATTGCATGTCAATAATAATTTATCTTAGTTTTAAATAACTTTTTTCAAAATACTGAAGGATTATAGTGTGACATTCATTATTACTAATGACAAGCCAATACTACTCAGGATATAATTTTTTAAATAAATTTTATTAGTTATTTTAAATTTAATTTTAATACTTAAATTGCTTATTTTAAATTATTTAGCTATTTTAATTAAATGAAAAATCACCATTGCTTTATATCTTTATTTATGCATATTTTAAGAATTTTTCACCTTTGACAAGTTGTTGAATATAAAAGGTTATCTCACTGTGTTTGTTTATTTATTTTCTCACCTAAGGACATGCTTATTGGTTTTAGAGAGAGGGGAGGGGATAGAGAGAGAGAAAGAGAAACCTCAACGTGAGAGGAAAGCATCAATCAGTTGTCTCACCATGCGCCCTGACTGGGACCAAAGCCCAGGCCTTTTGGTTTACAAGACAATGTTCCAACCAGCTGAGCCACACTGGCCAGGGCTCACTGTGATTTTAATTCACATTTAATATACTTAATATTTATTTATGATTTGCATTTGTTCTGTGAAATATCTGTACTTATCTCCTTTTGTTCACTGTTGTATTCCATTTTTTTCTTTTCAACTGTAGATGCTTTATATATATTTAAGATATATATATATTTTTGATCCTATGTGTTGTTAGTAGTTTATTCCAGCTTAAAGCTAATCTTTTCATTCTCTTCATAGTGTCTTTTAATGTAAGAAACTTTTATAATCTACAAATGTATAGTCAAATCATATAAGCATATATGTATATTTTAGAAAGTTTGGCAGAAAATTAAGTCCTGAAGTTGAGATAATTAGAATCCTATTTTCTTCTTTTCCCTGAGCAGCAGTGTCTATCACATATGCCAGCAACTTCTAATAATAAGGAAGGAATAATAATAAGCAACTTCTAATTCAATGAAGGGGTATAAATGGCAGTAGACACTTTTCTTTAGGACATCATCAAGATGGCAGAAAGGAGTGTATCTGGTGCCTTTAAAAAGTTAGTACAATGATTTTAAAAATAATATTTATGACCAAAATGCATTATTATGGTATTGATATAAGGAGTGGTTGCACAAAATATATCATATTTTCAGTTTGCACAATTTTGGGGGTCAAGTGTTAGCATTGCTGTATAATATAATCTTTCAGAAACAATTCAAATATCAACATTTAGGTGATTGTATGTGAAAGCAGATGTTGATACAGGGGAGAGAAAAAAGTTTTTATGAAATACTAGAAGTTAAAGTTCAATGCTAGATATATTCATATTGATTGCTATTATATAAAAAGTTTTTTTGTTCTATACAAAACAGTTTTTCCTGAAAATAAAATACTTGACCTTCCTAAGCCAAAATCTGTTTACTTTTGCAATTTATGTCCCTAGGGTCTATTCTCAAAGTTGTTGAATATAATTTATCCAAGTATATTACTTAGAATTTTCATCTTTTACTCATTTTAGTGAACCTTATTGTGATTGGTGAAAATGTAACTGTCTATTTAAAAATCAAGGCAAAGCTTCATTTCTAGTCTGGTATAAAAGTAAAATACTTCTCTTAGAACATGCATATGATTGCTACTAGATTATTGAAAGGAAATGCTTTTGGTGGAATCTAGTTAATGTCACTCATGAAAGTCATAAAAGGGTTTGAAAAAAATTCAAAGGATAAATATCCATGTACAAACTCATCATAGCTTCTATTACAATCTAGCTGAACTGAATTATTCATAATCATATCGGCTTCTTATCCATTGTTTATACTATAGCAAAATTGTTGGCTCTGTTACTTCTGTTTATAATTTTGCCACAAGCACATTTTTGTTTCTATTTTTCACAACTTACAGTAACATAGTCTCTGAATCTCCTGTAAATCCAACAGTAGGTCTGGACCATTCTGCAGGTCAGCTGTCCTATAGGACAGACCTTTGGCCCCACCACACAAAACCAGGCCTTCCTGTACCAGAAGTACCAGATGGGGTAGGGTTGGGGGAGCCTGAGCATCAGACGGGACATTTACTGACTTACCTGGAAGTCACACGTGACACTCTGATAGAGCTTCACTGCACAAAAGTGGTCACTTATACTCACCTAATCACAAAGGTGTTGAGAAGTACAGCTTTCTAAGTGTCCATGGAAATATCTTGAACACAGCATTACTTCTGCCACAACCTATTCAATGAAAATCTGCCTTGCAAATTTTGAATTCACAAGGAAATAAAGTATAAATTATAAGATTAATTAATTAATTAATTTTGTAAGGTTTTTTGTGAGATCATTTTCTTGTATCTGGATCTCTGATACTTCTTTTCTTCTAGCAGGGAAAGATGTAAAATAAATAAAAACACACAAGTACTTTTGCCTGATCTAGAGAATATGGAGAAAAGTGTCCCTGAGAAATATCCAGGAATATTGCAACCGATCAGCGATGCTGCAAGTCACCAACTATGACAGGAGCTACTCTGCACAGTGCTTGGCCGGTGGTCAGGTTCTTGCTCTTGGGGCTCCTTTCTCCAGAACACCTTGCTTTTCTTTAGGTCTTTGTTTTGCTTTCTGTGTTTATTTCAATGAATACACAATTGATTTCCATTCACATGCAAGCATGTCATTCTGCCATTCCTAATCCTGTTTTTGTTTTCTATTTTGTGAACAATTTATCTTTTAATATGAATTTGGCAAACAAGGTTTTGTTTTACTCTAATGATGTATTTCCCTTGTTTGTTTTTTTAAATTACTATTAAAATTTTATTATCACCTCCATATTTTTATTCCAAAGCTTGATTTTATTTCTTCAACCACGATGAAATTTAGAAAAGGCAGTCCCTAAGTGAATAATTTTTTATCTTGGCAGAGTGGAGCGAAGTAACTTTTGTGATAGAGTTTTGTGTTCAGTCACTGGGTTTCTGGTATTAGAAACATATAACATGAACCAGGCTGCGTTGCTCCTGGGTTTAAATATTCATGGCAGTAACTTAACCCAAGGATGAGTTCTTAAAAACATTTTCCATAAAAAATCAACTTCTAAAATGTGAAAATTATAAGTTAAAAAAGGCTAATGAAGTGAGTGGGGACCTATGAAATAGGAATGTCTTAAGAAGCTTTTGCTGTCCCTCCTGACTTTTGTTTAGCATGTCATTTTAGCTCAGGAAAAGGTGAGCTGATATTCAGTCTGTAAACAACTTTTTCTTTTGCACAACTGAATTGAAGCACATGACCATAAGTCTTTTTAAAAAATTCTTTATTGTAATTTTTCTATTACCATTTATCCCCCTTATACCCCCTGCTCCCACAATCACCACACTGTTGTCCATGTCCGTGAGTCCTTTTTCCGTTTTTGCTCAATCCCTCCACCCCCTAACCTCTCCCCACCACCAGCTGTCATCTGCTTTCCATCTATGAGTCTGTCCCCATTTTCCTTGTTAGTTTAGTGTATTTATTAGATTCCGCATATGAGTGAAATTGCTTCACTCTGACATCTCAGCATTTATTTGATGGAACAGAAAAACTGCTTCTGCTGATTTCTTTCTTCCATGGCTTTTGGCACAAGTTATACTTTTAGAGATATTTTCTATAGCTCATGAAATAATTTTATGATTTTTACTAGTAGGACAGTTTGGGAGAGATTCTTCAAGGCTAGTTTTCATGTACCTAAGTCATAAGAGTTCTTTGTAATTATTCCAGCTTAAATCTTATTTTTTCATTCTCTTCATACTACCTTTTAATGTAAGAAACTTTTACAATCTACAAATATATAGTAAAATCGGTATAAACACATATATGTATATTTTAGATAATTTGACAGAAAATTGAGTCCTGAAGTTGTGATAATTAGAATTCCATTTTCTTCTTTTCCCTGAGCAGCAGTGTCTATCACACATTCCAGCAACTTCTAATAATAAGGAATCAATTCAATGAAGGGGTGTAAATGGCAGTAGACCGTTTTCTTTAGGACATCATCAAGATGGCAGAAAGGAGTGTATATGGTGCCTTTAAAAAGTTAATGCAATGACTTTTAGAAATAATATTGACAATGACTCTCCATATTAGAAATTATTGGCTGGTGTAATTAAGATTTCTGAATTATCTGATTATCATTTTTCCATTTTAATATGCTGTGGTTGGCTACATACAATTAATTTTTTAAATTAAACTGATTCTGAGTTTAGGAATGAGAGCTAATGCAGTCATACACATTTTAAAATAAAAAGTATAAATCAAACAATTTTATATTATACCATTCAAAATGGATTTTTACATTAATTTCTACGAGTTCAGGACAATGACTTTCTTACATTTCAGTCATGAATAACCATCCCACATCCTGGCAGGTATTATGCGTTCACCAAGTGTTTGATGACTCCATCATGAATAAATGAAGATTTAGGACAGAGGCTCTGTGATAGGGAAAAGCCAGTCTTTTAAATTTTTTATATTTAAAAAAATTTTCAATTACAGTTGACATTTAATATTATTTTATGTTAGTTTCAGGTGATTATACATTTGTATAGTTCATGAAGTAGACCCCTCAGTAAGTCTAGTGCTCACCTGGCACCATACATAGTTATTACACTGTTATTCTCTGTGATGTGCTCTGCATCACATGACTATATTGTAACTACCAATTTGTACTTCTTAATCCCTTCACATTTTCCACCCAGTCCTTGACCCCCTTCCCATCTGGCAACACCATTTTGTCCTTTGCATCTATGAGTCTGTTTTTGTTTTCTTTGTTCATTTTTTTGGTTCTTTAGATTCCACATGTAAGTGAAATCATATGGTATTTGTCTTTCTCTGTCTGACTTATGTTACTCAGCATAATACCCTCTAGGTCCATTCATGCTGTTCAAATGGTAAGATTTCATTGTTTTTTATGGCCAAGTAATATTCTATTATATATATGTACCATATTTCTTTATCCACTTGTCTATTGATGGACACTTAGGTTGCTTTCATATCTTAGCTATTGTAAATAACACTGTACTTGACATAGGAATGTATGTATCTTTTCACATTAGTGTTTTGGATTTCTTTGGATATATACCCAGAAATGGAATTTCTGGGTAATCAGGCTAGTTTTTATTTTTTTGAGCAATATTCATACTGTTTTCCATAGAAAGACATTCTATTTTTAAAGTCATCTTCAAGTCCAAGAAATCATTGAAGATTTTTGCAGCTTTTCTAATTATGTAAAATCCAGAATCATAGCTGTCGGGTAACTACTGCTTACTAAAATATAATTCAAGCCAAAATGTAAGGTGCGTGTATTATTTCCTCTTGCTGCACAACACATACCAAAAACTCAACAGCTTAAAACAATATCCATTTATTATTTCATAATATTGGTAAGAAATCTGGGGGCAATGAGGCTAAATACCCTGCTCAGGGTCTCACTGGGCTAAAATCAGCAGGGCCTATCGTTGTGGCTTTGATCTGAGCTCAGTATCCTTTTCCAAACTCATTGGTTCATTTCCTTGAGGGTGTAGGACAATGGTGGTTTTTTCCCTATCGGCCAAGAACAGCTCTGATCTGCTACAGGAAGCTCTCTACCATGTGGCTTCCTGCTATAGACCACACTGTGTCCCCCAAATTCAAATGTTGAAGTTCTAACCTCTAGTACCCTGGTTTTGGAGATAGAGCTTTTAGAAGGTAATTAAGGTTGAATAAAGTTATAAAGGTGGTATCCTAATCTGATAGGATTGGTGACCTTATATAGAGAGAACACAATGGGAAGGAGGCTTTGAGTGAACCAGGAGGACAGCTCTCTTTAGGACCTGACCACGTTGGCACCTTGAACTCAGACTTCCAGCTTGCAGAATTGTGAGAAAATTAATTTCCCTTGTTTAAGCCACCCAATCTATGGTATTTAGTTATGGCATCCAGAGATAAGCAAGTCACCCCATAGGCATTTCACAACAAGGATGTTTGTCTTTTCCTGGCTGGCCAGATAACATCTCTCAGGCTTCCTCTTCTCCCACCAGGTTGAGGAAATAAAGGGCACATGTAATCAGATTACTCTGATCATCTTCCTTTCTTAAGGTCAAAAAATTTGTGACATTAATTACACCCGCAAAATCCCTTCAAAGCAACATCTAGATTATTGCTTAATTGGATAACTGGGAGAAGGTGTGTATATACCGGAGGCTGGGTTCTTGGGTGCTGTCTTACAATTAAGGCTGCCAGACTGCATATATTTTTAAAATTTAAATTTTCTAATAGCCACATTAAAAAGTAAAAAGAGACAAGTAAACTTAATAATATATATTTTGTTGAACCAAATCTACCTAAAATATCATTTCAAAATGTAATAAGTATAAATTATAATGATATAATTTATATATATATTTCATGCAAAATGTTAGAAATCCAGGGTGTACCTCATTTCTGACCATCATATTTCAAGTATTAAATAGTCGTAAGTGACTAGTGGCTGCCTCTTCAACAGCACAAGAATTATAGGTATGATCTGGGTTAATTACCTTGAGAATTTAAAGAAAGCAGAGTGACATTCCAACCCCTTCTGAGACTGAAAGATTACACTGAAAGTGAACTCCAGGAATAACAGGAAACACTCACACCGGTGGGTATAGTTTTCTTTCAGCTTGAATTTAGGCTTAAGTAACAAAGTAAAACACAATTATTTTAAAAAGGAAAAATATGTTATAAAATTCAAATAGAAAGTAACATTTTGTTAAATCTCTTAAAATGGTATTTTTCTCTTATAGTTTGCTTTTTTGTTGATAATACTAGTTTTAAATTTATGTAGTTTTAAATTTCATCCAAATCATGCTACTTTCATACCACCATTTTAATAATTAGTAAATATTTAATTCACTGGAAATATGAATATGAACCTGTCTATTGTTTAACATGAACTCTAGTGAACAGAGAATTGTTTCTTTAAGTTATTTAGAGAGCAGTAAAGCCTCTATGCTTGTATATTTTGGTGGTTTAATGACATTCAAGTTTTAATCTTCAGGCAAGTTATATGTTATTTCCTACTTTACAAACAGCTTAAAGGCTGAGTCAACATGTAACATGCATTTGTGTTGACGTATTTTTTAATGTAGTTAGTGTCCTGATGATAAAAACAGATAAGACTAATTATAACATTGTTATATTATTTTTCCATTATGTTTCATATAATAATTAATAATAATAATAATACTTTTTCTTGAGAAAGAAAATTATTCTAACCAAGACTAATTTTATTTTAATACTCCAATACCTCGATTAGTAACACTACATAATACTTCTTACCAACAGACTTTAATATTATTAAATAGTGTAATTATTATATAAACATGTGACATGATCTTAGTTCACTAAAAACACATTACTGTTGTTTACTATAAACATGTGACATGGTCTTAGTTCACTAAAAACACATTACTATTTTAAGCACTTTAGTCTTCAAGTTGAAGTAACAATACCAATTAGTATCTTGCTGTCATTGACAAAAATAAGTAATTAATATTCATAGAGATGTAACTGTTTTACCTGATAAATTTAAAATGTTTAAATGATTTTGCAAAGTTTGTTGTTTAGTTGCATTCCTTAACCTATTATTTTGCTTTTTGACCACTTGTTTAGAATAGCATGAGCACTTTGCTTCATAAGTGTTCTTCTATGGTCCGCTGAGAATTTCTTCATTGGTCTCACTCCACACTCTTCACCGAACTATATTGACTGGAAATCATGCTGTTTTTATTTGATTTCCTTTCTTTCTTTCTTCTTTCTTTCTTTCCTTCTTTCCTTCCTTCCTTCCTTCCTTCCCTCCTTCCTTCCTTCCTATTTTTTTTTTTTGCTTACATGGCATTGTTAAGAACTGGGCACCAAATGTCTAGGTTGTTTACAAATATGCCTACCTTAAAATAAAGAGAGAAGAAAAATCAAGAAAAAGGTCTTACACAGTTGCCTTTTTGGCTTGAGATTGGTGAGGAATGTTGGGTTAAGTGGTGAAAGAAAGACTGTTTAAGGAAAGGAAAAGAAAGTGAAAGGGGGAAGAAATAGTGATGAATGAAAGGAGAGCTCCCTGAACATTTGTTGTGAAGCATATTCTTCCCAACAATGCCAAGCAATGCACAAGCAACACACTTCAACCTGAGATGTATTCCTCCAGTCACAAGTTTGGGTTTTGAGCTATAATCCCCAGCTTAACTCATTAGCTACATTACAATTGAGCAAGAAGGGTATTGATAAAACATTATTTGTTATTGATTCTACATTTTTCTCAAGCTACCACCACTTCTTCACCCTTTTTTCCTACAGAACCCTTTTAAAAGGCTTTTGTTTGGGTTTCCTTTCTTTTTATACATCCCATTTTTCTATTTGCCATTAATTTTTTTTTCAAGTAGGACCGTGGACCATATTTTCAGAGTCATTACTGACAAATTCAATAACAAATTCACAGTCTTTATCTATTAGCAGCATTTGACTCTCTTTAAAACTAACCCTTTTCTGATTTATTTTCTTTACTTACCCTCCAAGATACCCATTATTGGCTCTTTGTATTTAACTGGTGGCTCCTTTTCAATCTTTTTCACCAGTTCTTCCCAACTTTTCCAGCCTCCAAATATTGGGAATAGTCACATGCTTCAGGGCAGTGAGTTCTTCTCTGATTCTGTTTCGTCCTCGAGACATTCTTTAGATAATCTGTATGCACACGTCTGGTGTCCTGTGCCAGGCTCCTTCAGGCCACCTCTGATTTCAGACTTACCTATTGTGGACAGTTCCATGCATGCTCAGAATTACCTCAGGGTGACAGTGGCAGTGCTCTAAGCACATCTCTGTTTTCTTCCCAGATCTTCAGTGGTATATTTGACCCAGAGAAAGAGTAGCTGGAATGGACAGAATGACCTAAAAGCTCCTAGGAGCAACTCTCAAACAATGATCTAGAACTGGAGCCCAGAGAGATTCCCCAGCCTTCCATTATTCAGGTGGAAAAATCTAAATGATATCTGTACATTTCTCAAAAGGTTCCCATGGAATCAAACTCCTACAACGTGCCATATCAGCCTCAATAATGAACATTTATTTTGGAGTTTTCTCTTTTTCTGTCTCACTCATTGTGCTCGATTTCTTACTAGTATCTC
>CM052549.1:64445796-64461046 GCA_028533065.1 Trachops cirrhosus
TTCCTTTCTTTCTTTCTTTCTTTCTTCTTTCTTTCTTTCTTTCTTTCTTTCTTTCTTTCTTTCTTTCTTTCTTTCTTTCTTTCTTTCTTTCTTTCTTTCTTTCTTTCTTTCTTTCTTTCTTTCATTCTTTCTTTCTTTTCTTCTTTCCCTCTCTCTCTTTCTTTCTTTTTTTTTCCCCTCACCTGAGGATATGTTTTTCTTCATTTGAGAGAGAAAGAGAGAGAGATCAATGTGAGAGAGAAACATCAATCAGTAGCCTCTTGCATGCACCCGGATCAGGGATTAAACTGGCAACCTACTTATGTTCTCTGACCAGGAATCAAACCCAAAACCTTTTGACGCACAGGAAAACCCTTCACTCAACTGAGCCACCTGACCAAGGCAAGACACTATCCCTACTTTAAAATCTTCTAAGTTATGACTACAGAATGAGTCTCTATTATAAATTCCAGCATTTTCATTAAGAAAGCTCACTGCCTGTTCATCCTCAACCATGGGCTGTTTAATAAGCATTTAAAATACATAATGTCTAATCAACATGTCAAACACCATAAACCAACTTGGTTTAAGACACTATCATATCTTGCATGAACTATTGGTATAGACTACTAATTTGTCTCCAAACTTCAACTTTATACCTTCTTGCAATTTCTCAATGACAGAACAATTTTTTAAAAATCAAACTCAAATTTTGAATTTAAACCCTCCAATGATTTACCATCTTACTTAAGGTAAAGTTCAATGTTTTTATCCTAACCTACAAATCAGTAAGTCAGTTAGTTCCCAACTATCCCAAACCACCCCATTCCCACTCATACTGCTCAAGTCCCACTGACTTGATTGATACTTCTCTGCCCCTAGATGTTCACTTGGCCAATGTTATGTTCCTCAGGTTTCTGTTCAATGTCACCTCATCAAAGAGATTCTTCCCGATTATCTTTTATAAAATAAGATAGCCACATATGATCACCATTTATGCCCTTATCAGGGTTCATTGTGTCATAAAAGTAATCGAATCCTGACATATAGTATTATTATTATTTCTCTTTATTTATGGTTCATGATAAGGTCCTTAAAGCAAAGATTGTTTCTTGGTTTTTCATTGACTAGTTGCTGTTCAGTAGCTAGAACAAGGCTTACTACTCAACGCTGGGTAACATTTTTGTTTTGTTTTATTTTAGCAGATTTCTGTGTGTTATATGCAGTTTTATCTCATGTATATAATTATTACATAAGGAAGTTAAACTTTTCACAATATGTTATTTTTGAACTCCAGTGAATTATCACTCTGCTTTCTGGGTGGAGCACGCCAGCCATCTTAAGTCTCTGTGAGTACTCACAGCGGCACAGAAATCCCTGTGCAGCACAATAGGTGCTATTGGGACTGAGCTGTGAAGTCACTCAGGCACACCCCGCACGGTGCCAGTGTGGATGTCTTCACAGTCTCTGTTCAGTGGGAGCCAGGAAGCCTGGGCTACTTCATCAATCTGTGTGCACATTTAGTGTAGTCCCCATTAATTTATTAGGCAATTGACCAATGTTGTCCTTAAACTGTGATTGCTTTTCTGAATAGTGAAATAATGGTGACTCCAGAGTGGGTCGTCAGTTGGGATTTTGAAATTACCAATGGGGTTGAAAAGAGTAGGGAAGACAATATTCCCTTTTTGCCACAATTGATTATTTAACAAGCTGATTTCATTAAGAAACTAAAGATTTATAAATGGGCATCAATTAGCTATAATTTGGAATGTTAAAATGTTATTTTAATGCTAACATATATATTTCTTGTTACATAATATGATAATAGATATTATATATCATTATGTAAGATATGAATTATAGTTTTTTATTTTAATGCTAGAAATATATCTCCTGCAATAGTAAATAAAAAATCATTATGAGTGAGGGAGAAAGATCACCCTTAAATATGAGTATTTGGATTAAAAGGGTCTATTTAATAGTTACTTCATTCTATTTTACTCACAGTTATGTTATTTGGAGAAGGTTTTCTTCATGTATTTTTTTATCTCAAGAGCTAATGGATTGGAATAGCATGTTATACTAACTTAAATTTTAGTAAAATACTAAAAGCATATATTATTAATCATATGCTTCTCCAAATTAGCAGTTTCATTCTTCTTAAATATGATACTAATTGGGTTAAAATATAGAACACTTGAAGCAAAAGCTTATATTTTCTTGCTACAGGTTGTGATTTAATTTTAAGATCCATGGGTATGCATGTCATTGCTGAATTATAATTCTGTGTTCTCTGATTTTTTCTTGTGTCCCAAACTTCCTCTTCCCTGGTGCAGCTCTCAAAATAAAATAGTTGACAAAATCAGTAGGTCAAATAAAACTTTTTAAATCACGATAGCATTTTTTTACTTACTTGATTTATTGAATACTCAACCCTAATGTATTAGAGTGCAATGCAATATTTTTGTACACAGTATGATCATGTTAAATAATTTTGGGTAATGCATAGTTTTTTTAAATAATAGTTTTTTAAATAAATAATTTTATTTTATTTATTTTATTTTTTTTAAAGATTTTATTTATTTATCTTTAGAGGGAAAGGGAAGGAGAGAGGGAGAGAAATATCAATGTATGGTTGCTTCCTGTGCATTCCCTACTGGGAACTGGCCTGCAACCCAGGCATGTGACCTGACTGGGAATCAAACCGTGATCTCTTGATTCACAGGCCCGCGCTTAATCCACTAAGCTACACCAGCCAGGGCTAAATAAATAATTTTAAATAAATATTTTCATGTACTACACCGAGGTAAAATCCTGAAATACATATATCTTTAAAGATAAAGGTATTTAGCTTTCACCTACAACATTTGCAAACTATACAACAAACATATATAATTTTATAACTATTGTAGATCTTTTCAATTTTATTTAAAATTTATCTATATATTCAGGACAGCATTCTGTTTTAAAATCCATTGCCTTACTATGTAAAACCACAATGAGCTATCACATCACACCTGTCACAATGACTATCTTTAATGAATCAAACACCAAGTATTGGCAAATGTTTGGGGAGAATGGAACCCTGATGCATTGCTGGTAGGAATGCAGATTGGTGCAGCCACTACAGAAAACAGTATGGAGGTTCTTCAAAATATTAAAAGTAGAACTACCTTAGGATCCGGCAATTCTACTTCAGGATATTTATGTAAAAAATTTAAAACACTAATTTGAAAGGATATACGTAATGCATCTCTATGTTTATTGAAGTAATATTGACAACAGCTAAGATATGGAAGCAACCTAAGTGCCCACCAATAGAGGACTGGGTAAAAAAGATGTGGTATATATATACAATGGAATATTACTAAGCCATAAAAATAAATCTTATCATTTGCAACACCCTGGATCAACCCAGAGAATATTATGCTAAGTGAAATAAGTCAGACATTGAAAAACAAACACCATATAATTTTACTTATATGCAGAATCTAAAGAACAAAAAAAGAAAAGAAAAACACAACAGAAATAAACTCATAGATATAGAGAAAAAAATGAGGGCTACCAGACTAAAGGGAGTTTAGGGGGTGGGGTGAAAAAGTTGAAGGGATGAAGAAGTACACATTGGTCATTGCAAAATAGTCATGAGGTATAAAGTACAGCACAGGGAATATAGTAAAAATATTGTAATTTAATAAATATCTATGGTACCAGATAGGTATTAGACTTACAGGGAAGATCACTTTGCAAATAAAATAAAATAAATGAGCACTATGCTGTGCATGTGTAACTACTATAAAATAATATTAAATATGAACTGTAATTGAAAAATAAAAAATTTACTAAAAATAGCTCATTGCCTGTCACTATAGTTATTATAAATAGAGTATTCGTATGGCCATTAGGTAGTTATAATTTCATTGCCTGGAGTGACCATGGGGAAAATCACATCCAGCTGATTTGGGGGAATAAAACAGGTACAGAGTATAGAAATTTAGCTTTTTACATCTCATGAAATACTCTAGTTAGCATTTTTCTTACATTTTGCTTTTTCCCCAAAAATAACACAATAATTATATGAATAGAAATAAAAAACATTCTTTTCAACTCAGATCACACCATTTCCATTTTCTCTGCTGTCCTTTTATTATTTTTCCAAATGTTAATATAAATTTTATAAAACCTGATTATTCACTAAAATTATAATGATAAATTTATTATGATACATTCCATATTTTAATTATTATACATTATATATTTGATAATTTTTACATTTATTCAAAACTCTACAATTTTACAGCATGGATGGAGCGGGAAAGCATTATGCTAAGCGAAATAAGCCAGGCAATGAAAAACAAATACCATATGATCTCAACTTTAACAGGAACCTAAACAACAAAACAAAGAAACAAGTAAATATAACAAAAGACACTGAAATAGAGGACAGGTTGACAGTGACCAGAGAGGAGAGGGGAGGGAATTTCAGGGGAGAAGGGAAGGGTTTATAGGAACAAATATAGAGGACACATGAACAAAAACTAAGGGGGTTGGAAATGGGAGGGAGGAGGGAAGGGATGTGTGGGTGGGCTGGAATGGGAATAAAGGATAGAAACTGTATTGAATGATGACAAAAGAAAAAGAAAAAACTTAGAGTTACCATACAAATCAGCAAATTCTGCTCAAAAAAAAAAACAACTCTACATTTTACTAAGTATTTACCATGTTCCATAGATTGTTGAAAATAAGGTGATCAAAAATTAGGGGTTATTTTTTTTGCCTTAAAGTAGCCCCCAGTGTAATAAGGAAGCTGACATATAAATGACAAGCAAATATACTGTAACAAAGGCTATCATGTAATATACATATTGCAAAGGTGATAAATAGCTAGAGGATAATCAATTCTGCCACATTTATAACTGAGTATTTTTTAAAGAATGCTGGTTATGCTACTGAACATAAATGAACAAGCACATATCTGATTATACAGGAACTGAATTAAATTATCATGATCCAGTAATTAATATTCTTATACAAAATAAATTAGGTGTATTAAATACTAATGTCAATATTTAAGAGAACAGTTTAACATAAGGTGTAGGAGTTACAGACAGAATGTTTCTGTCCCTCCCAAATCCAGATGGGGCCTTTAGGAAGTAATTCAGTTTAGATGAGGTCATGAGGATGAGATGAATGTTTTCACAAGGAAAGGAAGACACTATATTTTTCTTTCTCTCCACCATTTGAGGACCCAGTGAGAAGGCAGCTACCTGCAAACCAGGAAGGGGGCTGTTGCCTGACATTGAATGAGCTGGCACCTTGATCTTGAGCTTCCCAGCCTCCAGAACTCAGAAATAAGCATCTCTTGTTTAAGTCATTTGTTTTATAGCATTTTGTTATAGCAGCCCACACTGACTAAGACTGGTGCTTTATAATAGGATGATTGCGAGGATTATCCCATATATGGGATTCTACTACATATAGCATATAATAGAATGCTCAGGATTCTTGAGTCAAGAAGATTAATTTATTTGCATGCTGGTTATGTGCTGATCTAAGCCAAGAGTGGTAGGAGGGACAACCTGTTCAAGCATCAAACCAGAATGGAGTGGCAATAGTTAAATTGTCACTGTTTTGTGTCATGGGCTATCCTTTATTCATTGAAAAATAAAACCCCCTTTTCTACTGTGCCTAGAAGCTGAGCTAGATGGCAGTGTAGGGAGCCACTCCAGTGTCTGCTTGTCAACGAAGCTGACAGAAATAAATGGGCCAGGTTCCCAACCGTTCTCAACCATGATGCAGAATTCCTGTCAAGCCATGGGACAGAAACAAGACACACTGACAGATATCAGCAACAGGAGGTTATGAACAATCCCCCAGAGGCCACATACTGTCCATCAAGCTTCTTGTGAGGATGCTACAATGGAATTAGCAGGCATGGCAAATCTAATCCACTTATTAAGATGTGGTCACTTGGGCAAACTATTTGTGTCCAAGAGAACTCTGGAGTTATCTTTGCTAAAACATATTCCCACTTCATTTCTCTCCCCTCCCCCACCTAATTGACATTCCTATATCAAAATTATTTTTACTATAGTGACAATAATTTTAATATGTAAGAAACAGAAAGATTTTACTTTTCCAAGTCCAAATTAAACTTAGCTTATATTTCAAACCACGTAAGACCATTTGCAATGAAATCTTGCTGTTAATTAAATATTTTTAAACAAAAATTTAAACAATGGGCTACAGGAAACAGCCCTAAGGAGAAATGCTGATAACATAATGTAATTTATTCTTTTGTATTCTAACTGGTTTTAAGACTTCACCTTCTGCTATCTTTTAGGACAGAGGAATGATTTTTGGTAAAAATGAAGTATATGAAGATAATAATGTAATAGATTTTATTATTTTTATGAAACAATAATTTGTTCCTAAATTATATTCTAAATCTGCATTTGCTGGTATATATTGAATAAAATTTTTTGATGCTAAATGCTTTGCATACAAGTTCCTGAACCTTTGTAATAATTTCACCAGCATACACTTAAAAAAGAATTACAAAAGTAGATATGAGAATAGCTGTGATTTAGTTATAATTTATTTGATACTTTGATATTTTTTTTATCTAATCACTTTACTAAAAAATTATATTCTCTACAGGTAGCATTGTTTAACTTTTCTTCATGCGTGAAGATATAAATTACCTAAAACCAAAACACTAAATGACTTTTCCTTTTATAGCTTTTCTCCCCTTTTTATATAATAGAATTATATGTTTGTGAGTATGTGTGTATATGTGTGTGGCTGTTTGTATTCTTCAACATCCAAAAATAATAAAGGAAAAGAAAGTAGAATTTAGAATCAATAAAAATATTAAATTGGCATAGTTCTCCATTTCATGATGTTGAGTAGGAAGGAAATAAAGTAAATAAAGTACCTAGTCACTGGTTTTGGTAAGTGTAATACACTACATTTTCACTGTTAAGTTGATAATTTATTTTTCACATACTATAGTTAGGCCTCAATTTAAAACTCATATTGGCCCTGGCCAGATAGCTCAGTTGGTTTGAATGTTGTCTCTATATGCCAACATCGTGGGTTTGATCCCTGGTTTGGGCACATATAAGAATCAACCAATGAACACCTAAATAAGTGGAACAACAAATCAATGTTTCTCTCTTTCTAAAATAAATGAATAAACATTAAACCCATGTTATTTAACATTAAAATAAAGTTAAATTCTTTTAAGAACACCATTTTTGTCCCCTGCAATTTTCACAGCTTTAATTTTTTTCCAGAAGAAAAACAAAGTGAGTGGGAAGAAATGATTAGCAATGGTGTCTTATTAGTGGGATGATAGTAGCAAAGTCATTTATTTACAAAAAAAAAGGATTTAATTTAAAACAAGAGAGTTTCTGCTTTTCACATTATTGTTTTTAGTTCTTCAGTGTAGTTATTGATATTTTGAGTCAATAGGAAATTTAAAAGATAAAACTGATCAAATAAATGCATGTGCACATAAAAGGGCCCAGGTTTAATTCATATTATATATTTTATCTCTATATCTGTTTCTATAAGTATACCTAAAATCATTTACATATACCGTAATGTACAATCTTTTGTAAGCCTCTGCTTCCATTTCCCTTTTTTATATTCTAACTGACAGATGGCAACTTAAACTGATATAGTATCTTTTTCACTACCAGGTCTGTATACTACTCAGGTAGTAGAAACAGGTAAAACTAAGCAATGAGATCTGATTTACACAGGGTCCTTTAGTAGTCGGGCAGGGCCTGGGAACTAATAGTCTTGTTTTCAAAGTTTCTGCATAATTTTCACTGTTGTATGACATACATGGTTTATGTAAAACTTGAGGTCCTTCTTCTAGGTTAATATACAAGGACATAAATTAGGTGGAAAAGAGTGGCTTTCTGTGGTACAGTACCCATTCTGGATGAAGACATTTTTTTGAAATGGTACCTTGACACACTATTCCTGGCTCAATCAAAGTTCTATTAGTGATTTCCTAGAATACTGTGGCAAACTAGCTTTTGTCATTTAATTCAGTTAGGTTGAATTAAATAGCAATACATGTAACACATTTAGCATTTAGTTATAAAGACCAAATTATACCTAAAACAAAATATATCAACCCAATTAGAACAACATGTTTTTAGAATATCACTCTCATTTCCCTCTCTCTACAGCAATTATCCTCATCTAAAATTTATATTTTCTTCATCTGTTTCTTTTTTGTCTTATTTTTACTGACATTAACTTCTATAAAAATAAAGGCTAGCAGATATTTTGTAACTTCTTATTTTCATAAGATTTCTCACTTCCAAAAGTACAACATAGCAATGAGAGCTCTGTATAATCTTTACTTAAATTAGCCAGTTGCTAACATGTTGCCCATTTTTTATCATTTATCTACCTTCTCCTTTTCTGTGTTTTTCTTTCTAATCAGATTCAAACTATATTTTTGGCAGAAAAAGCACATACTTTCCCTGATGTTATCATTCTTAGTGAGCCATGTCTGACAGCATATGATGCAGATTTGTCTAAATGTTTAGCTATATTAACTGTGGTTGGTTAAGGTGGCATCCACCACTTGCTTTATAATCAAGTCTCTTCCCCCCTTTTTAAATTAATAATAATTATAGAGAGATTCTTTAAGACTATGTTAAATATTGTATCTTCATTAAATTTTCACCAATGAATTTTTAGCTTCTTTAGATCAATGTTATCATTTTATCATTCCAGCTATATTTTAAGTAGTATCTTGCTGAAAGAATTTTCCTTTCTCCATTTATTTACTCACTCATTTATTTAGCACAGTACGAGTTCATAGATATTTTATGCAGTGTTATAACTCATTGCTACATTATTTATTTAATCCTCATAATGTCCTACTTTTGGCCAGTGGGAGTCCCTCTAAACTAATCTTTATGTTCTTTTTTTATGTACCCCTCACTCTTGGAATACTTCCTAATTTTATTAGATGACAAGATGTTCCAGGCTTAACTTGTATTCCTGGTCCCAGTACTGGAATCAATTTAGTCAAGGAGACTATTCTTTATCATACAGGACAATATTTAAAAACCAATGTCTTGGTGCTAAATGTCATCATTGTTTTGCTCAGTCACTGTGCCTGGGCAAATTCAACAGAGAAAACTAGAGATAAAAAGTAAACAAGAAATAAAGAACACATACACATATAGTCATATCTCTATCTCTTTCTTAGTGAACCTATAACAATCTAATCCATGCCACATGGAACATATGGTATGATATAGTCTTTTCTTCTATTTTTGTTAAATTTATTGGGATGAACTTGGTTCAAAAATTATATAGGTTTCAAGTCTACAGTTCTATAATACATCATCTGTACATTGTGTTGTACGTTCACTACCCCAAGTCAAGTATCCTTCCATCACCATTTATCCCTCGTTTACCCTCTTGTACCTCCTGCACCCCCTTCATCATATAGTTGTCTCTATCTATGACTTTTTTCTTTTTTCTTAACCCCTTCACATTTTTTGCCCATCCTCCCAACACCCTCCCAACACCCTCCCCTCTGACAGCTGTTGATTTGTTCTCCAAGTATCTATGAGTTTGTTTCTATTTTGTTAGTTTATTTTGTTCATGAGATTCCACATAGAAGTGAAGCCACATGGGACGTTTCTTTCTCTACCTGTCTTATTTCACTTAGTGTAGTACTCTCCAGGTCCATCTAAGCTCTTGCAAAAGATAAGATTTCCTTCTTTCTTTCTTTCTTTTTCTTTCTTCTTTCCTTTCTTTTACCACCAAGTAGTATTCTAGTATTCTATTGTGTAAGTGTGCTACAGCTTTTTATCCACTCATTTACTTATGAGCACTTAGACTGCTTCTAAATCTTTGCTATTGCAAATAATGCCACGGTGAACATAGACTTGCATATACTCTTTCTAATTAGTGTTTTGGGTTTCTTCAGGTATATTTCCAGAAGTGGAATCAACTGAATGGGAGAACATATTTGCCAATGATACATCTGATAATGGGTTAATATAAAAACTTAACAACTCAACACCAACCCCCCCCACAAAAAACAAACAAAAAAACAATTCAACTTAAAAATGGGTCAAGGACCTAAATAGACACTTCTCCAAAAAGGACATACAGATGGCCAATAGACATATGAAAGGATGCTTAACATCACTAATCATCAGATAAATGCAAATTAAAACCACAATATAGTATTCTAGAAGACCAGATAACCCTATTTTTGAGTAATAAATCTGGCTTTCATTATCCATAACATATTTATACATTCATTCAACCTCAGAATATTCAAAATGTGTATCAGAATTCATAACAAATATAACTTTGAAAAGCATGCTTTCTAATTAGAGTTCAATGTTTTTTTACACATTTTCTTTGGCATAAAAATTAAGCATAGTAAGATACACATATCTTCGGTGTATAACTTCATTTTTTATAGATACACCTGTATAACCTTCTATTTTTCACAAATAGAGCTGTATCAATTCTATACAGATGTGGAATATTTCATTACCTTTTCATCCCTGTCAGACATCTCCTAGAGGTGACCATTTATAAATTTCTTTCAGCACTGATTAATTTTATCTTTTCTAGAAATTTACTGAATGAAAATATACATTATGTTCTTTTTCTTCCCAGCTATTCTACACATCATAAAACCTTTTAGAATCATTCATTTTGTTTCATGTATCAGTAATCTGCTAAGTTTTATTATTAACCAATATTCCATTGTATAAATTAACACAATTATCTATTCATTTTCCTGTGGGTGGGTAGACATTTGTGTAATATTAAGTTTGGGAATATTACAATATTATAGGTAAAATTGTGATGAACTTTCATGCATAAATCTTTTTGTGGACATCTGTATTTATTGCTCTTGGGTGGATATTTAAGAGAGTTCTTTCTAAGTAATATGTTAATTATATGTTTTCTTTTATTAGAAATTTCTCCCAGCAATACAGGATAGTTATAGTTGTGTTGTACCCTCACCAAATTTTGATGTCATTCTTTTTTATTTTTACTCTCACTCTTCTAGTGTTTGTTTGGTGATATCACATTATTGTTTTAATTTATATTAACTAATTTAATATTTATATAATTATCAGTCCTTCATTAATCTTACTTTGGGAAGTGTATCTTCAATTCTTTTGATCATTTCCTTATTAGATTTTTTTGTCATTTAATTATTGATTTTAGAGGATTTCATTGTATATATAAGTTCTTGATCAAATATGTCTTTTACAATTTTGTTCTAGGTCTATGCCTTGTCTCATTATTTTTGTAATGGTCTATTTTGATGATAAGAAGTTTTAAATATTTATGAAGTTTATCTTATCAATTGTATATTTTATGGTTATTTCAAACAAATATTTGCCTACCTCTGGTTCATGACTTTATTCTCATGTATTCTCTTCTACAAGTTTTATGTACCCAGCTTTTATATTTAACTGACGATCCATCTCACATTAACTTTTCTGTGTGATATGAGTCAGGAGTTGTGGTTTATTTCTTATTTTTTTTCCGAATTGATATCCAAGTTTTCTGGCACTATTTGTTAAGATTCATTCATCTCCCCATTACATTTTTGTAATGCTTTTTAAAAATAAATTACCGTATCTGTGTAAATTTTTTCTGTTCTATTTCTGTTTGTTTACTTTATTGTATATCACACTATTTTGATTACTGTAATTTTACCATATATTTGGTGTCCAGCTTTGTTTTTCTTTCTTTAAGAATATTTCAGTTTCTTTGCATTTCTATATAAATTTCAGAGTCACTTTGTTCATCCTTATTAAAAGCGTCTGGAATTACAATCTGGATCACCTTAAATCTACAAAACACGTTTGGAAGCATTGACATTTTGCTAATATGAGTATTTTTCTCATGAATATAATATATATTTCTATGTATTTAAACTTTAATTTTTCTCAGGGATAGTTTTTCTATTGATTTTAGATTTAAATGTAGATGTTTTGAATATCTTCAGTTGAGATTATTCCTAAATATTTTATTTCAATGATATTTTAGTGATTCTTCTTTTTCATTTTTTCACTTGTTTAATGCTAGTAATACAGGAAGAATGTGATTGATTTTTGTTCTTAAATTGCATGCCTTGGTAATCTAACTTAATTTTTGAAAGTTTTTGTGTGTTCCTTAAGATTTTTAAACTAAACAATTATGTCATTTGTGATTTTATTACTGCCTTCTAATAATATTTTCTTTATTATATTGCTTTATTTCACTGTCCAGGCATCAAGTGAAATATTACATAGAACTGATTAAGGAAGATGTCCTTGTATTTGACTCTAATCTTAGGGAAGGATATGCTGTTAGCTATAGATTTTGCCAGAATGAGTATTTGTTGGGCAGTGTCTAGTTATTAGGTTATTGTCTATAGATGCTGTGATTTATAACATTAGGAAATTGATCAGCATACGATTATGTTATTTATTTATTTTTTGTTTTTGTATTTCTATGGAATTTTAAAATAGATTTTACCACATGAGTTTTAAAAATATAGGTCCCAATTTGAATTAGGTAGCTTAGATTGATTCCTGATTAGCTGCACGTTTACTGAAGTAAGGGCATGGAAGAATCTGAGTAGTGTGTACGCATAGGGATATGTGTTTGTGGGCTGTGTGTGTGTGCATGTGTGCATGCATGAGTGTATTCTAGGTGTGGGTAGATAAGTAAGAAGATGGATATAAGGACACCTTTATTTCTTTAACTTCTATTAAGCAATTTTGGAAAACAGAAACACACAAAAACATAGGCCTTATTTATTTTCTTTACTCTGGGCTTTCCTGACAAGATAGCAGGGTAATACACTCACTAATACAGAGAACTATTAAATGTGAGAGAACTTTTAAATAAATGAGAAAGAACTGATTGTGATGTGGAAAGATCAATAAACCTAACACTTGGCACATTCATTATGTTTTTCACAAATGTGAGGAATTATAACAGATATTTGTAGTACTGTTATTGTTTGTGCTATGAATTTTTGTTGACATATGAGTTACTCCATATAATTCCTTACAATGGCAATTCTTTGAGGAATTAATCCACATTAGCAACACCAGAGAAGGATAATTTTCTTTCTCTATCTTTATTATGATTACCTAAAAGTTCATCATGAGAATGGAGATGATTTATATTTTAAAAAATGAAGTGTGAGAGTTTAAAGTTTTACCAACATTTTCAGAAGCCCTGCTCTTCTCTCTCGTTTGGGGAATAGCTGAAGGGAAGAGACCCTGAGGTTTTCTAAAGAAAAAACTTGCAAAGTCTAAGTCAGCTCTGTTCCTTTGTCTGCCAAATAAATACGTGCTAAGCTGTGTGCAGCTTGCCATCATCCTTTTGCATTTTTAATACTTCTTTAGCTGTTTGATTTCTCTCCACAACCACAGATCTCTTTATAAGAATTTCCACTGACTGAAGTGATACCTGTTAATGGGAATGGTGGCTGATAAACTGCAGGGCTCGCCGTCGTTATAAACGGTCCCAGTGCTTTGAGACTCCACAAGTGTAGTATTGTGTTGAGTAGGAAGAAGAGGTGATGTGCATTTTCCTCTCCAGAGAGTCAATAGTAAGATTGCAGAGCCCCAAAGTGGATTCTTCTAGAAGCCTGATCTGCAATGCTCTTTTCATGGTTTCATTATGTTTATCCTTCCTGACATCAGCAGGAGGCTCAGGGCTCAGTTTTAACCAAGTGACTTCACTGACCTTGATTCAGCAGCATTGTTTTTAAGCCAGTGAAAAATAATTGAATTTTCCATATGGAAGCATCTTAACAAACCCCTTTGAGTTTACTTTAAAAATAAGAATATCAAACTCTCAGAAAGAGGCAGACTGTAAAAAAAAAATAGAAAATATTCTAGGCTGTGGGGTAAAGGATTAGGTTAATATTCAGAGACCCAAAAGCATCAGGTGTGTGGGGAGAGATTTCAGCACATTACAGAGACACTTACTGATAAGCAGGATGTGATAAAATACAAATTAAAAAGGCAAATTGAAACCACAAATTATGACACTTAGAAATACTAATACAATGAGACATTTAAAATGTGACTTATCCCAAAGCATTCTGTAAAATTATACCTCTACAGAAAATTTGCATCTGTCAAAAAATAAAAATGTCACATAGGTTAAAAGTAATTTAATATTTTATAAATTTCTCAGAGAAGTAAAATGAACAGAACTGTGTAGCAGACTAGAGCATCTGTTGAACTTTTAATTAAGGGCTTTAATTTTGAATTTTATGAATGCATTTTCTTCTCAATATTTTTCCATCATTCATATGTTTGCACATCTGTTTGTTATGTGCTTTTAACACTATTCATGATACAAATATTGAATTAAACCACAGAAGTAAATCACATATAATACATGTATAAACGTCATTTATACAAAATGTCAGGGAAAATGAAGTGAAAACGTCTGGTTGTAAATTATGGGCCTTGCAGCATTATTTTTGGTAAGATACAATATTAATAAAAATAGGAAATACATTTAAGGTGGCTAGTCAACTACCTTATGCCATCTTTTTCATAGGCACTTATGTTTTTAAAAATATTTCCATCTGACATAAGGAAACAATGGTTGAAACCAAAAGAAACTGATTAGGCTTATATGTGAGTGGATTTTTTTTTTTACAACTCTAATCACACATTTAAAATAATCTTCATTCAACTTCCGGCCAAGATGGAGGCATAGGTAGACGCACTGTGCCTCCTCGCACAACCAAGATAGGGACAACAACAATATAGAAACAAAATAACAACCAGAACTGACAGAAAATTGAAGTGTATGGAAGTCAGACACCCAGGGATTTAAAAATAGACATGTTCATCCAGACAGGTAGGAGGGGCGGAGTCGGCCAGGTGAGGGACTCGGAGCAGAAAGCTGAGCAGCCAGGGCAGCGCACAAGTCCGCAGCAGGCAGACCCTGGGCGCACAAGCGGCGGTGGCTGGTGGGCCCCGGCCAGGGGGTGGTGACCAGCAGACCCAGTGAGGCGGCCATTGTGAAGCAAGGCACTGCGCACAACTCAGAATCCCAGCCCCGGGAAATAGAGCTTTGGGTCATTGACTGAAAAGGAAGGTCCTGTGGGGTGCACAGGCCCACCCACACTGGAATTGGTGCCAGAGTTAGCTTGTGGAAAGCGGTGGAGGGGTCTGGGGTCCTACAGAGAGCCGAGCAGGAGCCATTGTTCCTTCTCAGACCCCACCCC
>CM052549.1:64461546-64477678 GCA_028533065.1 Trachops cirrhosus
GGATTATTTAAAACTGAAGGTTTATATTTTTAGATTAACTCTAAAACCATAGTATCTTTAAAATTACTTGGGATAATGCTCTTTATATTACATAGATAAAAAATGGAAACTCTATAATCCTTAAAACCATTATGTTCAAATGGAAATATTATCTTAAACACATGGGAAAGGAAAATTTAAAGAAAAAGGCAAGGGAAATCAGGTTTTCCCATAGGAAAAAAAATAGCTGTTGAGAAATCCTGTTAAGCAAGGACACTATCATTTTTACTAAATTAGACAGATGAATAAATAATATATTTAATTATGCAAAGAATAAACTAGTAACATAAGTATATTAGTTTTCTGTGGCTACTGTAAAAATCATCACTTGGTGCCTTAAAACAACAAAAATATGTGTTCTCACCATTCTGGATGCCAAAAGTTCTGAAATGTGATCACTGGCTTAAAATCAAGGTGTCCCGGGAATGTACTTTTTCCAGAGAGTCTAGGGGAAGTTCTGTTTCTTGACTCATTCGGCTTCTGCTGGAAGCTGGCAGCTGGCATTCCTGGGTTTGTAGCCACGTCACTCCTATCTTCAAAACCAGCATTTCATTCTCTCTCTTCCACATCTTCACATCTCCTTCTCCTCTGTGTGTGTAACAAATCTCTCTCTGCAGCTCTCCTATCATGAGATTTTTGAGCCAGATAATCCAGTGTAATCACCCTATCTCAACATTTTCAATTTAATAACAACTGCAAAGAACTTTTTTTATATGTAAGGTGACATTTACATGTTCCAGGAACTAAGCCTTGGTATCTTTGAGGACCTGTAATTGTCATAACGTAAAAGTCAACTCTAAGAGATGTTCTGGTCCATGAGGCTTCCGGCATCATGGTATAGAAGCTAGTTAAATCCCTGAGACTAACTCAGAAGAGCAGGAGTACTTCTTAAAAAAAAAAAAAGTAAAAAAGATAGTTTGGAACCTATCTCTATAGGTTGGATAGTAAAAGAGAGGATTCTGCTATGTAGGAACAGGAGCCTGTCTAAATTTCCACCATTAACTGCTTCCAGGATCCCCATATGATGTGACATTCCTTTCTGCTTGATGATGCTTGAATGCTAGTAAAGCCTCAACTTCCTTCAGACAATCCCCTGTTCTCAATTCCTGCATGTCCTAGTTTTACCAGTTTTGTAAGCTCACAGTTGTGTACTCAGCCCCGCTTCTTAAAGTAAGTCTTTTAGGCTAACTGCACATTCCTTTGAGAGATAGAAGGAGGATAATAAAACCCTGAATGGGCTAGAATTAAAAGCAAGTCTTGACTGTTGAGCCTGGAAGACTTGGTAAATATTTGTCGAATTAGTGCAGGAGAGTAGATAAAGATTGAGTGTGGACTATTACATGTACGTCTGATCAATAGATTATGCATTACATGTAGGTCTGATCAATAGATTATGCAAGGCCTAGAGGTTTTGCAATCAGTTCAGCAGGTTTGTGTCCTATTAAAGGCAAAGTCAGAGAATAATAAGAAATGAGGTTGGCAAAGTAAGAAGGAACCAAGTTATGAGTGGCTCGGGCAATTTTGCATCTGTATATTCTACCAAAGACAACTGTAATTTATGCTTTTAGGCAGGAGTTGGTTACTAGGGGGTCATTTTGGCCTAAGTACAAAAGTACTTAGAAAAGGCAAGACTGCAGATGAAAAGGACAATTATAAAACTTTAATATAGATGCAGTAGTTTGTATAAATTAGTAACAATGAGGATAGGGAGAAAAAACTGTTTTGAAACAGAATTATGAGTATTAACTTATTAAAAATGATAAGAAACTTGTCAAAATTGTCTTAAAGAAAATCGATAAAAATGTAACTTTTATTTTTATATTTAAAAATATATATTAATTGATTTGAGAGAGAGAGGACAACAGAGAGAGAAAAACACAATGTGAGAGAGAAACGTTGACCTGTTGCCTCCCATACATGCCCCGACCAGGGATTGAACCTGAAACCTAGGTATGTGCCCCGATCAAGAATCGAACCCATGACTTTTCAGTGTACAGTATGATGCTCTAATCAACTGAGCCACGTGGCCAGTACAAGAATGTAACCTTTAAATTGTTTATAATTTTAGCTAATCTAGAATCATGTGCTAAAAGGCAACCTTTTAACAAATATCTCACTAATTGGAAATGACAAGAAGCCCTAAGGGTCAGTGCTCTGTTAAGTTTAGCTTAAATAGGGAAGAGTCTACTTTGTCCTATCAGGTCTTTTCCCCTATTTTGTTTTAGGTAGTTTGAAAGGCCTATGTGACTTGAAGGTAGTCTATGTGACCATTACTCTATATGAAATGGGCATTTTTTCTAACTTAGGCTTGCATCTATCTGATAGACATGGTGGTAATATTTTTGATGATGCATTTTATTTATCTATTTTCAATCTATGTCACAAACACCTAGTTTTCTTTGCACAGGAGAGGTCATGTCTTTTGAATCTGCAGTATAAATCCACATGGAGAAAAAACTTGAGTGTACTAAAGTGGTCCTAGTTATTTCTTTGCAGCCTTATTTAACTTTCTGCTTAAAATGAAGTATCTTTCAAACGGGTATTTTATGAAAATGACATTTTGGCATGTGTATATTCTCATTTTCACTCATCTGACATGTTCTGCTCAATTTTTAAATTAAACATGTCTCTGTAACTCTTCAAATCTTAGGTTCAATGTCATTTGTGAACATAAAGTTTTTCTTTTTTCACTGTTCATCATTGTCAAGAGGAACAGGCAGATAATTTTAGGATATCAAATTTCATGAAGTTCACACTGAAAATTCTGATTCCAAAGACAAAGCACAAAGTGTATAAAATAAAAAAATATTACCTCTTCTTAAGTGTCAGTTAAAGATTAAAAAAAAGAACATGTAAAACCAATAATTTTGGTTGCAGCCAACTTAATGTTGATGTTATAAAGACAGCTTATTTTATCTGAATTGGTAGAGGACAGCCCGGTCGAGGTGCGGCCCTTGTTCAGGGGCCATTTCTGTAAAGGGAGCTCATGGGTACGGAGAGTGACTTGATTCAAAGAGAATTGTGTCAATTACTGCAGTGACATTAAAATCAGTTGGCAAGATTTTTCTCACTTTAAAAAAATTATTTATCATTTTCTTTCCAAAGTATTATCCTTTTCACACTTAATCCCTCAATGAACTAATGCAAGCACATAACACATGACTATTTCACCTGTTTTTCAGGTAAAGTTTCTTATCCTGAGGTTGGACTAGGGATTCACATCAGTTTCAAACCCCAATCAGGTAGCTTTTCTGTCATGTGAAAGGCTGAGACCATAGGGTACCCATCAGGTAACCGCTCCAAGGCATTAAAAATAATCAGTGAACAGATGGAATGGTTCAGGAGTCAAAATTTGCCTGTTATATTGTACCAGACAATAAAGTTAGCATTAATAGCTAATTTTCTGCAGGCTTAGGTTGGCAATAATTAGAAACAGTGGATTCTTAAGAATCTTCTCAATTTATAGAATTCTCTATCTCTCAAATGTATTTTTCAGAATAATTGACTTAGCACATTTCTTATATGACATTTTAGATGAATAAAGAATTTAACTAACATGAGTTCTCTAGAATATCCAAAATTATTTGAAGAATAGTTAGAGTAAGAATAGCTGTTAGTCCTATTAGACTGCACAAATTTTGTAAACTCCTCTCTACTTTACTGTCTAATTTAATATCAACATTTTTAAATTGAGAAAAATCAGAGAATATGTCAAAATATCTGTATTCATAAATTACATTTTAATCATGCTTTAAATTATAAATTTAAGGCACATCATTAAAAAAACCCTAATGTACAACTCTCCATGCAACCTTGTTGATTATATGTTATTTGTTAGTTCAACGAAGCCATTGACTTGTACAGCTCCCCGCAGTCTGAATGTTGCTGACTGCCTGTGTGTGGACCGATTCAGTATGTGCCTCTGCCTTCTGTACGTCCTGTAAAGTAGCAGCTGGTGCTACAGGTTTGAACAACCTCAGATTTAACACCTTAATTTGGGACTTTGAACATGAAGAACAGTGAGACAAAATAACATATGCTGTTTTAAGCTACACAGTTTATAATCATGATTTTACAATGGCTCTAGGAAACTAAGACATCAATTTAATTAATAGCATATTAGAAGTTGAAGTGCTGATATCAACATATGTACAATAGCCCTGAGTGGCCCACGACAAAAATGGTTCATGAAGACCAACAGTATATTGCTAATACTTTCATAAAATAGTTAAGTGCCACCTCCAGCATCAGGCGTCCTTGATATGGTTTCAACATGGCAAAATATGCATCTTCATCTCAGTCTTGGAAAGGAGCCAACAGCAGTTTGCCTTCGGGGCAAATGATCCCATTGACATTTTCTGTATTCACGGGGGTATTTGAAATCATCAGCTTACTGTCTTTATTTGAAAGGGTTTGGGACTCGATGTAGATTCGGAGTGTGAAGATACAGTATCTTCATGTAGCATGGTATTACCAGAAACTAAAGAATAAACTAGACTGACTTACATGCATTGGTGACACACGTGACCAACAGAGTGCAGTTGACAAATCCAGCAAAGGTGCCAGGTGAGGTTATTAGGAAGAGCCTGGGCAGGAGCCACCTGTAACATCCCACAGGTGAATAAAAATAAGTTGCTACTATTCCCTACCCTTGGAACTAAGCAAGAGGCAAAGCACTTGGTGGGTTTTGGATTTTGGAAGAGGTGGATTTCATATATGGGAATTTTGTTAGTGCCTTCTTGAAAGAAAGGCGCTACATTTGTGAAGAGGTCTCAGACAGTAGGCTGTGTCTGAATTCTGGAAAGTGGTGGCTCAATCAATGCCTACATGACTGACCATCATTTAAAACCCTGGACACCAAGGTTCAGGAGAGCTTTCCTGATTGATAACGTTTCACATATGTCAGCACACATACTCCTTGGGAGAATTAAGCACATCCACACAACTCCTTTGGGAGGGGACACCCAGGAGCTTGTGCCTCGTTTCTCCTGGACTTCACCCATACACCTTTTCAGCTTTGCTGATTTAAACTGTATCATTTGTTTGTAAGTAACTTTAGCCATAAGCACAACTGCTTTCAGGAGTCCTGTGAGACCTTGTACAAATCTTCAAGCCTGAGGCTGTTTCCTGGGGACCTCTGAAACAGATGTCAATTGTCTTGATTTTCTTAAATTTATTTTTATTTATTTTTGTATCACTATTCACTATTTATCCCCCTATACCCTCTTCCACTTCCACCCAGCCCCCTATACCTGCAATTACCAGACTCTTGTCTATGTCCTTGACTTCTCTTTTTTCCCTTACTTGATTCCTCCACCACTCAATCATCCTCAGAGCTGTCAATTGTCTTAAATTTTAAAGATAGTTCATTGTTAAAAAACAAAGTCTCATCAAATTGCTCTTTGCATAATCTTTATTCCTTTGTGCATATCCTATTTTCAACTTGTATCATTTTCTTTCAGTCTTCTAGAATGTGAATGTGTGGGGATTAATTCTTTCAACTTTTACAGTCTTGAACCTGGTTTTATTTTACATTCACTTTTGATAGATTTTTTTCACTTGGAATGGAATTCTCTGTCCTATAGATACCTGGATTTCCCAAGCCTCAGAACTTTATCTCCTCTCCTGAAGGATTCCACTGGACTGTGAGATCCTTCAAAGGCACCTTTGAAACTCTGCCCAAGCTCTAAGTAAGGACAATCAGAGTGTTCACCTTTTTTGCTTCCCATGGTTTCAGAGAACACTCTCCTTTGTTGTGTGATGCTCAATGTCTTGGAAATTATTGTTTAATATAATTTATTGTTTATGTATCAGTTATTTCAGGAAGAAAAGTACATTATGTACTATTACTATGTCTCAAACAGAATGGGAGGTCATTTCCAGGCATATCTTGGACAAGTCCCTCTCACTGATTTGTGCTTCCTTCTTTCCTCTCCCCCCGGATCAAGTAGAGTTCCAGACTCACTTTGTGCTTCTCCTGTGCCAACCCGAGAGAAGGAGACCTGGTTCCCTTCAGTAGAGATGAGGGTAATAAAAGATCTGTTGTTATGAGTTCTTCATGCTTTTGCATTGTCAGTTTGCATTGTATGTATTCATGTATCTATGTACATGTGTAAAATAGCCACAAACATGGATAATTGCACTTTAAATATTGCAAAAAATATCCAGAATTACAACTGTTCTAACAGTAATCAAGTAACCATAGTAGTACATAAATTTAGCAAAGATTGACTACATTTTCATTAGTGATACTGAATCTTTTTAAAATATTTTTAAAGATTTTTATATATTTTCAGAGAGGGGAAAGGAGGGGGAAAGACAGGAAGAGAAACACCAATGTGTGGTTGCCCCTCCCACGCCCCCTATTGGGGACCTGGCCTGCAACCCAAGCATGTGCCCTGACTGGGAATTGAACTGGTGATCCTGTGATTCTCAGGCTGGCACTCAATCCACTGAGCCTCACCAACCAGGGCTGATGTTGAATCTTAAGAAAATGAAAATATACAACAATTGACTGTGTGGCATAGTCTGTAAGTCCAAGATAACAAAGATGTGAACATTTATTTTATCTCGTGCCTTTGCTGATGTTGTGCCTGACCTTTTCCCCAGGAGCATTGTATTGTATATTGTTTTAGATACAGTTCAAAATAAGTAATGAGAAGGATCAAGTATCATGATAGCTTTAATTACTTCAGTTCCTATTAAAGTCTGATTTTTATGTTTAAAAACTATATTTGCAAACAGTGAAAAGGAACACATGAACAAAAACCTTCTTATCATTCACAACATGTTGCCTAAAGCACATTTTATGTATATCCATATTGGTTTTTAAAAACTGATTCATCAAGCCCTGATTTCCCTTCTACACTGATTGGGAAATGGGGTGAGTCACTTAAAGCCACTCTATAATTTTATGTATATGTTGCTATTTAAGTGAAAACATATGTTTGATACAATATTATGAAAAGGTTGCCCTGAAGGAACTTCACAAAAATAATGGCTAGAAAACAATTCCAAAACTAAATCATTCTCCTACTGAAAAGTGAAAGTTAGTAAAGTACAGGAAATGCAATTATTGTCATGTTCACAATTCTTAGGGTAGTATGTGTAATGTTTTATTTAAAATAGTCGTAGTCATATGGAATCATGGAAACCATGGGTGTAAAGGAAGGTTGCATTTAATTGTTCAAATAACTTCACAACTCTTAATTTATCCTAATATTTGTTTTTTACTTAACCTTTATTGTATTTTTCCATTACCATTTTCCCTTTACTCTCCCCTCTCCCCCAGCAATCACTACACTGTTGTCCATGTCCATGAGTCTTTTCCTTTTTGCTAAATCTCTCCATCCTTTCACCTCCCACCACTAGCTCTCATCCATCTCTCCATCTATGAGTCTCTTTTAACATCCACATGGTAAAAGTTATATTCTTTACTGTTTAAGCTTTTTCTAAAGATTTTATTTATTTATTTTTATGGAGCAGGGAAGGAAGGGAGAAAAAGAGGGAGAGAAACATCAGTGTGTGGTTGCCTTTCATGTGCCCCTCATTGGGGATCGAACTGGTGACCTGGTCATTGGGGACCTGGCCTGCAACCCAGACATGTGCCCTGACTGGGAATTGAACTGGTGACCCTTTCATTCTCAGGACAGCATGCAATCCACTGAGCCACACCAGTCAGGGCTTTTTAAACATTTTCTATTAACAGCTTCTATTCAATATTAAGACTTTTATAAAAGTTATTTTTAAAAAAAGCTAAAAATACTAGTTTATTTGAAATAATAAAATAACAGAAACCTAGAAATAGCTCTAAATAGATGTATTGGCTAAAGATGGGTGATTTTTCAAATGGGAAGCCATAATTATATATGGCTTTTTGGTGAAAAATCAAGTTTAAGGGAAAGGAATTTTGACATTTTTGATGCTAACAATCCCTACTTTTTTGACAGTTCTCCTTCTTCTTATTCCCCATCTCCAGTCAAGGGTAGAAATCAATACGTAGAAAGTAAGAGGATATGAAGGTTCTGGGTTGTTCTGTTGGTGGGTTGTTTAATGCTTTGACAGTCCTGACCTCAGTGGGTGCTGAATCAGATAATCTAGATCATTCTAAAGCCAAACATAAACGATTGATTTTTTTTCTTGTTTGTCAGGAAGGGGTGATTGGTGTCATCCTCAAGTCTATTTACTCTTGAGTTTCTAGAGTTTCATGCATTGTTATTATTGCTATTGTTTCTTAATTATTTTTCAACAATGGCTCAATTCTGCTTGTTTCTGATCCAAAATTTGACATGCAGCCATCAGTTGGAAAACTCTTTTCCCATTTTCAGATGTTAATTTATAATTTACAATACTTTGTGTAATGTCTCTATAGACTATTAATTTGTTTAATGTGCTCATAACTTGCAGGAAACTTTATTAAACTTCTTTCATGATTTCCCTCTAATTTTTGAAACCCTCACCTCAAATCTTTTCAGCAGACTTTATGTCAGAAATTGAGGGTGTGTAAGTATTTCTGTATTGCAATTGACATATATTTTGTTTTACAATGTAGCCTGAAAGTCCCTGTGGGAATTCAGTCACTTCCCTGCTAACAATGGAGGTGCCTACCTATTGTTGTGGCACTTCAGGTACTATACAGCTTTCAAATGAATAACTCCTTAAATCTGAATTATGCAAATTTTTATTCTGCTACTTAAAATAATTATTTTCTTGACTCCCATCTCTAAACAATCTAATATAACCAATGCAAAAGGAGTTATGTGGATTTTGAGGAGGAAGGAATATTTTGTGTTTCCTTACTTTCCAGAGGTTTTTTTTTCCCCCAGAGGTTTTTATCTTATTTCTTATTATAGCATATAAGGCTCAACCCAATCTTCCCTAAACTGCTCTTTCTTACTTTTTAGTTGAAAATGCATGCTATGTTCTTTGCACCACAGCCTCCCCATTTTATTTGAGTCATTTTTTAAATATGCTTTAATAAGTTACCACTCCGAGTAATTTTTCTGTTTGCTATTCTTATATCAAATGACCTTAAACCAATTTACTCTGAGAAAAAGCATACTTACCTGTTAATACCATTTTTAAGTATCTCTTACTATAAAAATTTTTATTCTGTTTAATTATGGCCATATAAAAGGAATTGTTTCAGTGTAGTGTACTAGAAAAAGAATGAAACTTGATTCCCAACTCTGTCACTTACTGGTCTTTGTGAACTTTTATTAGTCATTTACTATTTCTGAGCCTTGGTATCTTCTACTGCAAAACAGTATTTATGGGCACCTTAGAGGTTAAGGTTAAAGGAGTAACTGAGATAAAGTATTTAAAACTGTTTCACACATACAGTTTTGACACACTCTAGGCCCATGATATATGATGATATTAATTAATACTTACATTGATTAATATAGTTATTATCTTCCATGAAGACAAATATAAGAAAATACATCTTTGTTGTTGAAAAGAAAGATCACAAAAAATTTAAAAATAAATTTGTATCCTAAATTTAAAACCAGTTTATACCCAAATAGCAGACGTAATTGATTGGCATTCAGCACATATAAGTCCCATTTCTCCAAGGGTAAAAATGCAATAGTTGCCAATGATTGCAGACTACACAGGATTACTGTGGCATAGAGATGAGAAGGTTATACTATTTTTCAATGCACATCTTTTTGTTTTATTTATCAGAGACTTCTATCTCTGTGTCAGTGACTTGGCTTGTATTTGTATTCAAATACATGAATGCAGTGCAAGTATTGATAGCTGTTTTTGATGTGACTCCATACAAATAAAATTTAAAAGAAAGTTTTAAGTTACTTAATGATTTGGAATTTGCATTTTATACACAAAATAATTCATGGTATAAGATAAGGTCATTAACAAGTCATCATGGTTTTTACTTTTGATTCAGTTTTAATTATTATAGTCTCTATCCAAATAGAAATATAAAAATATAGTTTTACACATGATTTAATTTGAAATTGCATTATGTCATTTATGCAATAGAAAAATAGCTTATGAAGTCACACTATGTTTACCTCAGATATTATGATTTGACAGATGAATGAGAAATAGTTGATTGGCATGATAAACATAAACAAGCAAGATCAATAGTCTAATGACCCCATGTATTAGAATTTTGGAGTATTAATGTTTACCCATTATCTTTCACAGGCTTCTGTTTAGGTATGAGCCATGAATACCAAGTTGACCTGTTTAGAATCACTGAATAAAGCATATTGACTGAGTAACAAGAATTGAGAGTTAACATGATAGATTGATGCCCTCTTATTCTAACCATTAGTCATTAGAACAAGCAATTTAAAAAAATGGATAGTAAGGAATTCTGTAGTATTTGAAGTCAACATTTTAAACTGGACTCATTACACTATCCTAGGCATTCAATCCTTGAGTTAGTTACAAAAAAGACCAAATAGAGTCATCTATAGAAATAATTCTTAATTTATAATGCAGATTCTCAGTATTCTGATAAAAAAGCTATATTAGAAGCTTTTTTTTACAGAAATATTTGATCTTCCTTAGAGAGACATCAAAATTAAAATTGGTTACCTATTTTGTAAATTTATAAAGTAAAATAAGTTTATTAATAACATGGCACAATTAGCATTTTAAAATACCAACTCAATGTAACAGAAATCCATAGTCCCACTGATGCATAAAATGTATTCATACCATGTACATGGAGAGGATTCAGTATCAAACTGGCTTCAATTTAGCTATCAATTCTTTAAAAAATGTACTAATCTTTTTGGATTTCTATACCTTTTCTGATTTGTCCTACAATTTATGTGGCTCCAATTAGAGTCCTCTAGCTTCAAAAATGGGTTTCTGAAGTATCTTATAAAAGGTACATTTTCCCCATTCCCATGTGGTCCAGTGTAGTTCCAGCTTATTTCCATAGGCACCCCTCTTTTTTTTCCAGTCACATGTTTTCTGCCAAACACCCTATTCATCTTAACATCTGCTACAGAGCTACATTTTCTGGAGTGTTGGGAAAGATCCAGAAGAGTAATACATCTGTTTCTCCATATTTTACTTCAAAATGGAGACAAGAAATCAGTTTGGTTAGGTAAATGAATCCTGACTTTGAAAAACACTTGTCAATTTTCAGCGTCAAATGGATGTTCTAGCTTCCTTGCACCATGCTGACTCATGGAAAACAGATATTAACCTACATGAGCTCTGAAATCTGAACAGAGCCTAACATTATTTTTAGTAAGTCTAACAAGATATTTCTTAGCAAACAATGGAGCCATAGGTGCACACACAGGAGGCTGAGTTAGAAATTCCAATCTATTCCATTCCATTATGTTTTTTTTAATTGAATTATTCTTTATTTGGATATTTTGCATAAACTAAGCTTAAACATATTTTGGTTTTTATACAGAAGCTCATTTAAAAATTTTTTAAAATTAATTATTTTTTAATAATGGAAAATTTTACACTTTTTAAAAAAGATTTTATTTACTTTTAGAGGGAAAGGGAGAGAGAAAGAGAGAAACATTGATGTGTGTTGTCTCTCTTGTTCCCTACTGGGGACCTGGCCCACAACCCAGGCATGTGCCCTGACTGGGGATCAAACCAGCAGCCCTTTGGTTCCCATGCCAGTGCTCAATCCACAGAGTCACACCAGTCAGGGCAGAAGCTCATTTTTTTAATAAAGTATGCATTTTGGTAAATCATGCAACAATGGAGCCTTTATTTCCTCACCTATAAAATTGGGTAGCCACACTGCCTAATGGTGGGGAAATGAAAACTCCCAGAGAGGCTGTATTAGAGGAGCTTGGGCAAGGAATCCAGGGTAGCTGCAGGAAGTGCCCAAGTTTACCTCATGTACCTAATAAACAACTTGGTCACTTAAACAATACTTTCTTCCGCATTCAGTTTATAACTTCAGAAATTATATGCAGATAGGATAAGATTGAGGAGTAGTAGAGACCCAGGGGATGGATGGATGAAAATCATTTTCTGGTTTTTAGGTGCACCATGAAAACCAGAGGGAGTCTCAATGTTTCCAGAAGGGGCAAAGCGGGGAAGAGCAGCATGAGCTCCCCTGGTGTCCAAGTCTGGTGAGAGCAGCTGCAGCAGAAGCAGTGTCAGAACCCCACTCCATTTCCCAGAGCTCCACCAAAAAGCAAACCACATCCTGCAACTCCAAATACTGCTGGGTGGAGAAGAGCATCAAGATGGAAAGGGAGGACCTACCTAAAAGCGGGTCACAGCCAACAGAAACTACACGGCCAGAAAACTAAGGTCTGGGAAAGGTTAAAAGGCCACAGCTGAAACCAGCTGCTCACATTTCAACCATCTGCGTGACCCGCCCAGCGTCCGTCACGTGACTGCCACATACAGGTGCTTCTGGAAGAGCTCAGGAGGAACCTCCACAGCCGGGAAGCATCAGAACCTGGGTTTCGGCCCTTGTCCAACCCAGCTCCTGCTCCATTCCACTCCACTCCACTCCACTTTTGGGTTCCCTAGGAGCTGCGGTGGAGGCCTAGCAGTGATCAACTGGAGCTGCAAAAGAGGAAGGTGGGTGTCAGGCTGAGGCCAGGCCTTGGGTGCTGCCCCTGTGGGCGGTAGTACTTCTCCTGTGGTCCTTTGGTTTAGCTCCTATCCCAGGTGTCTGAGGCCCTGCATTAGGCCCTAAAGCAGGGGTATCCAACCTGCAGCCCAGGGGTTCCATGTGGCTCAGGGTGGCTATGAATGCGGCCCAATACAACATCATAAATTTACTTACGACATTTTGAAGTTTTTTTGTGATTACGTCTTGCAGTGTATTTAATGTATGGCCTAAGACAACTTTTCTTCCAGTGTGGCCCAGAGACGCCAAAAGGTTGGACACCCCTGAAAAGAAAATGATTTGTTTTTCTAGTGAACTTGGGTTTAGTCCAGTTTTGGTGCCCAGACTTTCAGTCAGCATACAGACCCTGTATCTCCATGTCCTAGCAGTGCTGTTTCATGAATGAGGGTGTTTTGGATGTTACAGTGGGTTAAAATTAAATTTGTGAAATTAGGAGCTCATTCTTGAGATAAATGAAGGTATATGGGACCCTTGTGAACAGGGATCATGGGCTTTTGATGATTTTGATGTAAGCCTACACTAGGTAATGAGTGAGACGTGGAGGCCCATGAGCCTGAGATTCGTTAGCATCACTTGCTGGTCTCTCTGTGTCTGGCACCGTTCTGAGTGCTGTCAGAGCACCCAGAGACTTTTGAGTGCTATGACAGTGCCTTCTTCCAACTGAGTGAAGGGGCCTAGAACAACAGCAACATTGAAAGACCTAGAGGTCCTCTCTTTGCATAGAAAGAACATCTAAAGTTATTTGAATTTGATAGCATCACACAATGACTGACTAATGTACGCTTGTGGGGAAAAAAGTGTTTTGTTTTGAATTTTAGTACATTTTTGTGCAAAGTTCATAAGAAAGTATACTTCCTTTGGATTGTTATATATTTTTATTTTATTTTTTAATTACTTTACTGTTGTTCAATTACAGTTGTCTGGATTTTCTCTCTACCCTGGCCAAATCCACCTCCCTCCCTTGCTTCCATCCTTCCCCTTGGTTTTGTTTGCATCCACCCTCCCACCTCCACTCTGGCTGTTGTTAGATTGTTCTTAATTTCAATGCCTCTGGTTATATTTTGTCTGCTTTTTCCTTTTGTTGATTATGTTCCAGTTAAAGGTGAGATCATATGGTATTTGTCCCTTACCGACTGGCTTATTTCATTTAGCATTAAGCTCTCCAGGTCCATCCATGCTGTCACAAAGGGTAGGAACTCCTTCTTTCTTTCTGCTGCATAGAATTCCACTGTGTAAATGTACCATAGTTTTTTGATCCACTCATTTGCTGACGGGCACTCAGGTTGCTTCCAGCACTTGGCTATTATAAATTGTGCTGCTATAAACATTGGGGTGCATAGGCTCTTTTGGATTGGTGTTTCAGTGTTCTTAGGATATAATCCTAGCTGTGGAATTGCCGGGTTGAAAGGCAGTTCCATTTTAAGTTTCCTGAGGAAATCTCATACTGTGTTCCATAGTGGTTGTACAGTCTGCAATCCCACCAACAGTGCTCTAGGGTTCCGTTTTCTCCACAACCTCTCCAACACTTGTTTGTTGCTTTGTTTATGATGGCCATTCTGACTGGTGTGAGGTGGTATCTCATTGTGGTTTTAATTTGCATCTCTCTAATGGCTAGTGATGCTGAGCATCTTTTCATATGTCTCTGGACCCTCCATATGTCCTCACTGGAGAAGTGTCTGTTCAAGTCCTTTGCCCACTTTTTAATTGTTTTTTTGTCTTCATGGAGTGGATGGTTATATATTTTTACATGAGTTGCAGGTTTATTGATGATTATTGATTGAAGATAACATAATGGAGACCATTATGTTATCTTTTTAGATGTCAACCTTTTAAACTGGATATATTTATGGCAGTCAAAGAAACCTTTATTTGACTTGTTCTAAATTCAGCTAATTTAACTAAATGAAATGTTTCTAAAAAAATTGCCAACACATTCACAATCAATTATCCAACATCCAATGCTAAACAAACTGCAACATAGGGAATGTTAGCCAAATAAATACACATCAGTTATATGCAAATTTAATCTTTTTTATTTGTTTTGACTGTAACATTAGTTAACAGTCACTATTAATGTACGATAAACCACATGACTCAGCCACAGGACAGTGTTATCAGTAGCTTGGTTACTGGTCTCAGTTAATCTGAAAATGAACATGTCTTATGTCACAAGGATGCCTTGGGTATGCCAGTCAAGCTATGAGCTAGTCGGTAAATGATTATTCCAGCTGCAATTACTTGATAGATATATTATCAACACAAAACCAGTTCAGAAAAGAAGCTGTGAAAAGCATTACCATAAAAAATGAAATATTTTACTTCTCAATATATCATCGGTTTACTGTGGCAACTGACAACCAGGCCTGGAAGCAATTAATTTCTCAGGGACACATGCCTTGTCTGGTGGCACAGTGTCTTCAACAATCATAGAACCAACTGCTCTAATTTTTAGTCCCTCATTTAAAATGATGTTTTAAACAATTACTATTTCATAATATACCTTGCCTAACCACCAGCATTGATATGCTGGGTGTGTTATATTATTCAGAACCCAGATGAGCTAGATATTTCCTTGGGAAAACAAACCGTTATCATTATTAGGGGTAAAAAGCACTTAGGTATTTTACCTCTTTGATTAGGTTTATTCCTAGGTATTTTATTTTTCTTTTTGCTATATCAAATGGGATGTTTTTCTTGATTTCTGTTTCTGCTGTTTCATTGTTGGTGTACAAAAATGCCTTTGATTTCTGGATATTGACTTTGTATCCTGCCGTTTTGCCAAATTCACTTATTAGGTCAAGCAGTTTTTTGGCCGAGTCTACCATGTACACTAGCATGCCATCTGCAAAAAGTGACAGTTTTGTTTCCTCCTTCCCAATTTAGGTGTCTTTTATTTCCTTTTCTTGTCTGATCGCTGTGGCTAAAACTTGCAGTACTATATTGAATAGAAGTGGTGAAAGTGGACAGCCTTGTCTTGTTCCTGATCTCAGTGGAAAAGATTTTAGTTTTTGCCCATTGAGTATGATGTTGGCTGTAGGTCTCTCATATATGGCCTTTATTATGTTGAGGAATGCTCCCTCTATTCCCACTTTGCTGAGTGTTTTTATCATAAATGGGTGTTATACCTTATCAAATGCTTTTTCTGCATCTATTGATATGATCATGTGATTTTTGTCTTTGCTTTTGTTTATGTGATGAATTACTTTTACTGATTTGTGAATATTGAACAATCCTTGCATCCTTGGGATGAATCCCACTTGGTCTTGGTGTATGATCTTTCTAATGAATTGTTGAATGCGGTTTTCCAATACTTTGTTGAGGATTTTAGCATCTATGTTCATCAGGGATATTGGCCTGAAATTTTCTTTCTTTGTTGTGTCTTTATCTGGTTTTGGGATTAGGATGATCCTCCTCATAAAAAGAGTTAGGGAGTCTTCTATCTTTTTGGATTTTTTGGAATAGTCTGTGAAGGATAGGGGTTAGCTCTTCCTT
>CM052549.1:64478178-64542119 GCA_028533065.1 Trachops cirrhosus
AGTCTTTTGTGGTCAGAGAAAATGCTCGGTATGATTTCAATTTTCTTGAATTTGTTGAGGCTTGTTTTGTGTCCTATCATGTGGTCTATCTTTGAAAATGTTCCATGTGCATTTGAAAAGAATGTGTATTTAGCTTCTTTAGGATGAAGGGCTCTATATATATCAGTTAAGTCCATTTCATCTAGGGCATTTTTCAATGCCACAATAACTTTGTTGATATTTTGTTTGGAAGATCTGTCCATTTTTGACAGTGGGGTGTTAAAATCCTCTACTATAATTGTGTTGCTGTCAATATCTTTCTTGAAGTCCTCTAACATTTTCTTTATGTATTTGGGTGCTCCTATATTGGGTGCATATATATTTACAATGTTTATGTCTTCTTGGTGGATTCTTCCCTTGAGTATTATGAAGTGACCTTCTGGGTCTCTGTTTATGGCTGTTTTTGGAAGTCTATTTTGTCTGATATGAGTATTGCTCTCCCAGCTTTTTTTTCCTATCCATTTTCTTGGAAAATTTGTTTTCAGCCCTTCACTTTCAGCCTGTGTAGGTCTTTTGTCCTGAGGTGGGTCTCTTGTAGGCAGCATATGTGTGGGTTGTGCTTTCTTATCCATTCAGCTATTCTATGGCTTTTGATTGGAGCATTTAATACATTTACATTTAAGGTTATTATTGATAGAAACTTATTCATTGCCATTTTCCTACCTGTGTCTCTCTCTCTCTCTTTTCCTTTCGTTCCTTAAAGTAGTCCCTTTAACATTTCTTGCAGAGCTGGTTTGTTGGAGGTGTTTTCTTTTAGACTTCTTTTGTCTGGGAAGCTCCTTATTTGGCCTTTATCTTCATTGAGAGCCTTGCTGGGTAAAGTAGCCTTGGTTGCAGGCCTCTGGTTCTCATTACTTGGAATATCTCTTGCCATTCTCTTCTAGCATGGAATGTTTCCATTGAGAAGTCAGCTGCTAATCTTATTGGGGCTCCCTTGTATGTTACTTCCTGTTTCTCCCTCGCTGCCTTTAAGATTCTCTCCTTGTCTTGGAATTTTGCCATTTTAATTATGATATGTCTTGAAGTGGGTCTCTTTGGGTTCCTCTTGTTTGGGACTCTCTGTGTTTCCTGGATTTGTGTGACTTTTTACCTCATCAAATTAGGGAAGTTTTCCATCATTACTTTTTCAAATAGGTTTCCTATCCCTTGCTTTTTTTTTTCTCCTTCTGGTATCCCTATTATACGGATATTATTATGTTTCATATTGTCATGCATTTCTCTTAATCCCTCTTCATTCTTTCTGAGCCTTTTTTCCTGTTCTTGCTCTTTCTGGGTGTTTTTTTTCTACTTTGTCCTCCAGCTCACTGATCTGATCTTCTGCTTCATCGATCCTGCTTTTGATTTCTTCTACTGTGTTCTTCAGTTCAAAAATTGTATTCTTCATTTCCTCTTGGGTCTTGTTGATAGTTTCTATTTCTTTTTTCATGTTGGTATAGTTTGCAGTGAGTTCATCATAGCTTCCCTGTAGTTTTCTGGTAGCTCATTGTGAGCTCGGTGAGCTTCCTGATAATCATTTCTTTGAACTCAGAAAATGATAGTTGAGTTGCCTCTATTTCATTTAGCATTCTTTTTGAGGATTCCTCCTTTCCTTTCTTTTGGGAATTGTTTCTTTGTCTTCTCATTGTTTGTGGGACTCTTCTTGTTAGCTTCAGCTTCTTAAATTGATCTGTTCTGGCTCCTTAGGTTTATGGTGTGAACTTCTGTGGTAGAGTACCTGTGAGGTGCAGTGGTGCAGTCTCCTTGATTTCCTGAGTTCACTGGTCTTGGGTTGTTGAAGTTGGTTCTGTGTTTTTCTTTGGGTTTTGATTGTTGTTGGGCCTTTCTTTGGTGGATCCTTCTCGCCAGCTCCTTAACTGAGGTTCACTCTGTCCACCACCTCTTGTATTTTGTTGTGCTGGTGAGGGCTGGTTGTGTTGAAGCTGGTTGTTCCATGTGTACAAGGTTTTGGGGATTCTCTCTTGCTCTTGTTCAGTTGTTTGTACTGGGTAGTTTCTCCACTATTTAGTTGTATTTCCAGATAGTTCCTGGATTGACGTTTGTGTAGTTTCCACTGTCTCCTTCACGTTCTTCTGTTGTTATATGTTGGTGGTTCCTATGTTGTTGGGTTCTCTCTTCCAGTGGGTAACCTCGTGTTCACTGCTTCCACCTATTCTTTTTTGTGATCAGTTGAAGGAGGAAGGCAAAATGGTTTAAAACAGCGATAGAGTATTCTATGATATTTACAGTAGCAGCTGGTAGAGAAGAGATAGGAGATCCTTTGGTTATGTATAGTGTTAACCGTGATCTTCCACCCAACTAGCCACTTTTTAGAAAGGCTGGAAAGAAGGTAAGACTCTTGTTGTGAGTTGGATCTAGAAAGCAATGAGGTTGTGGGAGGTCATATTCTGAGGTAAGGTGAGAGTAAAGGATAGTAAATAGGTGTAGTGTGTGAGAAAATAGAGTTAACCACTACAGTAATAGAGTTCAGGAAACTGTGAACTGGGCTAAGATCAAGGAGGGGTGTTGTGAGGTATTTACAAGTATATGGAACAGCTATTATTTACAAGAATATTAGAGCAATAATCATATGATAGAATCTATGTGATCTGGATAAGAAGAATAGGGAGTATAGGACCTTAAGTAGTGTGCTAATGGAACCCAAGTGATATGAAGGACAGTAAATTAGCAATACACTATGAAGGAGAGAATGGGGAAACCTGTCAAATGATACAATATAACCAGCCAAGCAAAGAAGACTATACAGAAAGAGGAGGAATACAAAAATACTATTAAAATAAAAGATGTAAGAATAATGAAAAAAATAGTGATACAAATATGCAATAACTTGCAGGTTCTTTGTAATAGCAAAGTTAATTTTTGTCTCACTGTTTCAACTGTTGGGATGCCCTCTCTTTGGGTCCAACTCTGTTCTTTTTACAGTGCCAGGTATTTTTGGTTCACTTGTGGGTATTAAAAAAATGGCAGAAGGGAGAAAGAAGACATAAAATTGGAAATAAAGGAAGAAGGAATAAAACAAGAAAGAAGGAAAGAGAGGAAAAAGGTATTGAAAGATAAAACAATAATAAAAATTTTAAAAAAAGAAAAGATTACTTACTTCAGACTGGCCAAACAGTTTTTCTGGTCTTGCTGACTGCAGCAGGCTAAGGGGCGATTGGTATGGTTTTTCTCCCTTCTGGATCTGCACTCAGCCAGTCTTGAGCCCACTGTCCCCAAAGCTAGCCTGACACCTCTCCCCAGTGCCTTGGGTGTCAGATTCAGGTCTTCCTGAGAGCACTCTTTCCCCTGTGGTTACCACTGTGGTCTGGGATGCCGCGGGCACTCGCTCGCCCAGGCTGCCTCCGTCCTGCGGGCTCAGGTGTGCACCCTTCCTAATGGTATGGGGGTGCCCAGGGCCTTCTGTGCAAAGTTCCCCGCCACCTCAGGATCGCTGCCCAGCTGGGTGGGGACGAGGCTGAGCAGCTGTTGCGGGAGTATTCCCCAAACACTTTCTTTTTGAGAAATTGCTCCTACTCAAGGCTACGGCTCCATACAACCCAGTTTTCCAGCCAGACAAGTGACTATGGGGTCAGTGCCCATCACTGCACTCTCAACTCGCCCAAACCAGTGTCCACAGACTCTGCGGGTGATCACAGCCCCTGTGTGTGCCACCCTGTCCTCCTTCCCCTCTCTGCCACTTCAAGCAATCAGGTCTTTCCCAGTGCTGTTTAAACCTTGATTGGCCAGGGAGGGAGGGAGCAGTTGACCTGGCTCTCTCCCAAGGACTCTGTGGCAGACTCAGGGGCAGGTGCCAGGCCTGGGGCTACAGCCACTCTGGATCCTGAGCTGATCCCTGGGACTTATTGACCTGAAGCACTCTCCTTACTGTCTGGTTTTTCAGTGTCCACTACAATTTTTGGTCTTTTATTTTCATATATGCTGGGGTACTGTTGGCTTTTTGCTCTCTTCCTCTGTACATTAGCTAGGTTTTTCTCCCGTGTGTAGGGGGAAGTGGAATCTGCTCCCTCCTACCACATTGCCATCTTCCCTCTCTCTGAATGGATATTTTTATTGCAAGTTAATCATTCGGTTAGTTAATTGAGTTCTTACTACAAATCATGTGTCTGGCGCTGTTTAGACCCAAGGATGGAAAACACAAAGTTCTTTAACCACATGGAATATATATTTTATTTGGGGAACAAATAAATACATGAATTAATTAATGAATCCATTTATAAGACAAACTCAGATAATAATAATTGCTCTGCAAAAGTGTGATAATATGATAGAAATTGTCTGGGAGTGAGTAGGTTCACTGTGTTACCCGGGGAAGGAGTTCAGAAAAGATCTGTTGAACTTACACTAAAATGATATGAGGGGGTCGTGAGAAGAATATTCTAAATATAGAAACTAGCAAGTTTGGCAGGTCCTCAATGTTGTTTCATGCAACATCATTTCTTTATAATGTTGATAAGACATTGTAGGAACTTAACTCATGTGTATCAATTAGCCTTTGTTATAACTGGTTTTGTTATATGCCGTTTTACTAAATTTTCAATACCCATTAATGACATAAAGTGAGAACTTCCTGTACAAAAGCCTTGAATGGGAACATAGTCATTTTGTTTGATGAGCAAGGTAAGAACAAGTGTAAGTGGAGTGTAGAGAAGGAAAAATGTAAGACTAGGCCAGGTTAGATAAAGTATGATTGATTGGCCATAGTAATGAGTTTGCATTTTATGTTAATTGAAATAAAAAAGTTTAGGGGGTGTTTTATAGGTAAAATATGGGATTTATTTTTTAAAGGATCACTTTGGCTGATATGTAGGAGAAAAGAACAGTGGTTAAGTATTGTAGCAGGATTCACAACCTGTTTTTTTTATATTCAGAACATATTTGAAAAATAAAGCTATTATGATATAATAATGGATAGATTATATAAAGTAAGAGAAAAAGAATCAAAGGAATATTCTTAGGTTTATGGAAAGAGAAACTCACTGCCTGATTTTTCCATTTTGAGTTGAGATGACTTGGTTATGGGTTAAGGACAGAGACTAATACTTCTGTTGTGCAAAGTTAATTTGGATGTATGTGTTAGACCTCCAGGCAGAGATGGTTTATAGATACTCATATATAAATGAAGATGTCTATAGCTATACATATAAAATCATATTTTAAAATATTTAGAGTTTTTTAAATTTGAAAATATGCAGATAATGGGAATAAATGATAAAAATTATCTATAATGGCTGCTAAAATCATTATGTGAAAAGTTGGCAGAGAAAATTGATAATGGATGAATAAGATTTGAATCCCCTAGTCATTTTTAACTGCTTAGACATGGTGTATCTCTTGATTTGACATGCACAGCAATTGGGCTTCCGGTCAAGATGACAGAATAGTAAACATTGTACTCACCTCCTCTCATGACCACTTCAGAATTACAGATAAACCATAGAACAACCATCACTGAGAACCACCTGAAAGCTAGCTGAACAGAAGTCATATAATTAAGGACATACAGAAGACATATTGAGATTGCTAGGAGGGAAAATAATGCAGAACTGATATCCACTTGTTGTATTTTAAAACTGGGAGGAATATTGCACCAATGAAAGTTCATCCTCAGAGGTGAGGAGTCCAAGCTCTCCACTAGACTCCTGAGCCTAGGGTTCCAGTACTGGGAAGAGATGTCCACATAACTTCTGGATGTGAAAACCAGCAAGGATTATGCCTTAGTGAGATGGAGGACTTCTGGAATCCTAGGCATTCCTCTTAAAGGGCCCACACACAGGCTTACTTGGTGATAGACTTACTTGCTCTGAGCTCCAATGCTTAGGAAGCAATTTGAAAGGTGTCAGGGACGTATGGGGAAGAACTGAGTTGTGTTGAATCAGGGTGAGGGTTGGAGGGGAAACTTTCTACCAGACAGAAGTGTTGGCAGAAGCCATTGTTCCTTCACTGAACCCTCCTCCTGCTGGCACAAATAGGTGCAATATCTGAGTCTCAATCAACCTGTGAATCCTACTTCTTAGGGTCAGCCCCTGAACAATAATAGCTCCTCTACTATAGTCACAGCCAGTCCTCACAACCAATCAGCCTGAGAGTCAGTTTCTTCCATTGACATGCCAACAGCAATCAAGGCTCATCTACAGTAGGAAAGCATATACAACCCACTCAAGGGACACATCTGGAGCATCTGGCTCACTTTGCCAGGGAAACTGCACCACTGGGCAGCACAGGACACCAACTACATAAGGTCACTCTACCAAGACTGGGAGACATAACAGCTCTACCTAATAAATAGAAGCAAATACAGGAAAGCAGCCAAAATGAGGAGACAAAAAATTTGTCTCAAATAACAGAACAAAACCCCAAAAAGAGAACTCAAAAAAGGGAGACAAACAATCTACCAGATGAAGAGTTCTAAACACTGGTTATAAGGAAGCTTAATGATCTCGGTGAGAACCTAAAAGAGGAGATAGGAAACATAAAAATAGAGATAGAAAACAAAAAAAAACAGTCAGAAATGAAAAATACAGCAATTGCAATGAGGAATAAATTAGAGGTAGTCTACAGATTAGATGGAGCAGAGAATCAAACCAGCAATTTAGAAGATAAGTTGGCAGAAATCATTCAATCTGTGCAGCAAACAAAAAAAGAATTTAAAAAATGATGATAGTTTAAGGGGTCTCTGGGACAACATCAAGCATCAATTCACATCATAGGAGGGCCTGAAAGAGAAGAAAGAAAGAAATTGAAAGCCTATTTGAAGAAATGATGACATAAAACTTCCATAGCCTGGTGAAGGAAATAGACATACAAGCCCAGGAAAGGCAGAAAGTTTCAAACAAGAGGCTCACACCAAGACATATCATAATTAAAATGCTAAAGGTTAAAGACAGAAAATTATAAAAGCAGGAAGAGAAATAAGTTAGTTACATTCAAGGGAGCTTCCATAAGACTGTCAGCTGATTTCTTAACAGAAACTTTGCAGGCCAGAAGAGATTGTTACAAAATATTCCAAGTGATGAAAAGTAAAGACCTATAACCAACATTACTCTATCCAGCAAAGCTATCATTTAGAATTGAAGGGCAGATAAAGAGCTTCCCAGGTTAGGAGGGGGAACTATATGAGTTCATCAACACCAAACTAGTATTATAAGAAATGTTAAAAGGACTTCTTTAAGAAGAAGAAAAAGATCAAGGAATAAAATAGCATTAAATACATACCTATCAACAATTACTTTAAATGTAAATAGAGTAAATGCTCCTATTAAAAAATAGGGTAACTGAGTAGATAAGAAAACAAGACCCATACATATAAAGTCTCCAGGAGACACTTCAGATCAAAAGACACATAGAACTGAAAGTAAAGGGATAAAAAATATATTTCCTGAAAATGGAAATTGAAAAAAAATAAAGCTTGGGTAGCAATACTTATACCAGATAAAATAAACTTTAAAACAAAAGCTATAACAAAGACAAAGAAATACTCAGCAATTCCTCTTCTTGGTAATTATCCAAAGGAATTCAAAACACTTGTTTGAAAAGGCATATGCATTTTATGTTAATTACAGCATTATTTGCAATAGATAAGATATGGAAACAACTAAGTGTTCATCACTACATGGACAAAGAAGTGATACATATTTGCAATGGAAAATGACTGAACCATAAAAGAATGGAACCTTGCCATCTGCAACAACATGGATGGACCTAGAGGGTATTATGCTAGATGAAATATTTCAGACAGTGAAGGACAAATACCATATGATGGCACTTATATGTGGAATCTAAAAACCAAAACAAACAAACAAACAAACAAAACTGAAACAAACTCAGAGATACAAAGAACAATTTGATGGTTGTCAGATGGAAGGGGGTTTAGAGGAATGGGTTAAAAATAGAAGGGGGATTAAGCAGCACAAATTGGTATTTAGAAAATGGTCTTAGGCCTGTAAAGTATAGACTAGGAAATTAGTCCATAAGAAGGTAATAACTATGTATGGTATCAGATGGGTACTAGATTTATCAGGGTGATCACTTTGTAAGGTATATAAATATCTAATTGCTCTGTTGGATACCTGAAACTAACACAATATTGTATGTCAACTGTAATTGAGAAATTTAAAAATAAATAAATAAATAATAAAAGAAAGGCACTGCAACTGCAATTAAATGGCATTACTTATGAAATACCCATCTAAATATTTAACGTGACTCTCATCATATCCCTAGGCCCGATTAAGTTTACAGGAAGCAATGAGGTTGACAGCATGTTGACACCATGGTGATGCCATTAGCGAATGGGAAGATGTTGGAAATACTACGGGACTAAGGACTCATTTCCTGGAGAAGTTAAGTGGTGGGGATGGGGGTGGCATTGGGGAAGGAGAGAGATCTGTTCTAGATTAAAAGAATAAAAAAAATGAAAAATTTCAATCTATGTAATTTATTAGGATCCTGATTTAAACAAAGCAAATTGCCCTGGCTGCTGTGGCTCAGTGGATTGAGTGCTGGCCTTCGAACCAAAGAGTTGTCGGTTTGATTCCCACCCAGGACATATGCCTAGGTTGCAGGCCAGGTCCCCAGTAGGGGGCATGTAAGAGGCAACCACACATTGATATTTCTCTCCCTCTCTTTCTCCCTCCCTTCCCCTCTCTCTAAAAATAACTAAATACAATCTTTAAAGAAATAAATAAAACAAATGTAAAAAGATAGTTATTGAACTGAGACAATCAAGGAGGTTTTAATACTGACTAGATATAAGAAAAAATAAATACAGATTTTATGACTTTGTTTTTAAAACAACATTTGGATTATTTAAAGGGGAAATTATACATATCTGGTATAAAATTGTTCATCTTGGGGTGTGAGGATAACAGTGATTATAAATGACCCAAGAATCATCATATGTTGGTTAGTTTGCATCTGCATTTTTTAAAAAATAAGGTTAATGAATATTTTATATTGTTTGAACATTCTCATGATAAACACGTACATATATACCTTTGAGTGGACTATATGGGAACCTTATAATCTTAGTGTATAACCAGGTGATACTTGTAATAAGGAGATAAAGAGCAAACAAAATGTAGAGATTTTTGAGAATATAGTATGAGGGGGTGATGAGGACAGAGCTAGAACTCCCGAGGGCTTGTGGAAAGTGGTAAAGTGGGAAGGGTGGGAGGTGGGATCACATAAAAAGATGTATTAAACAGTACGGGGCTAGCCATCCCTGGAAATTTGAGTCACCTGGGAGGATTATGCTTTTGATGGTGAACAATCTGAAATGAAAGAAATGTATGATGGAATTGGGCCAATATTTTCTAAGAAAGGGCAACTACTAAATATAGTTGACATGGTTTTTGATAAAATAACTTCAAGAAGGAAATGAAAACATAATAGTTCTTAGGAAGCTGTTCAGTTTTGCAGGGTTGTTTTTTTTTTTTCCAATTTAAAACAATAGTAAAATTTGGTTTCTGGATTCTTTACAACATTATACTACTGATCTCAGCAGAGCATTTTGTTTATCTGAAACATATAATTGCTCATTGTCTATTTGTTATTTTCTTTCTTCCTTTTTCTAATTCACTTCTGTTTATTGTGTTTCACAGCACTGAATCTTGCTTACTTATTGCTTTTCCTCATCTGTCTTATTTTCAGCAGTTTATCACAGCAGACACTGTTATAAAGACTGATGTCTGTGCAGTTGAAAATACGATCAAATAGCACATCCCTCCGATGCTCTACTCAGGAGATCTGCGTGGTAGTCTGTGTGTGGAGGGACAAAAGTGCGAGAGGTAAACCAGTGACTGGGAGGCAGATGTTTTCTAACCTTTCATTGGTACTAACTCCATGGGAAGGAGTCCAGATAAATTTGTGCTTTTCATATAAAACATCATAGCTGTATAAATCTGTATGTTTACTTATATCCCATGTAATTCCCTCTCAAAAAATCTTTAGGCAACTTCCAGTAGTCTTTAATATATAAAAGTGTAAAATTGAAATTTGGATCCCATAGTACATGATTATTAAATGTGACTAAATATTTAGCTCTAAACTTAAGTCTACCATGTTGAGTTCAGATAAAATATATTCTATTCTATTATAGATGAAAATAATTGTAAATATCCAAAATGAAAAGTTGATATGTATTTTAGTCTCTATAAAAGGTGAGAGAAATGTACTTTCTGTGAACCATAAATATCTCTAGTCATAGAATAGTGATAAAAATGATTTCTCCCTTTTAACTTTACAAGGGGTTTGGTACACTTCAGAAACAATGAAAGATACCAAACTTTATTTAGATATTATCACAATAATCCAATTTATTTTTAAGTAGTCCTTGTAGGAAAACTAAAGTCCTCTCCATTTTACATATTTTGCTTAGAAATAATGACTTTAGCAAATCTAACTCATTTTAAAATGTGGAGCTCTGGTATTTTAAAATAATTCTCTAATATCTCTTAAAGCACATATTGAAATTCTATAGCAAATAATTTTAAATATTTAAAAGTATAGTGAGAATTTTTTACATGTCAATGACAATACAGATATGTATTAACTTCAGAATAAAATCTATAGCCTATGAACATGTAAAATGCCCTAAAATTTTAATTTCCTAAAATCTTAGGAGAATAATAATAATCATTTAAAGATTATTTGTTTATTTCTAGCATTTTATATGTAATTTGTTTTTTATGAATGTATATTTTTCCTCTGTAGACCATGAGTATTTATTCATATTGCAGTTCAGACACAAAAGCAGGTCAGATAATTGACACATTTATTCATAAAATGCCTTAAATTTTTGACAGCAGAAGATATCAATGAATATATGAAACCACAGACTGCCTCATTTTTCTACTATTTTATATAGTAGAAATCATTTAATGAATTATTCAAGTTCTTATTTATTAATAGTTTATCAAATTTTATTTAGGATGTTTGCACAAATATTCTGGGATGAATTATTTAATTTTTGCTGGATTACCTTGCAAAACACATTTCCAGTTTTGGAATAGACCTTGAGAAGTCATATTTAGATCAGACAGACTTAACACACTAAGTGGAGCTACGTACTGGTGAAAACAAATAGATCAGTTAAAGTATCAAACACTGCTTGCTCCAACCACTGAATTTGGATTTAAAAGATTTTTTTTTTTTTGAGATAGGGTTTCTGGAACAGTTATGATATGTGTCCAACACACATGTTCTGGATAGCTCGAAATTTAACCCTAGACTTGAACCAAAATTAAAATATCTAAGTTTCATAAACTACTTGGATTTGCTAACCTTTCTGGTTAGATGATAGAAGCTGAAAGCTTATCTTGAAACCAGCTAAACTGGCTGGTTTTATTCCAAGTGCCTTACGTGAATTTGACCCTTGATATACATAATAGTATTGGGCTTTGCTAGAGAAAAATATTTATTTTTCTTTTTCCAGCTTTTTATTTGAAAGTTATTTCATCTTTATAAAAGAGTTGCAAAAATATGAATAGTGCAAAAACATCCATGTACCCTTTACTCAGATTTATCTGTTGATATCATTTTATCCCATTTGTAAAGGTGTGACTTTTAATAACACTTTCCTGAAGACTTGGGAACAATAAAACTACAATAGTAAAAGCATTACATATAACTGCTAGTGCTAGAAATGGCTATTCTTAAAGCACGGTTGCTCAGATCCAGCCCCTCCGCTCGTTGCAGAGCCCTGTCACTGCTTTGCTTTTTGCTCTCCCCCACATAAAGATCAGTAAGCCAGGCTTGGAGAGTAGTCCTACTCTAGTTTTGCCAGCCTCCTTTCGAACCTCACCTGATCCAGTGCTTTTCCACCAGAAGAAAGGTAGCATCTGCCCATGAGGGAGAGCCAGACCTTAGGGAAGTATGACAGTAAGTTTCTCAATGTGTGGCTTCTTTAGTCTTGAATAAAGATCAGGTCTATGTGTCCACATGTAATTTTCTTAACGTGTCATTAAAAACGAATTGCACATTAATCATTAGCATCTCTGCTAAATTTTCTCAAAGACAAGGACCCATCACATCTTTCTAACAGTTACTCTTTACAACCAAGTGAGTCAGTTATTCTCCCTCCCCTTCCCTCCTCCCTCTCTACCCCCTTCCCCACCCCACCCCTTTCTCTCAGCAGTGGATTTAATTTATCCCCTAGTAAAGTTCTTCTTCACCCTTAAAATGTAAGGGTAAAATGTGACTTTAAATGTATTTTTTCCTTGAATCCTTCCCTCATATCTTATTTATATTTTATTTTTAAAGATTTTATTTATTTATTTTTAGAGAGAGGGGAAGGGAGGGAGAGTGAGAGAGGAACATCAATGTGTGGTTGCCTCTCATGCACCCCCTACTGGGGACCTGGCCCACAACCCAGACACATGCCCTGACTGGGAATAGATCCAGCCACCCTTTGGTTCATAGACTGGCACTCAATCCACTGAGCCACACAAGCCAGGGCATACTTTAATAAGTATTAAACAAGTATTGTGTTTTGCTTTTTAAATAGATTGTTTATATCTTTCTAAGTACCTATTTCTTTCTACTTTGTTAATAAAAATTAAAATCTCCAAATCTGGTGTCCACAGTATAATCATATTTTATTGTGTGCATATTAGGAATTAATTAAAATATTTTCTTCAGTATTCTTACTCTCAATCACATTGAACCACATACTTCTAAAAGCTTATGTTGTTACCTTCTATTTAACCAATTAATTGTGGAAGGAAAAGAAATATTTTAGAGTCAGTGGTGAACTTTTAGAAACTTAGGCAAATAGGGAGTTATTTTAGGGGATGAATGTGGAGATATTTCCATGCAATTATTTTACATAAGTGGCCTCCTTTGGCTACTTACTCACAAACACAATCCAGGTACTACCAATTTACCTCATTAAGTTCTCTCCTGGTGCTCTTAGCTTCTTATCAACTTCTGTAGGGTTTTCCCATAATATCTTATTCTAATTCCCCTCCCAACCTATTTCACTATTCCTTTTATTAATATTTTTATAACATGATTTAGGCATGAGGGTCATTTAAACTTTTACCACCTCCACTGCAAAAACAAAGAAGCTTATGAGAGCATTATGACAAATGAAAAAGAATTGTTACTGATTTATTTTATTTTATTTTTATTTTTTGATATAATCTTTATTGTATTTTTTCCATCACTATTTTGTCCTCTATACCCACCTCCCCCAGCAATCACCACATTGTTGTCCATGTCCATAAGTGCTTTTTTATTTTTGGTCTATCCCTCTATACCAGGGGTATTAAACTCATTTTCACCAGGGGCCACATCAGCCTCTCAGTTGCCTTCAAAGGGCCGAATGTAATTTTAGGACTGTATAAATGTAACTACTCCTTAACAGTTAAGCGAGAACTTGGTGTTCCCGCCAGATAGAAACAAAGTGCCGGGCTGGATAAAACAAGGTGGAGGGCCAGATTCCAGCCACAGGCCCTGTGTTTGCCACCCGTGCATCTATCCCCTAACCTCTGCCCCCCGCCAGTAGCTGTGGTCCAGCTCTCCATCTATGAATCTGTCTCCATTTTCATTGTTAGTTCAGTTTCTTCATTAGATTCCGCATATAAGTGAAATCATATGGTGTTTGTTTCTCTGGATGGCTTATTTCAGCTAGCATAATGTTAGTGATTTATAAGTAATCTGAAAGAAAATGCCCAACACATTACCTGTTGCTGAAAGCCCTCTTCTAAGCACTGTGTAACCTATGCTGAGTGGAGAGAGGGGCTACAGGATGAGCACGAGTCTATAGCAACTAAAAGAGGACTCAAATGTTCAGGAATCTGAAGGACCATTAACATTAGAGTTAAGGGAGCCAAGGAATTGATGATAAAGGAGGTAATAAGGGTGGAAAGTAAGCAGGAGAGAATTAGTTAACATTACTGTTATGTACCTGTTTTGTAATGTTCTGGACAGTTTTATGTACTCTAAATTCTCTCTTCCTGACTACACAAATCTTAATGAAGTTAAGGATCTCGACTTTCTTAACTACTAGGTTAAAAAAACAAAGCAAAATCCTAATACACCTTAATGGTATCACTTACTCCACTTCCTCAGTAAGACTGCTCTGAGTACCTAAATCTGAACCATATATATATATATATATATAACTATATATAAGTTACATATAACTAATATGATTATATTTAGTTATTATACATAATAAAACATAATCATAAACTTGGAATACCTCAACAAATTCATTAATTTAAGGCCATAGCTTATATTCTACTATACACTAATATTTATGGGTGATATAAGTACAATACTTTAAACAAAACCCATCTAATTAAAGAAATGATACTTTGCCTGAAGTAGACATTTCCTCCCTGCTGGGCAGTTCAGTTGGTTGGAGAGTTGACCCATATGCCAAGGATGTGGGTTTGCTCTCTGGCAAGGGCATGCACAGGAGTCAACCAGTGAGTGCATAAATGAGTGGGATGACAAATCTGTGTAGTTCTTATTCTCTCTCTCCCTCCTTCTCCTTCTCTCCCTCTCTCTCTCTCCCCAACTTCCCCCCTCTCTCTAAAATCAATAAAAATAATTAAAAAATAAACATTTCCAACTTTAAGAAAACCCCAGGTGTGTGTGGGGGGATTTGTGTGGTTAACAAATACTTTTTAGAATTAATTATTTTCATTTCACCCCTTTCACAATTCCTCACAAGAAGGCTAACTGAAACTATGTATAAAGGACACATGGACAGAGCCAGAGGCGGGTAGGATCAAGGGTGGGAGGTGGGGAGGGCTAGGGTGGGGGGAGTAGTGAAGGGGAAATGGAGACAACTGTATGTGAACAACAATAAAAAATGTGAAAAAAATTTCCTACTTAAAAGTCTTTCTGTAATGTTGAGTTTTTGAGTCACAAGTTCTGCCCCTCCATTCAGTATTTTATACCATCTCCTCCTTTTCTATATGAAAAATGAGATTGGATTTTGTATTTTTTCAAACCATCAGCTGCATTAGGTTAATAAAATGCTTAGCAATTAAAGGGGGGTGACTTCTATTTGAAGGAGGGCATGGGAGAAATGATACATACCTGGAAATAGCTATTCATCATCTTTTTTTTTACATACATCAGTTTAGAAGTGTAAATTGCTATTCTATGCTTAGAGGTCTAACTCATATTAATTATAAACATTGTATACTAAGATCTCTTGAAGAAAAAATTAAATATAAACCATTTTAAAAGCATTAAGTATAATTGAAAATTAAGAAATAATAATTAAAAATAAATGTCTAAATAATGTCAATAATTATCAAAATAATAAGCTGTGGATTATATTTTTTCCTGTAGATGTTAACCCAATATTATCTTTTTAATAACTTTTTTACTTTTTATTATTTTTATGCTATTATAATTGTCCCAATTTGTTTACTTTCACTCCCTCTGCCAAGCCCACCCCCCACTTCCATTGTCAGTCCCCACACTGTTGTCCATGTCATTGGGTTCTTCATATATATTTTTTGACTAATCCTTTCACCCTCTTTCAAACAGTCCTCACCTCCCTTCTCCCCTCTTACTGCTGTCAGTCTATTCCATGATTCTATACCTCTGATTCTATTGTGCTCATTAGTTTATTTTGTCCCTTAGATGTCCTACCTTTTGTGACAGCATAGATGGAACTGGAGACTATTATGCTAAGTTAAATAAGCCAGTTGGTGAAAGACTAATATCATATGATCTCACTTATAGGAGGAATCTGATAACTGATAAAAATACTCTAAACTATTTATTTGATTGTAATGTTAATTACAATTTAATTTAATATTTTAATATATATGAACACACACTGTAAGCTCCATTTTGGCACCCCAACATACCTGAAATTCATACCCTATTAGCCCTGCCCAAGTTCTGAGACTAGCTACTTCTTCAGTGAGATTTGGTTCCTTTTCCTGGGAATGGAGTACAGACACCAATATCTGGGTGTGTCATAGGAAAAACATTGTTTATAGACCCTCTTAGTAGAGAGAACTAGGAAATATGTATCTACTACCCATGCATAAATACACATATTTATTTTTGCATCTGTCTATCTGTATATGTATTCATACTCCCAATAACACAAAATACAAGTTTATGTTGATGCCTATGACTTAAAGAAGGAGAAGTCAGTCTTCAATATATTACATTAATTTAATGTGTATGTTATATAGATATAGGCATATATATTTAAGAGTAATCACTCACAGAACATAAAATGTATAGTTTAAAAAATGAATAAGGAAAATGTGCAGTGAGGGAAAGTAGGACATATAAAATTTTACAAATTCAAATGAAGGAATGAGAAATAAATATATTTTCCAATTTTACTTCCATTTTAATCAAAATTTGATATAATATCTGAGTAAAACAATAACTACTAATGGAAATAAAAATTTAAATATTTCACCAATTATAAAACAGTTCCAGTCAAGATGGAGGTGTAAGTAAACACAGCTCACACTTTGCACAGCAACAGCAAAAATTATAACTAAACTAGAAAACAAGTATTACCCAGAGTTGTCAGAAAATCGAGCTGTATGGAAATCCAACAATCAGAGAATTAAAGAAGTCACATTCGTCCAGAAGGGCAGGAGGGGCAGGGACCTGGAGACATGAAATGGTTTGTTTCATGTTGTAGATGAAAATCAGGAAGGATACCTTGGGAGTGAGGGATCCCAGCCCCATACCAGACTTCCCAGGCTAGGGTTTCACTGCCAGGAAGATAAGTCCCCATAACTTCTGGCTGTAAAAACCAATGGGGGTTGAGACTACAGAAGAAATTGCAGGATTCTCAGGAGTCTCCTCTTAAAGGGTCCATAACAGACTTAGGACTTATGCAGACTCACTCCCTCTGGGCTTCAGCACTGGGGCAGCAGCTGGAAGGGCACCAGAGGCATACAGGGAGAAATGGAATCGTCTGGCATGAGTGAGTGTGCTGGAGAAAACTCCAGAGGCCAAGCAGCAGCATTGTTCACTTTCTGAGCCCTCCCTCACACAAAGTGGCAACACCATGTCAGAGACTCCATAACCTGGTTCACATGGATTGCCTCACCCTGATGATTACCTAAGGCTCAGCCCCATCCAACATACCAGTGTGCTTTTCTACACTATGCCACATTACTGAGACAGGGAGTCAAAGCAGATCTACCTAATACACAGAAACAAACATAGGTAGGCTGCCAAAGTGATGAGACAAAGAAACATGGCCCAAATGAAAGAACAAAACTCCAGAAAAAAAGCCAAACAAAATGGAGATAAGCAATCTATCAGATGCAGAGATCAAAACACTGGTTATTAGGATGCTCAAGGAACTTGTTAGGTACTTCAACAGCATAAAAAAGATCCAGGCAGAAATGAAGTTTACATAAAGTGAAATGAAGAAAAACTTACAGGGAACCACCAGTAGAGTGGATGAAGCCAAGAATCAAATCAATAATTTGGAACATAAGGAAGAAAAATATATTCAGTCAGAATGGCAAGAAGAAAATAGAACCCTAAAAAACAAGGATAGGCTAAAGAGTCTCTGGGACAACATCAAATATACTAACATTTGAGTCATGGGGATGCTGGAAGGAGAAGAGATAGAGCAAGAAATTGAAAAGTTATTTGAAAAAAATAATGAAAGAAAACTTCCATAAGTTGGTGAAGGAAATAGACATACAAGTCTCAAAAGCACAGAGAATCCCAAACAAGTGGGGCCTGAAGAGGACCACACCAAGATACATCATAATTAAAATGTCAAAGGTTAATGATAAAGAGAGAATCTTAAAAGCAGCAAGAGAAAAACAATGTTAGGTACCTACAAAGGAGTTTCCATAGACTGTCAGCTGATTTCTCAAAAGAAATGTTGCAGGGAAGAAGGGACTGACAAGAAGTATTTAAAGTAATGAAAAACGAGGACCTGCATCCTATATTACTTTATCCAGCAAAGCTAACATTTAGATGGAAGGGCAGATAAAGTGCTTCCAAAATAAGGTAAAGCGAAAGGAGTTCATCATCACCAAGCCATTATTATATGAAATGTCAAAGGGAACTATGTAAGAAAAAGAAGATCAAAACTATGAACATTAAAATTGTAATAAATTCACAACTATCAACAATTGAATCTGAAAAACAAACTAAGCAAACAAGCAGAACAGAAACAGAATCATAGATATGGAGATCTTTTGGTGCATTATCAGTTTGGAGGGGTAAGGGAGGTTGTGGGAAAAAGTTGCAGGGATTAAGAAATAAAAATTGGTAGGTACAGAATAGACAGAGGTATGTTAATAACAATATAAGAAATGGAGAAGCCAAAGAACTTATATGCATTATCCATTGACATAAACTAAGGGGGGAATTGTTAGGGGGAATGAGGGGTACCAGGTAGAGGGGGACAAAGGGGGAAAAACGGGAACAACTGTAATAGCATAATCAATAAAATAAAGTAGTATAAACAATAAAATCTTTTTTAAAAAATGAAGGAAAATATTTTACCAATTGTCCTTTTCTCACAAAAATGAATACATAACAATCTCAGATCTTCCTGCCAGTAATTTTATGAATAATCCAGAGGTTTGTTTTTTAAAAATATTTTAGGAAGAGCAATGAAATTCCCAGAGTTTAATGATAATACCATTCTATCAGATATGAGAAATATGTGTATGAAAACCATTGTGATCCTAAACATCAGTGATAATGAGTTGGAAGATATATTTTGAAAAATACTCCACTTGAAATCAAAACAAATCTATAAGATACATAGAAATTATTCTAAGAAATACAGTTCAGTATTTCTAGGCAGGAAATTACAAAATATTGTTGAATGATATAAAAGAAGACTTAAATGATGAAATAAATAAATTTCATGAATGTAAGGGCTTAATGTCATAAAAATAAATTATTCATGGATTAATCTATAAATACAAAAAAGTCCAGTTGTAATGGTAGCACATTTTTGTGTGTATGCAAATTTAAAAGCTGACTTGAAATTCATATAGTGTATGTTATATGTAACAATATCCAAAACACTATACAAAAGACAAGCAAATAGCCATGCATTGATATTTCTTACATACTTCTGGCAATTAAAAAGATGGTGTGTTAATATTTTATGTTTTCCCCACCAAATCAACAGTTCACCTCTCTCCATATTTCCTAAATCTTTGAACTGTGTCTCCATATTTCTTAAGTCTATGAATCTATGAACTTTGATTCTTATTTTCCTATTTAATTTAATCCATGGGAGAATCAGCAAGAGATGACAGGCTGGGATTAGGATAAGGTAGGGATACTTATTTCTGACTCCTTTCTTGACAGACTGCCAAAAATACTGGCTACGTGCCTCTACCAAAGGGTGACCCACTCCTACAACTAGATTATTCTTTCTGGAGTCAGAAGAAGCCTGGCATGAAAATGGCTACGTGGAGCAAACCCTACAGGTTTGGCCCTCTGCTAATGCACATCAATTCCCATGTGGATGAGAAGTGAACAGTTGTGTTACCTCTCTGAGATTTGGGGTTGTGCGTTATAGCAATTCTCTTACAATTCAGTTCTTTTAAAATTGAACTTTCAGAGCAATTAATGCTGTTGATCACTTTCTCATTAAGACAGTTTTCTTTCTTGGATTCTGGTAGGAATCAATGCTTTTAAAATACTTTCCCTCTTGTCTTTATACCTTTGAGATGATGTAATGTCCCAAGGTTGTATGTACTTTTTATTTTTGTTTGTTAATTTTACCCAGGCCCATGGCTTTAAAAGTTCTCTCTATTGATGACATAAATATACATTTAGAAACTCATCCTTTCTCTCACTACCTTGTGACTATTCAATTGCCTGACACATTTTTTCTCTTGAAATTATATCTAAATGCTTTTAAAGCACAATATATTCAAGTCCAAACTCCTGATTCTCACATCATCTCCATGAATATTTTTCATTGCCCAGACTTTTCTAAGTATTTGGGATGGCCAGTCCATCAGACTCAAAATTTTGTAATCATCTTTGACTCTTCTCTAAAACACTACACCCAATACATAAGGAAAATTTGTGCACTTCATCTTTGATTTATTTACTAAGTTTGACATATTATTTTCATTGTATTCACTAAAATTCTTTTTGTAGCCACTTTTATCTCTGACCAAGTCCAAACTCTTATCAACTAGTCTCTATGACTCTTCCCTTTGCAACACCTCTCAACAGACAATTTCTTTTATTTATTTTTATGAATCTTGTTATTTTTATTTTATTTTTTTATTATAATTGTTGTTCAAGTATATTTTTCTGCCTTTTACCCCCATCTCAGCCCATCAGCTCTCCTCACCTCCCTCAAGTATAAAGGACACATGGACAATAACAAGGGGGGGTGGAAATGGGAGACAATTTCTTTTAAAAATGACTGCTGTTCTTTCACTCAGAATCTCTACATGGCTTCCCAACCACATTTAGATCACCTCACCATCCGTAGTGCTTAGCAAGTCCTCATAAGGCCCTAGTTGGCCTATCTTCTGGCTAACTCTGAGACTTCATGTCTGACTTTTCATATTCTTGTTCAAATATTCCAGACTTTTTTCCCACAAAAATATACCCATTGTATTTTCTTCTGAAGATTTACACTTAATTTACCCTCAGGGTAGAAAGCTCATGCCTAGCTCATATTTAAGAAATATGGAAAGAGGTGAAGTGTGGATTTATTTGGTGGGGCAAACATAAAATATCAATACACCATTGTTTTAATTGCTAGAATTATGTAAGGAATATTGATGTGTGACTATTTGTTTTCCTTTTGTAGAGCGTTTTGGGTATTGTTACATATAACACACTATATGAATTTGAAGTCAGCTTTTAAATTTGCATACACACAAAACTGTGCTGTCATTATAATTGGGCTTTTTGTATTTATAGATTAATTTATGAATAATTGGTATGTCTGCACTTTCTCTTAATTCTCTGCTCAAATATCATCTTCAGGCAGGTATTCCCTGACAATTGTATCTAAAAATGTGTTCATACTTTCCTAAAACTCTATTCTTATGCTGTTATTTTTTACTACTGAAAATCACATTCTATGTTAGGGTTGTTTTTTTTTTTTTGTCCTTCCACTTGAATATAAGTTCTATAAACTCAGATGCTTTTTCGATTTCATTCATTATTCAATACTGGGTCTCTAAAACTTAGAACAATGCCTGGGGACATAAGGCCCTAAAAATAAAACAAACAAAACAAAAACCAATTCTCTTTAACAAAATAACGGAGAAGGAAAAGGTACCTCAGTTTGTATGCGAAGCAGACTAGTAGTAACTTGAGCTAATCTTAATTGAAGTGCTACATCAGGAATCTGGGTTGTAATTAAATAACAAAATTCTCTTCTACATTCATTCTGTTTTGCCTGGCAGCGCCCTGTTTTTCAGGTTCCTGCAAGTTGAAAGTTTTACACGTTTAGAAACCATCCTAGTTCATGAGGAGATTCAGGTTATTTGTGGTGACAGCAGCCTCTCTAATTCCACTCCCTCTATTACCAGACCATGAGTTGAACATACATTGTCTTTCACCAGAATCAATATCTTATCTATTCAGCTCCTGAAATGAGCTTTTAGTATCCAGGTAGTTTTAGATAGATGACTTCCAACTTTTATTACCTTTAGTATTGCCTGCTAGGATATATTGGGAACTTCGTACACAGGTATAGGCATACATCAGACTGGGTCACCTTGAGATTAAAAAATCGATGGCAAAGAGAATAACAGTTGAGTACTTTGAATTTAGCACTCATTTTCAAAGCAACATAGTATATGTAACTGGTTACAAAAACAAGTACATGGTAAACTCTCTAAAGCACAGACCTGAGGTGTTCAAGCTGTGAACTATTTTGTGAGAATTTTTACTGGGTTTAATTCATTTATAAAGAGCCCTTGTTTAACCCACCTGCACCTTTGAAGTTTCTATGGAGTCTTAATGCTCAGTTCTACGCTTGATGGACTAAGTTACAGAGACTTATATGAATGTTTAAATTATGAGCCTAAATTTAGAAAATCTTCACTGAATAAGAACTCCTTAATATAAAATTACATGAATAATTATATTAATTATCCAGAAAAGTCAAATCTAGAGACAGAAATTAGAGTAGTGTTTAAGTAGGCCTGGAGATGAGAATTCTAATTGAATGGAAATTTCTGTATATTTACAAAAAAAATCACTGAGTTTTACACTTAAAGTGGGTAAATTTTTTTTGTAAGTAAATTATACTTCAATACAGCAGTTTAAAAATGAAATAAATGAAACAAAATGTTTGATAAAGGCTCATGTGTAAAATGAAATAATATATTTTATCAAGATTATAAAATACTCTTTCAAATATGCAACACTAGGATGGATATATTTAGAATCTGGTTAGTTGCTGACCTGCTGAGGGAAAGCCGTTACAAAAGGAAAGACCAAAGAAATGTCCCAGCATGCTTCCACTCGCTCAAGTTCAGGATAGTAAATCAGAAAGACCTGCAGAGGTCAGTGACACCCTCAAAGTCTTTGAAGAGTCAGAAGTGATTTTTTCCTATGATTTCTCTATTCAGTTCACCTGTATAGCCTTTCAAAGCACAGATAAACTATGGTGGGTGATAATGGATTACTATAAATCTAAATAGTGATACCATATACACAACTGTTTTCTGGATCTGTTTCTTTTTTATTGATATTTTTTTAGAGAGAGAGAAGAGGAGAGAGGGAGGGAGAGAGAGAAACAATGATTTATTACTCCATTTTTAAAATGCCTTCATTGGTTGTTTTTGTGTGTACCCCAACCAGAGATTGAACCCCCAAACTTGGAGTGGATGTGTTTCTATAACAGAACATAAAATCTGGTACATGTATGTCACTCTTACTATGGAAGATACATTCTCCTCAATTTCCATCAATAGATTATCAAAATAACACATTTTATTAAGGGAAGGGAACCAATATTCATTCATAATTTTCTATCAAGAACTATAGTGATTCACTTGTTCTTACCACATTATACTCATCTGAGGCCTAGGGCATCTCTCATGATTTTATGGGACATCACAGTGGTTTACATATTGATTTCATTATGGTAGCTATATCTGGTTGTTTCACAAGTATTTTAGATACACTAGTAAGTTCCATGTATCCTGGAAGTGGTAAAAAACTCCTAGATTAAAATCTTGCCACATTAATGAGGATTTACTTTATGAAACAAAGGACTAGTTATTGTTGCTTCCACATCCTACCACTGTGACAGCGTCACAGGACTCTGTGAGCCTTTCACACTTGGAACTAATGTTCTAGTGTGTTGCATACTGACCTGTTGCTTTCACTCATAACTATTAAATTCAGGGTTTCAGAAGTATCTAGACTAGGCATAGTTGTTGCATGTAGCTCAAGGCCATGTCCTCTGTAGAAGAGGACTATCTGCTCTCTGGAAACCAGGTCCTTATTAGCGACAGAGACCAGTAGAGTTGAATGCAAACATGTATAATATGTGTTAATTATGCAACCAGAGCAGGTCTCTGCCAATGAAATGCAACATATGCAATATAATTTAGTGTGCATTTGAAATTGTGTGTTTGGATTTGGACCTTAGCTGGTCCAGGAGGAACAGTAATTTGCAAGAAGAAGTTAAAGTACTTCATTTACTCCATGGAAGGAATGCTTCTCCTTTAGTCCATACCTATGGCTCCATGGGGGTTTCCCTAACTGAGAAAACTAATTTGATTTATTGCTGCAAACCAAACTGAACTTCCACCATACTACACCCTAATCAGAGATGCCCCTAAAGGCAATGGTCAGAATAAATTCTCCCAGAGTGAATAGGTGTGAGCAACATGTAGGGAGATATGGTCTGGCTTCATATACATAGATACTTGAGCAGCCTCAGATGGCTGGTTGGTTGATCAGATGCCTGATTGAAAACAGGAAGATTGGGATGCAGTGACAAAACAGTAAGAACTTTACAGAAGAGGCACATGGATAAATAGAAGGTGTGGGTATAATGCATGAGAACCTGTGTCTCACCTTATTACTTACCTAAGAGCATCCAAACTAGAGGATTCCCTGTTAACAGTGTTATCACCAGGAGAGGGAAGAAGACTCCTCTTAAAGATATTAGCAAAAACTTCTCAGCTACCTCAGTGCCTGAGCAATGGGCACGTGAAGGGAATAGTCCAAGACCAGGGTTTTCCTTCCTTTAGGTGGGATTAGCTGCTGCCACTGTTGCATGCTTAACCTGCCAATATTAGAGATGAACACCGAGCACTTCACAGGGCAAAGTCAACTAATGGAACCACCATCACATGGCTCTAGATTGATTGATTATATCAATCGTGTCCCAACTGGTAGGGGACAGTAATTCACCCTGATTGGAATTGACATCCATTCTGGGTATGGATTTACCTTTCCTGCCCCAATGCCTTTGCTGGTATTACTACCATCTCAGGGCTTATATAATATTAAATTATAATACAGCATGCGACATAGCATTTCTTTAAACCAAAATTCTAATTTACTGATGGTGGATATTATGTTTTTATTATTTAAACTCTGCATGTGTGTGTGTACATATGTATCTCATATATATATACATACATATATATCATATACTCATTAGTTTGTATGACACAATATAGATGAACAAAACATTGATATAAAAATAAGATGGATAAAAACATATATTTGTGTATGTGTACACTCATTCATTCATTTCACAAGCATGTATTAATCCCTTATAACCTAGCTAGTGTTAAGCCCATGGAAGCCTAAAGATGAAAGAGGATAGTCTCTGCATTTGAGAAATCTCCCATCTCATAGTCAAACATTTTTGTTCTAAAATGAAAGTACAACATAGTGCACAAGTATTTAGTAGGTTTTTGTATTTATAGAATAATGAATAATTAATTATATCAGGGAATGGTAAGTCAAGGAAAACCTGAGAGGTAAATGTAGTTTTGTTAGTATTGATTCTTCAAGCAGAAATGATATTCAAGAAAACTGAATAACATTCAGAGAGAAGTCATGGTAGGTTCAAAGGATGATGTGATTTGTTGTTGCTAGAACCAGAGTAGAATTTTAGGCCACTAAGCATGAAAGGTAATTTAGAGTTAGATTTTAATAGGCCATGAAGGTAATGTCACCAAGTTTGAGTTTTATCCCATAGACAATGTGGTTGGTGTCACTGAAAGCTTTCAAGGTGAAAAGTGACAGAATCCAATCTGTGTTTTAGAAACATCAGTCTGCCAGCAGTGTTGATAATTCACTAAAGGGACACGAAATTAAGTTTTGTTGTTCACTTGAGGGGGTATTGACACAGAATTGTTGAAAAAAAGGTTGCTTTAAAGAGAGTTATAAGTTAGGTTTTATAAAAACTGGTACAGAAAACACCTGCAATAAAATATGATATGTGTCCTTATATATACTATTTGTTCATATATTTTAACATTTTCCCCAAATATACAAGCTCCTTGAAATTAGGAATTGTATTTTACTATTTTTTTATTCTGTATATAATAAGGGCATTGGAAATTAAAGGGACATTTATAACAAGCTTAATTAAAAAGTTTAAAAGGTTTTGCAGGAATAATTATGCCAGTCAAGAGATGACCTCATGCAACATATTTTCCCTTCTGTTCAAGAAGCCAAACAGGTATAAAAAATGAATAAAATTCCAGGTACAGGAAAGTTGTGGAGTTGTCCAAGGATATGATCAATTTGAGAGAGTTTAATAAATTTAGCAAGTTGAAATGTGAGGCACATTTGATGTTTAGGGAAAGAAAGGGACATTTTGGAGAATATTATATATTATGATTAAGGAGTTGCATTTTATCCTAAGAGAAATAAAGAAAAATTAAAAAGGAATGACATCATCCATTTGGTATTTAAAAAAATACTCTAGCAAAAGCATGGCAACTTATTAATGGAACTACAGTGGAGAGAGGGAGAGGGAGAGGGAGAGCAAGAGAGAGATCTATTGCCATTTTATTAGGTTGGCCAAAAAGTCAGTTTAGTTTATTCCATAAAATAAAAGACACATTCTTAAATTTTCACCAGTAACTTTATTGATTTGGATATTTTGAGTATGTCAACCTTCTCCCTCATGGTATAACATTGATTTTTCTCAATTAAGGTCTCAATTTGATCACTATCAACTTCAACTGGTCTACCTGACATGAAGTGTCATCCAGAACAATGTCTCCAGCTTTGCAAACCACTTTTGACACATTTGATCAGTTACAACACCTTCTCCATACACTGCACAAATCTTTTTTGTGTGTGTTTCAATATGTTTTTACCTTAATTGAAGTAATAAATCATAATATGCTGAAAATGCTATGTATTTTCTTCTACCTTCAATATTAAAATAGGTACACAAAAATTCACCAATTTTGATGTTTTTTTTAACATATGATGATATGACAGCTGTCACAATACAATCTAACAGAATTGTTTCAAATGAAGTGAAAGACAACTAAGTGCTACTAGAGCCATCTATGGGAAAAAACAAATGAAATTTTTGAACAACCCAGTATAATAGTAACCTAGAGCAAGATATAATGAGACTCTGAACTAGGAGTCAGTACAGTTGCAAAAGTTATATTTCATTCTTTATTTTTTGTGGCCAAGTATTATTTCTTTGGGTAAGTGTACAACACTGTTATTCACTCAAATGTTGATGGACACCTGGGGGACTTCCATACCTCAGTTATTTTCAATAATACAGCAATGACCATGAGGAAACAATATATGAGAAACACAAAGTAATGTTTTGGTTTTTTGGATATATACTCAGAAGTGGAATCACTAGGTCATAAGACAGTTGATTTTTAAGTTTTTGAGGAAACTCCACACTGTTTTCCATAGTGTCTGCACCAGTTTGCAATCCCTCCATGAGGGTTCCCTTTTCTCCACATTCTCTCCAACACTTGTTGTTTGTTGATTTATTGATGACAGCCATTCTGACAGGTGGGAAGTGGTATCTCATTATGGTTTTGATTTGCATTTCTCTGATGATTAATGATGTTGAGCAACTTTTTATATGCCTGTTGGCCATCTGTATGTGCTCTTTTGAGAATTGTCTATTCATGCCTTCTGCGTACATTTTAATTGGATCATTTGTTTACCTGGTGTTTAGTTTTCTGAGTTCTTTGTGACATAATTTGGGATATTAACCCCTTACAGATGTATCATTGGCAAATATCTTCTTCCATTCAATAAGTGGTCTTTTCATTTTGTTGATGGTTTCCCTTTCTGGGTAAAAAAAAATACTTTAGTTTGAAATCTTAAGTTTTGTGATAGCATGGGTGGACCTGGAGGGTATTATGCTAAGTGAATAAGTCAGACATAGAAAGACAGATACCATGATTTCACTTGTATATGGAATCTTAAGGACAAAATAAACACATAAACCAAACAGTAACAGGCTTATAAATACAAAGAACAGACTGATGGTTGCCAGAGAGGAGAGAAGTTGGGGTGAAAAAGATGAAGGGATTGAGAGGTACAAATTGGTAGTTACAGAATGGTCACAGTGATATAAATTACAGCATAGGGAATATATACTGTCAATAATATTTTAATGACTATGTATGGGGCCAGGTGGGTATTTGGAATATGAACAGGACCATATGTAGAATATATGATTGTCTAACCACTATGCTATACACCTGAATAATATTGAATGTAAATTGTAATTTAAAAATAAAATAAAATAAATTTAAAAAGAATCAGTAGAAAAGAAGAGAAAGAGAGAAAGATGTTTATTGAATAGGAAGAGCTAATGTATCTTGATGAAGATTGAATGTTGACAGAGGGCCAAGACTTTAAGAGAATCCCCAGGCTTCTGGCCTGGGAAATTGGATAATGGTAGCCAAATCATGATTTTAAAAAAAGGACAAGCAAATATATATATATATATATGTATATATATATATGTATATACATATACACACACATATATTTGCAAATATATATGTATATATACATGTATATATGTATATACATATGTATTTGCTTGTCCTTTTTATATAATATATATTTGCTTATATATAGTAAGCAAATATATAAGCTTATAAATAGATATATATTTCTTTTATTTGTCCATCCATATCTGTGTTTTGAAAGAAAGCCAGATGTTAAAGATATTGAATCCAATTTTACATATATTGAACATGAGGTGCCTGAGAGGTACTGATCTAGGAAGTGCAGACATCTTCAGGAACTCCTTGGCAGCCTTCTCACTGTTCCCCAAACATGGTATTGTCCTAATGTCCTATGTTCAATATAGCAATTAACACCACTTACTGAATTCTATGTGTCAAGTTTACTTTTTGCTTTTGTACCATTACTAATTATCTATATATATATTTTTAAAATTAGTATATGAACTATAAATCTAAGCTCCCAAACAAACTCCTTTTAATACTTCTTATTTGATACATGGCAAAATTTTTTCTGAGTGTTTTGATAAGAAACATAGATAATAGTGGAGATGAGCCATGCCAGCAACTTGATTCTGGAACACAGGAAGGGGTTTCTGTGGTACAGCTAAGGTGATGGTTTTCTGACATCACAGTGTAGCATTATCAGACTGAGGTGATTGGTCTGCTTTATGGATAGAATCTTCTACTAGCCCCTCTTTAAACATTTCTGAAATTATACGGATATTATCTGATGATCATCAAGCTTTCCTTGTTCACTATGGAATCAGTAATCTTTATACTGCCCAGCTGAAACCCAGGGACCTTTCTCAGGTTTATTAAGACCTTAATGAAATCACAATTAGATGCTGCTATATCTTGTCATTGATGCTTGGTTTCGTGGTTCAGCTTGGAGAGCTTTATAGAATTTGATCTTTTGAAGCAATAACAAGTTTTTTAGCATTGCAGAGAAGTGTATGGAAGATAATTTGCTATGGACTTTAATGTATTTTAAAATATTTAACTGACATTATATGCACACATTTTATATCCATTTCTGGATTTAATGACTATGATTATAATGATGGCACTCAAATATTAAATAATATTGATGCATGTTTCAGTAACATTGATACTGTTAGAGACAGATCATTAATAATATGATTCAAATATTATTAAAATATTACTGGAAATAATTTGTATGTGCCTACTACATGCTTATTGAACTAAGGTAGGTAGCAGGTTAGCAAGCAAGAAGAAAGAAATTAAAGAATGAAAGAAGGAAAAAAGAAGGTGTCCACTGCCTTGGGATATAACAGATCAGTGTTTGGAGCACGTGGAGACACACCCTCCCTCCCCCTTTCAGAAAGGTTAACATGATAGCATCATGTTTGAATTCAAGATTGCCCTGATGTGGGACACCTTAAGGCTGGCTGCTACTTAACTGTTAAAATCTGAAACCAGACTATTTAAGGACACCAGCAGACAAATATACAGTAAGGGCCATTAAGAAATAAGATAATAAACTCCCCACCACAATTGCTCAGGCTGTCTATGAGCAAACATCCCTTCACTGCTCATCAGGGTTGACAGAACAGCCACAGGTAGAAGAGGGGCTGGGGGGATAGACAGGTTGAATTTTGGATTACTCAGCTCTCCATTAGTGTCTTCTGGTTGTAGCAAGAAAACATAAACTTGAGATTTTAATTTGAAATTAAGATTTTAAATTGGACTGGACTAAGTTTGCAACTGAAGTAACTAAAGCATTAAGCCAAGAAGTGATAATATTGACTTTAATCAGATTAAATAATGTCTGCCATTTTCTCTATCATAAACTACTATAATACTCTTTGGAATAAGTAATTTGTGGGGTTATACTTTGAGATTTGTAAACACAGGTAAATATTTTGTTCCTCATCAAACCCTTACCCCTTTGTTTTAGCAGGTATTAATAATTGGCTAACCTCGGATCTCCTGTATTTATTAGTTGGTATTAAACTGTAAGGAAGAGGTTTTCTTCTCCCCATTTATTTATTTATTCATTCATTTATTGACATATCAGTATAAACAGAAATATCTATTTTCATCTATGGATTATAAACTATAATTATACTTATTTGTTTTTTTGATTAAATTGTTCTAGAATTGGCCAGTGACATGTCATTCAGGCTGCTTTCAGGTTAAAAGACTGTTGATTTTCTTTTTCCTTAGTAGTTAAACTATTACTGGTTCTTGTAACAAAGTGATTTTACATTGAATCTTAAACATTTTTGCTATGGTGGTTTGTACATTTGTGTTCTATTAAAACCCTATAGAAATGATTTACTTTTTTCCTGTAGTGAGCAATCAAATTGTTCAGAGTGAGACTGTAATAACTAACACAGTTCCGTTAATGGGCAGCTTGCAGCAAGCGTAAGACTTCATACACAGATTTAGGATCCTCTCCCTTCCTTCTTTTTTCCTTCCTGAGGTTTCCCCACATCCTATGGCTCCTAGACTCCTTTTTCCAGATTCTTGGACTAAAATGGTGTTTTAATCTCCTAAACATTTCCTTTAAATTGGTCTCCTTTGGGGGTCAATCAGACCCCCAAGGAGATAGCAGGAATTCCCCGCATAAACTTCAAACCACAGGGACATCTATAGCCCAGTTCCTTTGGCCAAGTAAGAACATTTTTCTCTCATGAGTTTAGGTACCTTTTGACCTCTGCTGATTTTAGAAAGGAGCTTCATTACTGTAACTTGCTTGGGTCCAGGAGGGTAAAAACCAAACAAACAAATAAAGAATTACTCCCATAATCTCTCTTTCTGGACCTCTGTCAAGACAGATAGTATTTCTCTTGATCTGTGCTCACTGTGCAGTTCTGGGACAGCAACAATCACAGAGTCCAAGCCTGACTATATGGAACAACAGTTTCAAAAAAGATGCCATCACCTTGTCAGCTCTTATTTGAGTTTTGATTTCCCTTCCAGTCTACTTGTCATTGTATGTTTTTCAGAGTCCAAACAGGTAGCTGTTTATTTATTTTCCAGGGTTTTTGTTGTAATCAGGGGAAGATTTAGAGCTAGAATGCAGTGATTACTTCAATTTAGACCTGAAAACTGTCCTGTAATTTTTTTTAATGTAATTTTAAAAATTATTTTTCTGGGTATAGAATTTTAGGTTGATAGTTGGGTAGTTGGGTGGGTGGGTGAGTGTGGGTGTGGGTGTGAGGAAGGGTATATTTTAGTGTTTTAACCTTATAAGATGTTGTTGTATGTCTTTAGGCTCACACGGTTTCTGATGAGAAATCTGTAGTTTGTATCTTTTTTCCTGTCTGTGTAATGTGTCATTTTTTTTTTCTGGCTGTTTTCAAAATTTTGAATGTGATGTGCCAAGGTGTTTTGTTTGTTGGTTTAAAAGAAAACATTTTTATTTTACAACACTTTAAGGTATATAGAAAAATATAAGGATAATGCAGAGTATTTTCATATATCCCATACCCATTTCCTATTATCAATAAATTACATCAATATAGTACATATATTGCAATTAATAAACAAATATTAACAGATCATCATTAGCTAAGGTCCCTACTCTCTTCAGATTCCCTTACTTTGTACATAATGTCCTTTTTCTCTTACAAGATCCCACCCAGCAGACCATGTTACATGTACTTGTCTCCTTAAACTCCTCTTGAGTAAACTCTGAAGATATCAATTACTGATTTATAATTTTTCTTTTGCCTGAAGGACTTCTTCATTTTATCCTTTTTTACAGTACAGGTCTGATCACAAATATGTTCTGTTTTGTTTAGAAAGTGTTTATATCACCTTCATTTTTCTAAGTCTATTTTACTGATTATGCTGTTATAGTTGTCCCAATTTTTCTCCCCTTTATCTCCCTCTGCCCGGTACCCCACTTCCTCCAGCACCCCCCCTTAGTTTATGTCCATGGATCATACATGTAAGTTCTTTGGCTTCTTCATTCCTATACTATCCTTAACCTCCCTCTATTCTGTACTTATCAACTATGCTTCGTATTCCTTGTACCTTTTCCCCCATTCTCCTCCCTCCCCCTACCAGCTGATAACCCTCCACGTGATCTCCATTTCTGTGATTCTGTTCCTGCTCTAGTTGTTTGCTGAGTTTTGTTTTGTTTTTTGTTATTTTTTCTTTTAGAGTCAGTTATTGATAGTTGTGAGTTTGTTGTCATTTTACTATTCATAGTTTTCATCTTCTTTTACTTGGATAAGTACCTTTAACATTTCATATAATAAAGGCTTGGTGATGATGAGCTCCTTTAACTTGACCTTATCTAGGAAGTACTTTATCTGCCCTTCCATTCTAAATGATCACTTGCTGGATAGAGTAATCTTGGATGTAGGTCCTTGCCTTTCATGACTTCCAATACTTCTTTTCATATCCTTTTTGCTGTAAGGTTTCTTTTGAGAAATCAGCTGATAGTCTTATGAGAACTCCTTTATAGGTAACTGTCTCCCTTTCTCTTGCTGCTTTAAGTTTCTCTCCTTATCTTTAATCTTGGATTATTTAATTATGATGTACCTTGGTGTGTGCTTCTTTGAGTACAACTCTCTGAGCTTCCTGGACTTCCTGGAAGTCTATCTCCTTTGCCAGATTGGGGAAGTTCTCCATTATTTTTCCAAGTAAGTTTTCAATTTCTTGCTCTTCCCCTTCTCCTCCTCCCTATGATTCAGATATTGAACCATTTAAAGTTGTCTCAGAGGTTCCTAAGCCTCTCCTCATTTTTGTTTTGAATTCTTGTTTCTTCATTCTGTTCCTGATGAATGTTTATTTCTTCCTTCTGTTCTATATTGTTGATTTGGGTCCCAGTTCCCAGCTTCCTTCCATTCACTGTTGGTTCCCTGTATATGTTTCTTTATGTCACTTTGTACATCCTCCACTTGTCTCTTTATTTTGCATCTGTAGTCAGTCATTTTTTTGAGCATCCTGATTACTAGTGTTTTGAACTATGCATCTGATATGTTGGCTATCACTTCATTGCTTAGTTGTATTTTTTCTGGAGCTTTGATCTGTTCTTTCATTTGGGCCACATTTCTTTATGGCCAGAGGTTTTGAGGCTTTATATTCCTGCACTGGAACTCTGGGTTTCATGGTCTGTCTTACTCCCCCATTATTCCTCCTGGTTCATCTGCATGTGAATGTGGAACTGCCTGGTCCACCAATGCTGCCTTACTATGAGTCCTCTGTGTCCCAAATTCCTGGCTCCAACCCTTCTACTGGATGAATGTTTCTTCTTTAATTCCTTGATTGTCAGACTTCCATACAGTTTGATTTTCTGGCACTTCTGGTTGTTTTTTGTTTTTGAATTGGTTGTTATCCTTCTTTTGGTTGTGCAAGGAAGTGAAGCATATCTACCTATGCCTCCGTCTTTTCTGGAAGTCTCACCTTAATTTTTAAAGGATAATTTCATTGGACATAGAATTCTAGGTTAGTGGTTATTTTTAATACTTTATTTTCCTGCTTAATATTCTCTGATCTTTCTTATGAATTTGATTTCTCATTCATTTGGAAAGTCTTTGCCACTCCCCTGGCTGGTGTGGTTCTGTGGGTTGCTCACCAGCCTGTGAACTGAAAGGTTGCCAGTTCAATTCCCAGTTAGGGCAGGTACCTGGGTTGCAGGCTGGGTGCCCAACTGGGAGCCTGCAAGATGCAGTTGATTGTTGTTTTTCTAACATTTTGATGTTTTTTTCCCTCTATCCCTCCCTTCCTCTCTCTCAAAAAAAATAAATAAAATCTTTTTTTAAAAAACAGTTAAGTATTAAAAAAAAGAAAGTCTTGGCCACTAATACTTCATAGATTTCATGTGTTGCATTTTCTTATTCTTCTTCCAAAATTTCATTTTTCATTTATGTTATACCCTTTGGAATTGTTTATATCCATGTTTCTAGGATGTTGTTCTGTGGTGTGTGTTTAATCTGCTTTTCCTTTTGCAATTCAGTTTGAGAAGTTTCTATTGACTAATTTTTAAGCTCACGAATTCTTTAGCTATACCCTCAAGCCTACTGATTAACTAACTTATTGGAGCCTTTTTAAAATTTCTGTTAGAGTGTTTTATTTCTAGCATTTTATTTTGATTATTTCTTAGAGTTTCTTATCTCTCTGCTTATATTACTCATCTGTTCTTACATGTTGTTTAACTTTTTCTCATTGTAGCTCATAGCATATTAATCACAGTTACTTTAAATTACCAACATGTAGGTTATTTCTGAGTCTGATTTTAATACTTGCTTTGCATCTTTAGGCTGTATTTTTACTTGCTGTTCCATATGTTGTGTAACTTTTAATTGAAAGCCAGATATGTAGTATGGGGTAATGTTAACCTGGCTGGCAGTAATTATGTTTACTGTTTTGATCTAGACATAGATACCTGAGGCTGCAATTTCCTTCTGTCTTTGTTTGTGTCTCCTTTCTTAAATTTAGGACTCCCTAAATAGGTCTGGGGGAAGGGAAGCATTCTATATAATACATTATGATTAAGTCTCAGTGACATGGGGCTGTGACCTCCACAAGTATTTCCCAGTGGTATAGCTTCCCCCTTGCACACACACCTGAGAGGAAAAAAAGAATGCTAGAGTGATCAGGAGTGGGGTGAATGTCCTTCTATTAGGATAAGGCTCTGGAAAAAAATTTATTTCCCTGGAGAGTGGGCCTTTTTTTGAGATATATTTCATAATGATAACTCCTTTCTTTCTATTGTCAGGATCACATGGGGATCTTTCTTGAATTCTTACCTGCAGGACCTAATGGGAATCCTAGAGATAAAACCCATGAAAATTTTAACTAAGTTTTACCCTTAAGAACATAGCCCACAGGAGTTTTTCACTCTCACTCTAGTAAACACACAGCTTCCCACAATTCAACAGAATTACCATTTAAATATTTTTACCAGTTTATGTCTGCAGCAGCTTCTTCTCCAGGTGAGTAAATCTCATCTGTGGCTCTCTGGATTTGCCTGTCTTTCCAGACCTCAGAATGAAAATTTGTGCTGCAACCGGAGGTCTCTGATGTATCCAAGAAAACGTATTGAGCTTCAGTTCTTTGAGCATTTTTTTCCACAATAATGGGAGTGACAGCTTCCAAGCTCTCCAGATGTGGGGGCAGAAATCACAATTCCCAAATGTTATTTCATTGGTATTTATTCATCTTTGTGTTTTCTGATCTTATTGGATCTGTATTTGGTGTTTGTTATGAATTTAAAAGATTTTAAGCCACTATTTCTTAAAATACCTCATCTCCCATATTCTTTCTTTTCCTGGGATTTCAATTATATGTATGTTTAAACATCTGATATCGTTTCACAGTTCTCAGATGCTGGGTTCTTTTTTAATAACTCTCATGTGTCAGTCTGGGTAATTTCTATTAACCTAAATTTTTGTTTTATTCCATCTGCAGTGTGTTTTCCCAAGTGTCCTAAGAGTGATGGTGTTTGTTGTCTGTTCTTATACAGATTAAAGTTTTAGCTCTATGGTAGAGATCAAAAAATAAAAAACTGTTGAGATGGAGTTTCCTGTCTGTCTGATGAAAAACTGTTTTTGTTCCCCTCCCTGAAGGCATGCATTCTCAGAAGGACTTTATCGGGGCTCTCACCAATGTTCTTCCTATTTGTACTTGTCATTGTCTCTGTCTTCATCTCCTTTCCTTTACCCTCACTGGACTCCCCTCCTCCTTTTTCTTCTTTTCTTTTCTCCCTTTCCTTCCTCCCTCCCTCCCTCCCTCCCTCCCTCCCTCCCTTCCTTCCTTCCTTCCTTCCTTTGTTTTATACATACTGTGGGCAGTGGAAAATTGTCTACAACATAAAAGTCTCCCTGTTTCTATGACTTCCGGGGCTCCATGGTTAGCCACTACTAACTCAATAACTTCTCCAACTGATTCATTCTGTCTCAGGTAAGCAAGTGCTTGTGGTTCACCTATTCCTGCAAGAGTTTATTATTAGATCTGGGTGGTTGGTTGCCTGGTGATTTCAGCTCTCTGATGAGTTCAAGAGGAGCCATAAATTTGCAGTTTGTCCAAACTTTGGTGTTATTGTAAGGCTGCAGTAACACCCTGAGTGGAATCTAAAATTTAATTTCTTTGATTACTTAATCTGATCTGTTGAGTTTGAATTATCTTAAGTAAGAGCCTACAGATTATTCAGTTTAGTGGCAGATTTTATATAAAAAATCTCCAAAGCCTTTATGAAGTTAAATGATTTTGTTGTAAAGCTGAGCTAAAAAGATTTTTAAAAAGCAAAGCAGTAGCAGAGAAGAATGAAAAGACAAGAAGAGAGTTTTGTTTTCACCCGAGATTTATAAACAGTTGGAAACTAGATAAGACTGAGAGATAGAAAAAGAATTACCTTTAATAAAAGGGTTTCCCTTTCTGTTGTATTCTAAGTCCCATGATAAACATTATGGTAGTTTCTCTATTACCAAAATTTAGTTTACAGGTTCACATATCACAATTTGCCTTGTTTCACTGGACTACTTAAATAACTCTCATATTTGTTCTCTTTTAGGCTTGCACATAGATCATTTTCCTTTGTCTTTAAGGATGCTTTAGCCACTAAAATGACTTTTGGTGTGAGTTAAAAGCCCAATTTATAACCTCCTTTATTTTCAATATTGATTAAACCGAATGTACTACCTTTCTTTTTCAATTATTGGAATCTTTTTGCCCATAGCACTTTTCTTTATAAAATGTAGTTTTTCTGTTTGTTTTTGCTTCTTCACAGAAAATGACTTTAATTTAATCTGATCTAATATCTTTCTTCTGTGTTCATTTTAACCTATATTATGTTTGCATTGCAACCAGTTTTTCTACATGCATTTTTATTAAATAAAAGTCCAGATAATTTATTGAGTGCTCAATACATATTGGCTGTTTTAGTAACCTAAGATTAATACTCACCTTTTATCAACTCCCTCTAATACTTTACTTCTTGTTTTATAGCTGTTTTTACTTTGCATTGACTGATCAATCTAAATATACAATTATAACTGGGTATCTTGACAATAAAAAATCAACTGGTATGGTGATATGCTCAGAATTCAATTTATGGCTGTTTAATTTTGTTTTGTCTTTACACATGTAACCAGAAACTACATCTTCCATCCTTTTAGGAAAAGAGAGTTGACTCCCCAAGAAGGTACTGATAATATTTTGCACCTGGCATTCTGGAAAATACATAGGCCTTGTGTTTTTAATTTCAGGGACTTTCTTAACACTGGGGGAGGAAAATTAACTCTAATATGGACAGCTCATTCCTGATGAGTTCAAACATTTCTATTTTACATAAACAAAATGAGTTTACTTTATTAATTAAAGGGATAGAAGAAAGAGTTATAACTCAAAGTGGAGAAATTATGCAGGGAAAAAAAAAGAAGTTACATTAAGAATTGAAATGTTTTAGTTCGGACCTGACAGCTCCAGGTGACTTGGTTGTGCATTCTGGTGTTTGTGGCCCTGGAAGCTCTGAGGCTACTACTTAGCCCTGAAGGCTTATACCTGCACAGAAGGTCAGCAAGGACCATCCTGGGAAGTGCAACCCTTTGACCTATGCCCAGTTACTCCCAAATAATTCTTACAATCAAAGATCTCTGAACACATAGTATGGGGTGAAGGACCTCAGGTACTTATATTCTAGGGAACAGGTTAGGTATGTCTGTGTATATTGAATCTAACCCAAAGGAAATAATGTTCCCATTACAAAATTGTACAAGGAATCTATAAAATGGAAAAGTCAATAGTATATATCTTTCTGATATAGACAGGAATAAAGGAGTGCATAAAATTTCATCCCATATATGATTATTTGTTATTGAGGGTCTTTTAAAAATCAGGTGATGAGAGGAAATCATGGATCATGACCAAATTCACACAACCTTGATTCTTTATTGTTTCATAATTATAATTGCAAAATGTACTAAATTCTATGGTTTATCATATGAAATAAAAGACCATTAAAATGTTTTTTAGAATTTTAGATTTTTTTGTATTTAAGGTATTAAATTTTTATCTGATTAATTATAAATATATTCATATAAACTCCATTTGACTAATTCCTTGGAAAATTCACAATATCCATTTTTCTTCTGTGTATTTCCTCCAATCTTTTTTCTATTTCAGTTTTCTAATAGTTTTAGCAGTTATTATATGTTATATGATGCCACATATCCACTCACCTAACTACCTGATTTTTCTTTATATAGTATATATTCTCCATACTGTGTTTTTTAAGTAAAATTTCAATTCCATTTATTTTTTCTATTTCATACATATTTATTAAAAAACAAACACTGCTCTTGAAAATATGATAGTAATGGTTTCAGTGGGGTCACTTTCTATTGTATTGCCTATTGTATTATTTTCTATTCAGATGTAAGTAAACATTCCAGCTATCTTAAGAATGGTAATTCACAATCTTCTATATTAAACTAAAATATCCACTGTATTTATATACCCATTTACATTATTCTTTGAAAGATATATTGTGTGCAGAAATCAATATTTCAATTAATTTCACTGTAATAAATTTTCTTCAAATAAACACTTAATATTTAATGCATGTTAAGCATTGTAGAGTTCAAAAATAAATATTCCATATGCACTGATCTCAAATACTTTAACTATATAAATGAGGTCTGTTTGGAAAAAGTCCAACTATTGTTTTTTTTTAACTATTTTTTTGTAAAGACGATGTTTTCTTTTTTTATTTTTTACTTATTTTTAGAAAGAGGGGAAGGGAAGGAGAAAGAGGAAGAGAAACATCATGTGTGGTTACCTCTCACATGGCCCCCACTATGGACCTGGCCTGCAAACCAGGCATGTGTCCTGACTGGCAATCAAACCAGCGACCCTTTGGTTCATAGCCCGCGCTCAATCCACTGAGCTACACCAGCCAGTGCACAGTCCAACTATTGTTAATAATGAGAATGGTTTGCCTGACATTGATGTAATGTGGCAACCAAAGAAAGTGGACTGGAATGCACATGTGTGGGCAATACCGACTTCACTGTACTAGTCAGTGGGGGTAGTAGATGCCACTGAGTGAGCATGTGTACTGTGTGGTTGCCACATTCAAAATGAGCCAGCAGAACAACAAATCTGCATCAAATTTTGCATTAAGCTTGAACATTCCTCCACAAAAATTATTCAGATGATTCAGAAGGCCACAGCTATGGGCAACTGGTGACTGGCAGCTTCATCATGACAATACACCCACTCATGAATCACATCTTGTGCAGGGTTTTTTGGTGAAACATCAAATCACCCAGGTGACTCAGATACCCTACATCCCAGATTTGGTGCCTTGCAACTTCTGGCTTTTCCCAAAAACTAAAATTACCCTTGAAGGGGAAAAGATTTCAGACCATGGATGAGATTCAGGAAAATATGATGGGGCAGCTGATGGTGATTGAGATATTTGTGTGAGGTCCCAAGGTGCCTACTTTGAAGGGGACTGAGGCATCATTGGCCTATGTACAATGTTTCTCATATCTTCTTCAATAAAGGTCTATTTTTCATATTACATGGCTGGATAACTTCTGGACAGACCTCATATATCCCTACTGTCAATCTAGATTAAGTATATTTTAGATACATGATAAAACTATGTAGCTATATATATTTAGTATATATATTTATATAGCATATGCATTTTCAAAAAATGCAACCAATTATCCAACAGAATATGTAATTATTTCAAAATGTTTAAGGGGTTTAATATTGCTTTTAAAATCATGAGCTAAATTACCCTAAAATTGTGTATATACTCCAGTTCAGAAACAGTGGCAATTATGAATAAATAAAAATACTGCAAAACATGAATTATTGGTCTCTAAAATTAGAACTTCACAAAGATATTTTCTTAAATCTATTTTTATTATTATTGAAGAACTTTGGGGTTACAAAGACCTATGTCAAATACTTTATCATGCATTCTTCTACAAATTCCATTATTACCACATATTACTGAGCTACATTCTTTTTTGTTGTTTTGTTATTATTATTTAATGATTGTCTTAACTTTAGGAGAAATTTGTGTTCATGAGGAGTGAAATTTGTGGTGCAAGACAGCTGTCTATTTATCTGGAGGTGTTAAGACCCTGAATCTATTATGTTCTTTTAACTTACATATGCATTACAAATATCTAAAGAGAATGCTTTCATTAATCAGGGATAGTGAATGAAGTTCAGTAGATCACGTGTTGAATTTAAAAATGTATATATTTAATTATTGATTTAGCAGGTAGTTAGCTGTACCATTCTGGTTGATCATGAAGTAGCACATACCACAGATTCATTTTCTATACAAAATGTATTTGGTATCCTGCCTGTGGTGTATGTCTCAAAATGTTTATAAAATTCTCCAATTTTTGATTGGGAAGTGACCTTCACTAAGAAATTTGCTGAAGTTTTGGAGCAGTAAATCATGTGAATACAGATCTGTGTAAATATGCCTTTAATATGTTTTAAAACTAGAGGCCAGAATAAATTAAATAAGTGTAGTATCTTCAGAGAGAGAATGAGAAAGTAGATCAGTCCTTGCTCAGATACTACTGTAATTTCCTGTCTGTAAGAGGTCTTACTGTACTTTTCTTAGCAGAATAGTAAGTGTAATTTAGACAAAAGAAGGACAAAATTAATTGGTTTTTAAAAGAAAGAGAGCTCCTAAGGGAGGTGATGAGACTGCCCATCCCCGTTTTCTGCAGCTGCACCGGGGCCATTGCCTTTTGAGAGATGAATCATTCTCGCTTTTACTAACTCTGGTGTTTTGCATTATAAACCTAGTATTCACACATAGCACCCATTTAAAAATCCAAATTATCATATTACATGTTAAATTTGGGGTACATAAATAAGAAAAAAGGCCAGCATTTTGCTTCTAATCAGTTAAGTGAAGGGATGATTTTGGTATTGATCTCACTTTCCTGAGTTCAAAGGAATCTTTCAGTGAGGCTTTATGGGAAAGGTAATAAAACCAGCTATGCTCAGCGGGAGACTTTCTCACATTTTGCACCCTACAAGCTAATTCAAATTAGTCTGTTCATGTTACTTCATTATCTATTTCTAATTTAGTGCCACAGATGTTGCCTTTTTTAGGTACCGTGTATGATTTTTTTTATTTGAAAATAATTCCCATATAAAATCATGAGATTATGTCTGTGTGTCTCCATTCTCACAATGAGGTAAAGGAATTCAGATTTCTCTGTGGCATAGTATGCATAGTTTCCTAAAACTGCTGCCAACAGAATATATCTCACTGGCAATTTAAGTGATAATGCAAGAAACCAGAATATATGCCCTTTCTGTTTGCCACTATCTGATTGAATGTCTTTATGATTTTTGTTGGTTTTGCTTTATACCCATGCTATAATCTGAATGATTGTGTTCCCCCCAAAATTCACATGTGGTAATCCTAAATCTCAGATGTGGTGATTTTAGGATACTGGGCTTTGGGGAGGTGCTCAGTCAGCTGTGAGTGTGGAACGTCACGAATGAGAATAGTGCCTATTAAAGAGGCTCCAAAGAGATCTCTTTGCACCGTGTGAGATTAAAATGAGAAGTCTGAGACCCAGAAAAGGGTCCTCACCCAACCATGCTGGCACCCTGAGCTTAGATTTTCATCCTTCAAAACTCTGAGTAATGCATTCTCATTCTTTATGAGCTACCCAGACTCCTGTATTTTGTTATAGCCGCCCAGATGGACTAAGATAACCCATTTATGGAAATGCAGGTAGTCAATCTGACATCCTGACGTTCCCCAGATGTGTCAAGTAGAATGTGCTAGGGCACTGAGAACATGCGGAACTCTGTGTCTAATAAAAATGAATCCCATCAATTCTATCTTTGTCGAAAAGCCTAAATAACAGATTCTCTGCCAGACTTCTGTCTGTGTTAGGGAGAAGGAATTCCTCTTGAATCTGGGGAGTACATTGCTTTCTTTTTTTCCCCGCTGGACTAAAACTAGGTTTAAGGACAGAATCTAAGAGGTTTTGAAAAGTGATTATAATTTTCTCCAGCTTCTACATCGGTGCATAGATTTGGATAACCAATGTCAAAGGAGAGACTGAAAACAAATCATTACATTTAATTGTGCTTTATAATTGCATGGCTTTTCATATTTATTTGACATAGTGTTTAATTACTGATTAAAAAACACTTTATGAATCTCAGAGAGAATGCCTGTTTGGCCACAGTTCAATTAAATGAGTGACTAGCTAGGTCCCTAACTAGAAGGAGGTCCTGGACTTCCACAATGGAGCGTTGCTGACACGTTATCCTATTGCCATTGCTTGCAGCAGTGGATATAATCCTATGAAACGTTGTTGAGGGAAAAAAGGCCTATTTTTAATAATCAGGTAACAGCCACATCTTCTCTGCTAGACTTAACACCGTTTCTAGTGCATAACATATTTCCAGAATATTTGAATATCTAAAATCACTAAATTTACACACTTAGCTTGCCATTTCTAGTTACCTATCTGTTTATCCATCTTAGGGGTTTTAACAAAGCTATCATATAACAACATATATTCAGAAAAATAATACTTCAAAGAAACTTGAACTATTTCAACAATGAGCCTATTATCCAATTTATTCTCTTTAATTGACATAAAGAATGTATCATTTAACCCTACCATATAAGGTACTAAACAGTTCAGATATGTAATATGATAAAGAAGATTTAAGTTACAAGTAATTTTATGAGTGTGTTTCTTACATAAAGTGATTTAGTTTGGGGAACTTCTTTCTTTTAATACTGAATGGATTAAAGATGATTATTCATATTTTTTATAATTAAAAATTATTTTTAAAATTATTTTAAAGATACCATATAAGGAGTTTGCAATAAAATAAATATTTTGTTATTTAATTATATTTGCTTATTTTTTTCTGCAGTAGGCAAAATATTTGTATCTTTCTCTCCTCCTGGAGAAGACTATCAGGTTAAGAAAAAAGTTTGTTTCCAGAACATTTTTATCAATGTTATCTGTGTTGCAACAGTATCTTGGAATTGAAAGAAAGATATTACCTCTTGAGGTATGGAATGCCATTTGATGCCTCTCTTTCTTGCCATGGAGTGAAGGTTGCTGTGACAGTGTCCAAAGGCAGGAAGAGGGACGAACAGGAAGGGAATAGTACCATCAGTAACAAATCCTGCAGGTTTACAGAATAATCGCAAACAAGGAAAGACAGTGCATAGACAACTGGCTCGACTTCCAATGGGCCCTTTATTTAGAAGCACAGTAACAGATCAATGGCCATTAGAAAGTGGGAGCAGGCAGTCCACACAGTTTTCTATAAGAACAATCTGAACACCCCCATGTTCTCAACCATAAGAATAGGTTTGCAAGGCCATTTCACCTTTGCCATAGGGCAATAAATTCCACCATCCCAATTCCCATGTCTCCTGGGAAAGTTAATAAATTCATTCTGCAGTTTTTATTTTTTTAAATGTGCTTTATTAGAAATAACTTTATATAAAATTAAGCCAGGCGGTGAAAGACAAATACCATATGATCTCACCTTTAACAGGAACCTAAACAACAAAACAAACAAACAAGCAAAATATAACCAAAGACACTGAAGTAGAGAACAGGCTGACAGTGACCGGAGGGGAGAGGGGAGGGAATTTCAGGGGAAATGGGGAAAGGTTTGCAGAAACAAGTATAAAGGACACATGGAAAAAACAAGGCAGGGTGGAAAAGGGTGGGAGGTGGGGAGGGCTGAGGGGGGTGGGCTGGGATGGGAGTAAAAGGCAGAAAACTGTACTTGAACAACAATTAAAATTAAAAATAAAAAAAATAAAGTTATAGGCTGTAATATTTATATTTGACATTTGAACAAATATTAATATTTACCAACTAATTATTTGGTACATGTTATTTGGTACATACAATATGTTAGCAACTCGACTTTTAGGGTTAAAGACAGAACACAGTGTACCTTGAAAGGCCTTTGATTCTTGCAGTGGAGAAATATATAGGTCACCACAATAAAAGATGGGAGGTTGCAAGTGTTCTGGGGTAAATATGTTAAGAAAAATAAATGTATCATTTATTTGTGAGAAGAGGAAGGATACTTAAGGTTCAGATTTCCTGAGAAAATTGCATAACACTAGTAATTAGAAGAGGGTTCGGTAGAGGTTACAAAAAAGGGGATGACTCTATGCACCTCACAGTTTTGCCCTTACACCTGGCAGATATTGTGTACATGCTGGGAGAACTACAAGGTGCGCTAAATGGGATCAGAGAAGCTCTTCGGGTAAAAGGGAAGGTGCTAATTATATCGTGTAGTCAGATAAAACCTGACCGATAAAATTACAAATGAGGGGAAACCTAATGGAAGGAAAAGAGTGAGCTTTATGGATGGATATATGGGGTTTGGGGGAGGGTTGAATCTTCCAGGAATAGAGAAGAGCAGTACAAAGGTTCAGAGTCGGGAGGGTAACTCCTGAATCACAGGGAAAAGTTTGGTGTGGCTGGAGCGGAGGGAAGTAAAGGTGTGGAGCATGGGTGGTAAGACGTGAGCTAAGACATAGCTGATGAGTCATGCTGAAAATTGAGGAACATTGCACAGACTGTGGTAAACTGTTCTGATTAGTTTGGTTAATAATCTTTTAAGTTCAGGCAATTCAGTAGCTGTTTTCTCCCACTGCTTCTAGAACCATTATAACACAAACCCTATTGGACTTCCTGAAATCGCCCTTTCAGGAATCCACACCTGATTGTACCCGAGGGGGTGGATACCTCAAGGCTCAACTCCTCTTGGACAGACACCGGAAAGCCCCGCTGAAACTGCGCGATGGCGTTTGCACGGTTATGTCTGCACCGCCGAAGCTTCTCCCAATTCCTGAAATAAAGAATTTTGGTAGAGAAAAGACTCCAACTACCACCAGAAGTTTATTCTGCTCTTTACATTCTTGTGAAATATCATGCCAAAATATTAAACATACAATTTTTGTTGTAATTAAATGAACACCTTTGCAAAAAGTTAAAAGTATTATCAGCTTAAGTATGAGACATAAAAGTTATCTTACTGGAAATATGTATTATACGCTGAAAATACGCTTAAGTTGTTCAGATCATTTTGGTCATGACACTTCTTACAGCTAGAGTGTAATTTATTTTATTTTTTTAAATTTATTTATTTTGCATAGTGCCAGTAACAGAGGGAGGTTTGCTTAATGCTAGATTAATGGGAAGACTTTGGAAGAAATGGGTCCATTTGCTGGGGGGGAAATCTATTATTAATACTGACTGTCAGCAAAAGACTAGTTTTGCTTCAAATGTAAACAGCTTTATTATCACATCCAAACTGACATGCCATTGAGATGAAAAAATTACTATTTTTATGCTGTTTATATTGTTATGGACTGGATTGTGTCTCCCTAATACCCCTCTCCTATTAATAAGTTGAGCCCTAACCCTTAAAGAAGACTGCATTTTGGAGATAAGGCCTTTAAGGAGGTAATTAAGTTTAAATGAGGTCATAAGGTTGGGGCCCTAATCCACAGGACCAGTGTCCTTATGAGACAGAGACACCAGGAGAACATGTGCCCGGAGGAAAGGTCACACGCCAATAGAGCAAGAAGGCAGCTGTGTGCAAGCCAGGAAGAGAGGTCTCATCAGAAAGAACCCTGTTGGCAGCTTGATCTTGGACATCCAGCCTCCAGAACTGTTAAAAAAACAAGTTTCTGTGGTTTGATTAAGCTGCCTAGTTTGTGGTATGTTCTATGACAGCCCAAGAAGACTAATACACATGCTAATGCCCATGTTTTTTAAATATAGAATCCCAGATATGGAAAAAGTGGCTCCATTAAGGCTACTGTGGTACCTTACTGTTCTTGCGGTGATAAATATGAGAATGTGACCTATCAAAAATAGGCTCTAACCATATGAACAGACTGGGTTGGGCTGAATAAAATGATTGAATACTACTAGTAAGTCTTTCATATTGTTGAGCATATGGAATTCATTCAATGACTGTCAGCAGATATATTCTCTTATCTTTTCAATATAAAATTATGCTTATGGATTAATATGTCATTGTGGGTTTTGATCCAATAACAAATCTTTGTCAGACAGACTTTTGGAAACTGACTTAATTTTTTCATATTTTATAACAGGGCAGCTCACAGAAATGGGCAATTTGGTCATATACATCTTCTTGGGGGCTACAGCTCAAAGCACATCATACTGATTCCTAAGTAAATACTATAGTGATTTGGGGAGTCTTTCCTCAACTGATTCTTTATGCTCACTTATTTTGTATGTTTCTCCTGCAAATTTTCATTAACTTCCTATTGTTCCTCTTCAGCCAGTTAACTCTCTCTAAAATGTAGCACAAGTACCCTGTCCACTCATTTTCTACCTCTACACTATTTTACTCTGTTAGATAACTGCTCCTTTTCTGTTTAGCATTTATGGTGCTCTTTTCTCAGTCAGTTCTGCTCTTACATAATCTCAGATCCATGATATATCAAATCCCCGGTAGCCTCACTGGAATTTACTGTGAATTTGAACTTCTATACAGGTTCTCTTCCTTTATATTTAAATTTATTGATTACATATGTGCCTTATTTACCCTTCTAATTTGTTTTTATCTCTCTACTTAATATATTCTATAAAAACACCTTATTGAAGACATTCATATTTCCTCAAGTATTCTCGAGAACATTATTCTCTATTAGTTTGAAGTTATGAAGCATTTTTTGGTAATTACTAATTTTTGCTTAAAGTTGATTCTAAATAGTGGCCATCATTCATTGATGTATTTTTCATGTAAATAGGTAGGTAATAGAAAATGTCAGTTCTATTCAAAATCAAAGTTCATAGTTACTTTACTGGGAACACAAGCAATACATTAGAGTAGACATGGGATGGGAAGGATACTTTTGCTGAGTGCATGAAAGTGAATTAATAGAGTCAGGGTCATATTTAATGGTATTTCTTGCCCAGAAGAAATTTTTCTATTTGCTAAGGGATAAGATTTCAAAGTGGTAGGATACATGTTTTATTTTATGGCATGGTCAATATGATGGTTAATTTTATGTGTTGACTTGGCTAGACTAAATACAGTACCCAGTTATTTAACAAAGACTAATCTAGGTGTTGCTGTGAAGGTATTCTGTAGATGTAATTAATATCTACAGTCAGTTGACTTTATGTAAATGGCATTGGAATTGGATAATGAGTAGGAGCTGGAAGACATTTAATGAACATGACAAAGAAAGCCTGTATTGCCTTAAAGAGATATATGAATGTTAATGGTGATTTAGTTAAAGACTCAGAAGAGGGTAAAGAGAAGAATAGGCAAGCTTCTGTTATCTTAAAGCATGAATTGTCATGAACAGAATGCTGGTGGAAATATGAAATTAAAGTTAATAATAAGACAGAATTGTGTATCTTGCTATTGGAGACTGTAGGGAAGGTGACCTTTGTTACAAAGTGGCAAAAATCCCAGCTAGATTGTGTCACGTGTAAAGTAGAACTTGCAAGCAATGAACTTGGACGTTTAGCTGAGGAGATTTCAGGCAGTGTGGAAATTGCAGCCTGACTTCACCTTGATGCTTATAGTAAAAAATATGAAAGAGATAAATGCAGGAAGGAACTGTTAAGCATAAAGGAACCAGTACTTGATTTGAGAAATAGCCTTTCTAGTTGTTGTACTCTGGAGACAGGGTCACGGGTGTGACTGAACAATCTTATGTGAAAGAGAGCAGTCCTGTGTTTCATGGATCCGATCTACCGTCTCAGGAAAAGCAAGGAACAGTGATGGGGTTATCCAGGGAGGATCTGTGGAGAACTCTGCTGTGTAATGGCATTGATTCCTTTGACATCCATAGAGGATCGACAAGGCTTTTTGAGAATGTTGTGTCAGCAGATAAACTTCCAATTTGGACTGAAGAGGACAGAGATGGAGCAAGATAAAGGGAAGCTGTCAGACTTCTGGGATTTCATAAGCAGAAAATAGACTAATGGAATTACTCAGCTACAAACATGTACTTTTTGAAGGAAAAAAAATTAAAAAATGGCTTATGCATCGCAGTGCAGATGCAGACTCAGGGGCCAGAGTCAGGAGAGCTGATATACAGCCCAGAAGTAGGACCTACAGGTCCCCTAGGTGCCCAGAGGATGGCTCAAGCCACTGAGAATGACACTCAGGCCTTGAAACCTGTTGACATTGCCTTGCTGGGTTGCAAACTTGCTTTAGATCAGGGAACCCTTTCCTGCTTCCCAGAAACTTCAAGGGGAGAGTGGCTCTGCCAGCACCTCCATTTCAAATTTCTGGCCTCCAGAACCATGGGAAAATATATTTCTGTTGTTTTAAGCCATTCAGTTGAGGTAATTTGCTATTACATCCCTAGCAGACTAATTGAACTTAATGGAACAGTTAACTACTTATTTATTTATTTGTATTATTTGTAACTTAAATTTCCTCTAATGCTAAGCAAATACTGCCTATAAGTCAAGATGTTTGTGGACTTGAAACACTGAATTTTTCAGTATACCAGCTTATAAATGAAGTGAGTTATGCCTGAAAGTTGTGAACTGTTTCAAAGTAAGAGTAATAAATGAGATGTTTACACTAGAAAAAATCAAATATAATTTTTAATTATATTGCTAGAAATCAGTAGTGCCTTCTATTATGAAGCTAGCATAGCTTCCTGGTCTCTACAGTTTTTTCTCCTCTTTTCCCTTCTCCCATTCCTCTTCTTTTTCCTCCCTTTTCTTCTTCTTCAATACCTCTCAATTTGATACCTCTAAATATATATACAATCAAAAATTTCCTTGAAAGTAATTGAAATGTGTTTTAAGTTTCTTTAATGTATGGGATGAAAAAATGAAAAAAAATGAATTATAATTCTGGACCAAAAGAGAACCTTTATTTCAGTTGACTTAGTACTTACATTTCTATATTAGTCTTAAAAATACATATATTTGGGGAGAAAAAATTTATAGTGTGTGCATAGAGAGCAGAAAATTTCTAGTTTCATTAGAATTTTTAACAACTCATTGATAAAAATAATTATAGTTGTTTGAAATAAATTCATACAGATCCTATTAGGATCCTACTTATAGATCCTAATAGCTTTAACAATATGTTTATGTAACATTTGGAAATGTATTATAATTTTAATCAACAAGAATAATTGTCTTAATCTTTAAGTTACAAACATTATTTACCATTTAAGTGAAAAAAGCGATTAATTACTTACTGTGCACTTTTTATCCTTATGAAAAATTCATAGGATAAAAGCTCTACTGCAAGTAATTAGAGAACATTATGTATAATCACTTGCCAAATTCTGTGTTTTAAATCAATCATCTTTGTGTTCATATGTTTGAAGTAATTTCTGAAGTAAATACTCACAGAGCCCAACAAATGAGATAAAATATAAAACAAATATAGTAAAGTACATTAAGAATGAAATGGAATGAAGCAAATCTCTTCTGTGAGCTTTCAGGCGTCTTCACAGTAGGTGGAGTTATTGAGAAAACTGCATTTTGACAACCACATTATAGTCGAGGACCCTGAAAAACAATGTAATTTTTTAAAAGCAGTATATCTTTATTGCCTTTTAAAAAACAAGTTTGATCTCTTATTTCTTGAGGTAGTTTCCCTAGTTAATTGCATTCCACTTTGATTATACCTTCACTTTTTTCCTGCTGCACTTGCATAGCTATAAGAAGCATTTATTTTCAGTATGCATCTTTTGATATATGGCTTTGGAATATTTCTTCAGACATGAGTAGTGTATAACACTAAATAGATTATAAGCTACAGGGAAGTCAGAATCTATTTCATTCTGATTCACCTATATATTCTACACATAGAATTCAGTAAATATTTATTTTTAATGTAGATGCAAAGAGAACATCTATCACAAGTTAGAGAACACAGAGATTCCTTTAAAAACCTCCATTGAAATATAAAGTAAGCAATAAGAACTTGTTCAACACAAATGCTAAATCACTGTCTTTGAGTATAATAACCACTAGGAACTGGAGTATCAGGCTTTATACCTTAGTAGGTTTGGGCTGCTATGAAAGCCTTCCTATGTGGGGGACACCTAAGATTACTGTGCTGTCACTGAAGGGTTCTCTGTGAGGAAATGTGCCTTCCTGCAGTGGTGTCAGTGAGGAAATCGTTTCTTCCCCAGCTCTTCAGAAACAGTGATAGTATCCTCTGAGAATTTCTGATCAATAGACTGATCTTGTTGGTTTTGCTGGTTCATTCTTAGAAGAAAAAAATCCAAGCCAAAAACTTAATGTGATTCAAGATTGGTGCTGCCCTTTAGTACCTGGAAAATATAAGTAAAAATGTGCTCTATGTTTATCACCCGAAATGCATTTACCTCAGAATTCCCACAGATTTAATTTAGCTAAGCACGAGCCGGCATTCAGATCATCAAAAACATACAGAAGTAGGGCAGCTTTCCTGAGATAACTTTACATTTTCGTCAACAGTAATCATGCACATATTTGTTAAAATGTTCTCTTCCCTTTCCTTAAAGTGCTGCTGTTGGTTTGTTGCAGTCTTGAAATGATTCTTCAATCTACCCTGTTTTCATGATATTTGTGTAATTTCAGAAGTCAAGAGAAAAATCAGCATCAAAAACTTGAGTTATTGGGACCTGAACCTTTTTTATTTAGAAGAAGATAAATATGCCATTATCAATTCAGATCAGTATAATTACCATAAACTTTATTTTACACAGTCCAATAAAATAAGACAAAAATAGAGTTAAGGGGATTAGAAGTTATAATACAATAATTTTCACAGGTAAAATGCTCAGATACATAGAAATCCACAACAATTTACATAAGTGAGCAATTTGGCTGGATATAGAATCAATATACAAAAGCAAGATTCATTTGTAGGACATCATGAACTAAGATCATTATCTAATATCAGATACTACTTACAATATCATCAAAAACTATCTGCCTAAACACAACAAATATAACAAATAAAATTAAAATGTAAATAAATGTATATAATAAAATGAGATTTATCCCAAGTATGCAAGGCTGATTCACTTTTGAAAATCAGTTAGTATAACCCACCATTGCAACAGAATAAGGAAGAAAAATCATATTAACTTGATGGAGACAAAGCTTTGGACAAAATCTAATCTTCATTTATGGTAAAAGCCCTCAGAAAACTAGAAATAGCAGACACTTCCTCAACTTGATACAAAAAATTCTGCAAAAAACATACAGCTTAATTTATCATGCTTAACTGTGAGAAACTCGATGATTTCTCTCTAAGAATGAAAATAGGCAAGTCTGTCTTTGACCACTGTTCTTACTCAATATCCCACTGGAAGTCTTAGCTAATACCATAGACAATAAAAATAAATAAAAGGTGTAAACATGGGGAAGGAAGAAATAAAACTATCCTCACAAATGACATATTTGTCTATGTAGAAGTAGTTCCAAAATGAAAATGGGTACAGTTATCATTGACTTGTAATTATTTATGTACATACTGTTTGATATTCTAATTTATCTTACTCAACATACATGATCTGGGGGACTTAATAATAAGGAAGAGTGATTTTTCTTTTCAATTGGAAACATACCATTCCTTTCCCTGATAGTTTGATATTTGGGGGGATTTCTGTTTTTAGGTTCTATTCCCTAATTTTTTCTAATTCTATAAAGATTATTTCAAGAGAAGATATCTTTGTATTTTGCCAAGTCAAGGGCTTTATACAACCTACAGAGGTTTTATTAGTCATTTATCATGAAACACAACTATTTTCTGTTTTACTTTTTGTTTCTAAACTTTATTTGTAGGGATAATCACTAACACATTTCAATAGCCTATCATGTGCCAAAGTATGTACTTTATCTCTAATATGTATAAGAATACTAAACCTTAGAGAAAAGAGAATGATTCCCCATTTTACAGGTTTTTTAAATTATTCATTATCAAAGTATGCATATACAGGGTCCAGCAGAAGTAAGGTCTGCTTGAGTGTCGTTGGTAGGGTAATAAAGTGGGTGTAATAATTAATGGTTTTAATTGAAACATTCCACTTAAAATGTCATATGGTGTGCTTGAGTATGATATTATTATGTTACAGAATTAACTGCTTCTGATTTTGTAATAAAAGATTTTGTAATCAAAAAGGGGCAGCACTTGTGTCGTACCCTGTATATTCCGCACTTCCCGCGTAACAAACACTGATCTTTGTACTTGGCTCCAACAATGATCACTCCATATAAAGGTTGCAGCCCGATGAAGCTTATATTCCAGTGAGCAGAGATAGGATACAGACAATAAATATACATGCCCTATATGTTAATTGTGTAGCATTTATATAATTAGAAGATATAGATGTTGTGTATAAGAAAAATAAAAATAAACAGATTTCCACGTACAAAGGGAACTGAGGATTGTCTTTAAAGTTCAATGTAGAATTGAACTGAGTGGAATTGTACACTTGAAACCTATGTAATTTTATTAACCAATGTCACTCCAATAAATTTAATTAAAATTTAATATAATTAAAGTGTCAGCATCTCACTGACTCATCCTTTATCTAGAAGTCTGCTTCTACCTGAAAGATTCATATTCATTGATTCTAAATTCAGTAGATGATGTATTTAGTCACCTGTGAATTAGAGTTAGTGAAAAAAAACTTCCCATTTAACATAAACAATATTTATTGAAACTTTCTGTGTATTCTATCATTCCTAACAGTGTGTGTGTGCGTGTGTGTAAAAATAATAAGTGAAAAGATTTACCAATGAAAATATTTTATTGTTTTAACGTCTGTGAGATTCTGAACTCAAAATAGTTCCACTGGAATAAATGAAAGAACTCAATGCTATCAATGGGAAAAGACTGACAGGTAAAACTACAGGGGGGGTTATACCCATGAAAGTGGTAACAATGAGCTAGAACTGTAGGAAGCTATTTCTGTATGGCAAGTAGCATAGGGACAGCTAAATTTGGAGGGCTTCTTGTGGATTGTGTATTTTGAATGACTCAACAAGCCCTCAGAAAAATGGGCTCTCCCTGGTTGCTGGACACTGAGGCCTCTGGACGTTGGATATAGTCTTATATTTATAACCCAGGAGTGTTAGAGTGTGACAAGGTAAATGGTTGAGGTGTGCATTTGGCAAACTTCCTGTAAAGGGGAACTGAGGCAATTTTGAGATATGAGCTCAAAACTGGGATAAGAGAGCACTTTTGAAATATATTGATATAAGAAAAAATATTCTAGTTAGGGGGATGTGCATGACAAAGAAAGAAGGTCACATAATATGTTTCTCAAGTTGATAATTATTTACCTTTTCCCATTGCTAATTGCTTTATAATATCTTGACTGTATTAATGACAGATTCTTGAATATTTTCTCTGCTTCCTATTACTCTTTCACAACCAACTACCAGTAGCAAAAACAGAGAATTATTTCTGCCACACATATCTGATCATTTCAATTCCCTGCCTTCACCTATGTTCCCATTATTTAACTCAAAAACCTGGGAAGCTTTGATAAAATACAGATTACTCTGATTAAACATATCTGGAACGAGGCATAGGAATCTGTATTTTATAAAACTTCTAGTCAGATATAAAAACATATGCCATGAAAGAATAATGTGTAAATTATTAAACTTGACATTTTTAAGGCCCTGCACACTCTGTACCTTACCCTCATTTTTAAACCATTTCCTGTCATTTGTAGCCATGCTTCCTACTTGTTATAGGCCATGCTCCCTATTTTTTTTCTTGCCATGTCCTGAACATAACACTTTCTTAATGAATTTTAGTCCTTTTTGCCATGGAAATATCTTTTTTTCCTGACTGAAAAGACATGGCTTATAGGAGAGTTCAGATGAGAATAAATGTACACATTGTGGCTAGTTTATGGATAAATGGATTTATTTTAGGTTATTAATTGGCTTACAGAATATTTACAAAGCTATATAAAACTAAAGGAACTTTCCAGAAGAATCCTTAAAGCTACACCTCAAAAGTAGATACCAGGGAGCTGTTCCCTCTTTTAAAACTAGGAAGCCTTCTGTAATGAAAAGACTATAAATTCTGTGTCCTCACTCCTGTCGTTGCATTAGCTAGGAAGCCACCACAAGCGGGAAGTCACCACATGAAATCTTTACTTGTACTGCTGCAAGTTCCAAAATCTTGATGTGTTATCTCTGATCACATAAATGATTGCATAAACAAAATGAATTCCCTCAAGACTACTGCTCAGATACTCTCAGTAGCCCAAATGGTTAAAGTCAAGCATTTTTTATATAAATTCCCTAACTTTTCAGAACAATTAGCTCCATCATATATAGTATCCTCATTGAATTCTATCTATAATGTCATATTAGCATGCATTACTGTCCTCTAGATTGAGTTGTTTGTATATTTCTTTCTGTTGCTAATTTTTTATTTCCTTTAGAATAGTAGTCCCCAAACTTTTTGGTCCAAAGTTTCCTTTTTGTTCTTAAAATTACCAAGTATTTGGAAGAGGTTTTGCTTATGTAGCAATATCTATTGACATTTATCATATTAGAAAATAAAAGAAAAATTAAGGGATGAGAATTCAAAAGCATTTATTAGCTGTCAAAGCAATGAAGCTATCAATGTGAAGCAGGCTGCAGAGGCCCTCATGAAAGCATGAGAGTAAAAAGGCGCATGTATTTAGTAGTTTGTAAACAGCTTTGACCACACTGACCCCATGAAAAGCTGTGCAGAATTCCCGAGGTTCCTGGAATCACTCTGAGAACCACTGTCTTAGGGTAAGAGCAGGTTAGAGGGATTTGACCTATCCCTGCACTATGGGAGAGGTCAAAAGCTTATGGTCAAAAGCTTATGGTCTGTAAACTTAGACCATGAAATGTTACATAAATGAGATATATAGTCCTTAGTGTTTGGGGAATCTCTGATTTTAAGACTTTATTTTCAGGATAAAAAATAAACTATTTACTTGATTATAGTTCTATATATTCATATGTAAGATGAAAACATATGAAATTATCATTTTTAACTCTGAAATATTGAACATTAGGAAGATGACTTAAACTAAGTAGGATGCACTTTAAATAAATATAAAGGTGAACATAGAGATATATATTAATTTATAGTACACTTCACTTTTATCCAAATTGAATACACCATGGATTACATTTTATATTCAAATCTATTTCTACTGTGATAAAATCTATTTATCATGTTTATTGCTAAGGAGAGGTTTGTCTTTTTTTCATACCAGTATTATAAATAAATTTGTTCATTTCAGAGTTTTCAAAGCTAACAAATATCTCTAGTCAAATATGAGAGAAGTTCTGCCAGCATTCAGTCTTGCACATCATGAAGAGTGAGTTCTAATCCCGAATTTCCAGTGACTCATTCTGTGGCATTAAACATGTCATTTTACTCTTCTGTCTCAGTTCTGTCATCTGTAAAGTAGAGATAATATTGTTCAGCTGAGCACATTGTTCTAGCCTATATCCTCTGCATGACTTTACAAAAGAAATTCTGCATATGAATTGGAATATATGCCAACAGAATTACAAGTTTTCTAAGTTAAAAGCATGCAAGAAAAAAGCAATGGAAATAATTTTGAAAATGTACCACATGCATTTTAAAATTGGAACAAATATACTTTATTCTAGGAGATCCATTTCCACATTTGTAAAAATTTAAGTAATTGCTTTTCTTTTGTTATGAAAAATTCAAACATCAAAATACAATTTGTACCTTTTCTTTTGGAAATGGTGTAGCCTCATCACAATGAGTTATATCTGTTAGAGTTGGTGCTCATTGACTCATGGGAAAAACTGTTCAAACAATGACAGAGAAAATTGAGAACAGTAAATATTTTTTGTTCCTTGTTCACTTATGAAGTGACTTATTCTCATCCTCACAACATTATATATTACTAGTTTAAAAAATGAAGTTTCTGAATTTTGTAGAGGTAACTGTTTATTTTTCTTGGACATAGTAGCCAAGACAGAGACTGTTGAAAAAATAAGAAAACATATATGTATGTATTCACTTTTCCATATGTAAAAGTAAATTACTTCCTGTTCACTTTTGGCCATCCCTGGCATTTGCATCATTGACAATATTCACCTTTTTTGCTGCTACTTCAGGTGTCATCAATGGTATCTTCCAGTTATAGTTTAGTCAGAAGAAAGTATAACATAGAGATTAGGATCACAGGACCTGGAATCATGGAGATTTGGGTTTGAATTCATTTTTTCCATTTATAAGATATGTAGATTTTTGCCCTGGTTGGTGTAGCTCAGTGGATGAATGCCAACCTGTGAACCAAAGGTTCGCTGGTTCCATTCCCAGTCACGGCATACGCCTGGGTTGTGGGCCAGTAGGGGGCGCGAGAGACACAACCACACATTGATGTTTCTCTCCTCTTTCTCCCTCCCCCTCCTCTCTCCAAAAGTAAATAAATAAAATCTTTTAAAAATATATATAGATTTTTTAAGATTTCAAAGATACTTAACTGCAGTGAATTATAATTGTACTGAACATGAAACAATGTGCTTCATTATACAGGGATGAATATTTGCTGTAGAAATTAAATGAGAAACATTCTTTGACTAGCATAAACGCTGATTTATATTATGTGTTAGAAATGCATTATCTTGCAGGTACCTAAATTCATTCCAATTTCATTTTAAAGAACTTTGAAGAAAAACAGGCAAACAGTTGCTAGTAGGCTTTACTTTGGGGGGACAGAATTGAGTATTTTAAATATTATTTATTTAGACAATTCTGCATTTTTTAAATGTCTATGATTAGCATATCTAACTTTTCTACAATGTTCTCTGTTTATCCTATTGGCAAGTTTTTTTACTTTGTTGCATTTTGTTTCCCTCATTAAAGCAAAAAGAATGCTACCTCATTAGACTCATAGGAATAATGAAACATGAACACAGAATTTATGAAAAAAATATTGTACCATTTTTCAGATCTATTGAGACCACTATATCTGTAAGCCCCCTCCTACACAACTTAACTCCATTTCAGATTTGTATCTTTAATTCACTATGAGAACAGAATAGAGCAACTGTCTAGATATCTGAGTGATACCAGCCTGGGACTGATTAGCGTACTTGCTAGAACATAGTGGAGATGATGAAGGGTTCAATTCCCAATTTGGTCAATTCCCATTGTTTCAAATATGAAATCATTATTCTTATCTTTATTCCCATGTCTAATAAATTTTTTAGAAATCTGGGTACTTTTAATATTTTTTCTTTAGTATGATTTTAACAATTGGATTCAGTATTTCTTGGTGTGGTTTGTATTTTCTTCTTGGTGTTCCTTGAGCTTCTTGAATATTTCGTTACATAGTGATTTTGTGATACAGCTCCCAGAAAAATGGATACTAAACTAGGACTCCTCTCTTTCAAAAGTAACATTTGGCTACTGCCTTCTCCACCCTTACCTTCTCAGTTAAGGGCTCTTTATTTTATTTTGAATACTGTTTTTTTTTTTTTTTTGGTATGGAGGGAGTAATTAGGTACCATAAGAGAGTACTAGAGAGCTGATACAAATGACTGCTGGAAAGCAGAGTCAAGTTGGCAGAGTTACCAGTTTTCACCTGAAAAATTATATTTCAAAGTATGGCTGAGTTTATGCCTAATAAAAATGGATCATAAATAATGAACTACTAGCTCCCTCAAAGGCAAGGAGTATATTGAAAATGAGCCAGTGGGGTTTAGTTTATGGAATACACTCATCTCTGAAAATTACTATCAGAGGGTGAATCTGAAGTTGGGGGCCCATTCCTGTAGGGAACAAACAATGGACACAGTTTGGGTGGCAAGGAATGGGATGAGTGCCGGCCTGAGAAGAACGGGCCCAGCAGGGAGGCTGAGACTGAGCTTGTCCTCATCTCCCAGGCTGTGTAGTTTTGGGGAAATTATTTAACACCTTGAAATTTCAATTACTTCATATATAAAATGGGGCAATAGAGTATTGTTATGGGAATTAAGAATGGATTACAAATGTGTAGCACAGTATACGATGCATGCAAAAAGTTCAAGAAATTTTAGTTATTATAATTTTACTCACTACTCAGGTCAGAATCTCACAGGCACCCTAAATAATATGACAATGTAGTGCAATAATTTTTTCAATTAGAACTTTGATTTTACAAAAACGTGTATAACATATTAACCTTTATAATGTGACAGGTTATACTAAGAAACCCCAGAAAACATTTGCCTATGGATTAGCTGTATCGGAAGTTTAATTAAGGAACTTAGTCTTTGGGGTTCTACGTTATTTGCATACTTCTATTCAGATACTAAAAAATAAAGTTATAGAGTAAAGACACTTTGTATGGTTCTTAGCTACATGAATTTCTCCTTCCCATGGGTGCTTGTGTAATTTAAATGCCTTCACTTGTGCAAATTAATTGCTTTTACTTAGGATGGTGGCAACAAGTAAAAAGAACATTTTTGATAAAAGTAGAGTTAGGAAATCTTTGCCTTTGGAACATTTCAGGGCATGTAAAGATTTTTCTGGTTGTATGGAGCAAACTTTGTTATATTGAACAAAGAAATTTAGTTCTTGAAGTAAAATGAGAATACTAAAGCAAAAAATTATAACTTGAATATATAATCTAGGATAGTCATTCTTATTTTCTGCCCTGTTCTCTCTCGAGTTTTTATGAAGATTAAATTTTCTTGGATCGATGTCCAAGACCTAGCTTAAAATGGGTGACTCCTTTCATATTTTTCCGCATCAGGCTGCCCTATTGCTTATTGTTGGTGCAAAATGCTCCTCTCTTCTCTGTGCCCCAACTTCTTTCAGTGCTCGTTACTTTATATCTCTCCATTCAAATCTTTTCCCTCATGGTTTCACACACACACACACACACACACACACAGCCCAAACATATTCTAGTGCAGTGCTTTATCTTTTCTACCTTTTCTTAAACCATAGCCCACAATAAGAGAATATATATCAAAATTCAGAAAAGGTTACCTATTACAAATAAATACACACCTGTTTGCACATGTGCAAACATATGCACATTCCAAATACTTTACATGTGAATATAATTCAATCTGTTTTATTTTACTCCATTTTGCTTCATTTCACTTAAAAGTAAGTTTTGGAAAATACTCTTTGTGAAGGAAAATGAATGGTCCCAGAACCCAAGTCTTTTTATACATATTCCAAAATCATATTGATGAACACGGAGGAAAAACCACACGTAATTCATGGTAGGAGGGCTAATGTTCATACACACACTTCAATTTACAAGTAAATAGAGAAATAAATATAAGCAGTTTAAAAAGTTAACTTGTAGGAAAGGTTTGTGGGTGCAAAATATTGTTGGAACAGAGATAAATATGCCATCGGGAAGAGCAAATTCTACCCTAAACATACCAGAACTATGAATAAATTTGTTTGTTTTGGAGAAGAAGAATCGCTGCCATTATAGAAATTATACTTCTCTGTAACAACAAAAGAGGATGAACTGAATTAAACAATAATAGTGGTCCCCCCTTATCTGTGGTTTTACTTCTTATGATTTCAGTTATCTGTGGTCCACTATTGTCCAAAAATATTAAACGGAAAATTTGAAAAGTGATTTGTAAGTTTTAAACGTACACTCATCTGAGTAGCTTGGTGAAATCTTGCATCACCCTCTCCATCTGCCCATGTGAATTACCCCTTTGTCCAGCACATCCACACTGTTTCTGCTGCCCACCCACCTGTTCATCCATTAGTGGTCCTCCTGGCTTTTACATCAATGTGGGTGTGGGGCCAGCCCATTTGGAGGCTCTGCCCCTCCTACCAGTCTGGACATGGCCTTTTTTTAATAATTATATTCTTGGTTACAGGAGTTCTGTACCTTTTGTCTGCAGTTGGTCTCAAAGAGTAGTGGTTCCATAATTTTGTTGTAATTTTGATGTGGTTGTGGGAGGAGGTGAGCACAGTGTTAGTCTACTCTGTATCTTGACTGGAAGTCTATAGTTTTTATTAATTTATTTTTAGAGAGAGGGGAAGGGACGGAGAAAAAGAGGGAGAGAAACATCAATGTGTGGTTGCCTCTCATGTGCCCCCTGCTGAGGACATGACCTGCAATCCAGGCATGTGCCCTTACTACAAATCAAACTGACAACCCTATGGTTCGCAGGCCAGCACTCAATCCACTTAGCCTCACCAACCAGGGCATCTAGTGCTTCTTGATTGGCTGTGTACAATAGTCCACAAAGTTCATGAATGAACAGGATGCGGTGGAATCTGGTAGCTACCTTCCTAAAAGATGGTTGAAAGTTTCAACAAGCATTCTCAATATGAGGAATCTTTTGTTAGTTTCAGCCCACATCTGTTAACTGATTACTTCAGTTGTCTCTTTGTCTCACTCTCTGGCCCACTGTGACTTAGTTTGGGATGTCTCGGAATTTTCTCCTGTGGCATTCAAAACACATTATGCATAAAAGTAAGATTTTAAGAATACATGCTTAGAGAGAAATTGACAATTTTCAAATATGTATTTTCTTAATCAGCTATTACAACACTCACAAATTTCAACCCACAAATTTGAGAAAATTATTTTTAAAAATTCATTTTAAAACCTACATTAGTCAGATTTTCTTCTCCAGTATATCCAGATTCTGAAATCCAGGCGTCTTCGTGCTCAAAAGGCCCTTAAATGATATGACTAGTCAGTGATACTCTTCTGATTGCGGTGGGCTTCCCATTATCAGCTTGACTTTTCTGTGTTTTGTGTATCTATGTCATCATGCTGGCTGTTTTCTAAATGTCAGAAACTGCGCAGATGAAGTTAAAGATATATTTTCTCTCTTTTCTACCTAATTCTCTCCCTCTTTTTCTATTTATCTTATACATGTTTATAAAACTATGCAATTGTTGTCAAGTTAAAAATTTTTAAAAAACCTAAGCATGTGTCCTAGAATGTATATTTCTAGAAGCTAGATCTCAGCTTGTTATTGTAATGTGAATGCAGTGAATATAATAATTGTCTAAAAAATGTGTCAGTATTTAAAATTGTCTCTAATAGTCTTCTTGAAATACATCGTGTTTCTGTCTTTAAATATTAAATTATGAGCATATCAAAACAAAATATAATGTTTAAATTAGTACTTGGTAGCCATTTAATGTTTATTAATGAAAGAATAAACTGATTAATGCTCAAATATAGATAATTTGTTAACAAATATATAAATAAAATGGACATTCATATAGATATTAATGTGGTAATATAAAAAGGATAAAACCATATAAAATGTTAATGAAATGTATTTTATTGAATATACTTATTTCACCACAATTTTACAAAGTATGTACAATTGATAAGAAAACAGCAAACCAAAGAAAACCTAGAAAAATGGCCGAGGACAGAAGGAGAGGGAAAGTAAAGTCAGATCAGATGTAAAATAAATAGTGCATGTGATTGCATCCAAAATTTTCTCCACACTTTTGACTCTTCATTTTCTAATAGAAACCTTGATAAGAAAAATCTGATTCCTTATATAAATGATCAGGTTAATGAACCCATAAGATAAAAACAGATGAAGTGCTAAAAAATATAAGATAATGACAAACAATGATAAGCTATTACTTTGTGCTGGGATATACATCCAGCTGTAACAAAATAGTTATGAGAGGATTTCTGTGTCCAGATATAGAAATAATAGAAATAAAGAAATGATAGACATAGAAATGCTCCTGATGGGGAAATATATTATAGTCAGAAAATAAATATTAAGGCTTTAAGACGTATGGGCCAAGATCAAGTAGAAGACTGAAAACTAAGACTGGTATTGAGCATTCTTTTTTTTTTCTAAAAGTACCAAGAAAATCCAGAGGAGGAAGCTGAGAGGTTAAGATTCTCTGGTTCTTAATTTCCCATCAAATGAAGAGTATACAAGGGGGGACACCCCAAAAACAAAATTTTCTCCTGGAGGGTGGGTGCCTTGAAGTACAGGCTTCCCCCGCTAGGTGAGTGTTCTAGGAACCCATCTGTATCAGTGTACCAGCTGGCGTTGTTGTTAGAGGCTGTTCTCGGCTTTAGTGAATTTTTTTTGAAGACTCTTTCAAAGTGTTTGCCCATTTCTTGATGGGTGATTTATGAGCACACCTGCCCACACCGCACTGAATGTATGTTCAGCAGTTTTTGACCAAAAATGGCATGACAACTATGCCCCACCTTCCCTAGTCACCTGATTTTACCCTCAGTGACTTGTTTTTCCCTTGGATGAAAAAAGTCCTTGAAATGAAATGTTTTGCTGATGTAGAAGAGGTAAAAGGAAAAAAAGCAGAAGCACTAAAAGGCATTAAAACCGATGAGTTCAAAAACTGTTTTGAGCAGTGGAAAAATGTCTTAATAGGTATGTTTCATCAAATGGAGAGTATTTTGAAGGTGACTGAAATGTACATGTGTAAGGGTAAATACACAATTTTTAGTAAATAAATTCTGGGTTTTTTGGTTCTTTCGTTGTATAAAATGGGCTGCAGAAGAAATGGATGGCTTCAGTTAAACTCCAGGACTTGGTTTGGATTCCTGAAAGTTTACATCAAAGAGGAAGGATTCAATGTATTAAACTGACTCTCAGAGAGACTGAATGAATCCCAACTTTGAAACAACTGAGTTCATAAAAGTGGATTGGTGTCATATTGTCAGTACAGATTCATGGCAGAAAAAAATGTAAACCCTTTCTAGAGCAGGGGTTCTTTACTTGGTTGGTATTATGGGTTATATTGTGTCCTTTCAAAATCCATACGTTGAAGTTCTAACTCTAGTACCTCAAAATGTGAACTTATTTGGAATAGGGTCATTGCAGACATAATTAATTATGATTTAGTCATACAGGAGGAGGGTGTGCCTCTAATCCATCGTGATTGTTGTCCTCATAAAAAGGGTAAATTTGGACATCCATGTACAAGCCAAGGAATGCATGAGGCTACCAGAAGTTAATACAGGGGCCTGGAACAGAACCTTCCCTAGCGCCTCTTGTGGGAGGAGGTGGTGACTGGAAGTGTGGCTCTGCAAACATCTTAAGATTTCTGACCTCCAGAAATGTGAGACAATAGATTTTTGTTATTCTAAGCCATGTGGTTTGTGGTATTCATTATGGAAACTCTACCTAGGAAATTAATAGAGATGGGAAAATCAGATTATTTGTTTTCACCAATCTCTAGTTCAAATTTAAAATTTCCTTCAATTAAGAGTGTAGGTCACATTCAACAATGTTATTGCAGTGCCTGAGATATGCCACCAATGGAAAATATAGATGTGTTCATATTATTAGTGTTGTTGGAAATATATCTTGATAGCAATGATGACCATCATTACTTTATTTAGACTAGTTATTATAAATGAAGCTAGATTTTGTTAGTTTAAATGATAAATGACATTATTAATAAATAGCATTTATTAATATATAATAATTATGTTAAGTTGATAACAATTTCAATGTAATTGGTTTCCTGTATAGCTATGTAATTTATAGTGCACATTTAAAATATTAATCTAAGAAGTGGTTTAGACATGCATTAAGACTGTCAAGGGTGTCCCTGTGATAAATGTATTAAGAATCTTGTTCCAAAGGAAATAAAAATATTCAAATTGATAATAGCTGGGGTTTTATGAATCTAATAAAGGACTTCAAGCCACAGATTTAAGATTGCAAGAACATGAGGAATCTGATTGACAAAAGCACACCTAAGCTTGTCCCGATTAAACTTCTGACTGAAAGAAAAACAAAGGAACATCTTACGAACAGCCAGAATAAACACAGATTTTCCTCAAAGGAACAACCAGTTTCTTAGTATTAACAGTGGAAGTTTAAAAACAAGGTACCACCAGAAAGAACAGGAAAAATTTATCGCACTCTAAGAGGGATAGGGATAGTTCCTGTTTCCACTAACCAGCGTGGGAATCGTCACATTCGTGAGCATCAGGTAGAATATTCAGAAAGGCTTTGCCTAAACAGACCTAGATTCAATGTGGTCTTCTCCAAA
>CM052549.1:64542619-64667448 GCA_028533065.1 Trachops cirrhosus
TTCTTAGTATTAACAGTGGAAGTTTAAAAACAAGGTACCACCAGAAAGAACAGGAAAAATTTATCGCACTCTAAGAGGGATAGGGATAGTTCCTGTTTCCACTAACCAGCGTGGGAATCGTCACATTCGTGAGCATCAGGTAGAATATTCAGAAAGGCTTTGCCTAAACAGACCTAGATTCAATGTGGTCTTCTCCAAAAAAGCAAAACTTAAAAGTAACAAAACTGAAGAAACAAACCTGAAGAAACAAAGTGTTCATAACTAACTAAACATTTTCCCAGAAGAAATCTCAAAAATATTTGTAAGACTACAAAAACAAGCAGTACCAAGCTAGGTAAAACCTCAGTGTGTAGTGTCCACTCATAATCATTATGCATGCAAAGAAGCAAGACAATTTGACCCATGCAACTTCTAATAATTAATCAATCAAACCATACCAGAAACAACACAGATTGTACTGAGAGTAGAGGGTGTTGAAACAGTTGTTATAATTAATCATATTGCATGTGTTCAAGCATCAAAAGTGGGGATCAGCAAACTTTTTTAAGAGTCAGATATAAGATAATTAAATGTGTGGGCCAGTCTGTGTTACAACTATTCAAATTTGCAGTTCTAGTGTGAAACACCCATAGAAATATGTGAGTGAGACAATAAGTAATATATATTTGCTTATTGTTCCAACAAACCTATCAATGAAAAGGGGGTTGTGGGCTGTGTTCAGTCTGTGAACTAGTTTCCTGAACTCTGATTTCGAAAAAAACATTGTGTATTTTAAAAACCTGAATTGAAAATAGAAAAGGCATAAACTATCAAGATAATAACTATAATATCTAATATATAAAATATACTATATGAAATTAACACCTTTTTAGACATTGCAGAAGAAAATATTAGCAGACTTGAAAAACTGGACTAGCACAACAAGATGACAGGAATCACACAAAGGACAAAACCAGGAAAACACCCACAGTAAACTCTGTGTGACAATTTGAAGCAATCTAATATATATGTACATGTATATATATATATATATATATGTAATTGGAATACCCAGTTAACTTTAAGAGTCATACAACATCATTTGAAATATTAATCATTATAGATTATCTAAATTTGATTAAAATTATAAACATACAGATGCAAGAAAGCTCAAAGAATACCAAGCAAAAGAAATATAAACTATATCAAATACAAAACTTTAAAGCTATTGGAAGAAAAGATAAGAATGTCTTTGTAACTGAGGAGCAGAAAAAAAAAATGTAGGTTGAAGGAAAGGCAAGTACTTAAAATAAAATAAAAGATTATCTGGACTTTATAAAATTTATGTTCTTTTTAATCAAAATATGCAGGTAAGAAGAGAAATCAAGTCACAGATTGGGAAAAAATATTCACAATATATTTAAAATTAATCAAATTAGAATACAAAATATATTCCTAGAAATCAATAATAGCAATAAAAATGGCTCCATTAAAATGGGAAAAACGTAGTTTATATGGATGTTCATAGATATAAAATGATATTCATTATCACTAACATCAAAAAAAAAGCTAATTAAAAACAAAATGAAATGCCATGACACAATAACCTCTAGATTGGCTAAAATGGAAAAAACTAATGCTGAATACTAGAGAAAAGAAAAAGCAAATACATTGGTCATGCACTGGAGTTAGCAGAATAAAGTGCTACCAGCATGTTGTTTAACAGATATGAAGTTTTTGTTTTGTTTTTAATAAAGGTAGATATACAACTTCCTTATGGGAAAATATTTCACTAACATTTACTGACATACTGTTCAAAGTAAAAAAAAAGATTTTCACAAAAACCTTAGTAATGTCCATTCATAATTCATTCATAATGCAATAGATAAATAGTTAATTGAATAGATAAACCATCAACACTATAGAAGAATGGATAAACAAAGTTTGTTACATTCATTCTCTGGAATGCCATTCAGTAATAAAATAGAATGAATAATTAATGTGTACAGCAACATGCAACACTAATAAAAATTATACTGTGTAAAAGGAGGCAGATAAGAGTATGTATGTTTTTATTCCATTTATATAAAGAATAGAAAATGGATCTATGGAGTAAAAATCTGTTGGGAGCCGCCCTGCCTGGTTTCAGGAGCTGTAATCCCCCCATGGCTAAGGCTGAGTGAGTAACATTTAGACCATAAACCTCTAAGGAGACAAAGCTTATCTCCCTGGCAGGAGCGCAGCTTCTGCTCCTCTTTCCATACCTGGCCCCCAATGCTTGATCAGTTAGCCAATGACAAGTAAGATTCTCCAAGGGGGGAACGACCTATGACGGGCATGATCACGTGGGAGGCCTCTAAGAAAGGACTTGGGGGACTACAGCAAAAGGGGGTGATGGACCCTCGCCCCTGGGCTTTAACAAAGCCTGAGTCCTCATTCTGTCTGAGAGGTCTTCTAATCTCTTGGCTGCCTTGCCTCATCTGCCTGACTTAATCTTGAAACAATGACAGAGGGTGGTGCAGCCCTGTGCTGGAAAGAACGGGCTCCCTGGGGAGATCAGGCCTGAGAAAGAATACATAAACTTCTGTGAAAGCTGCTTTGCTAAGAATGCTCTTAATTAAATGATAAAGGCCCGGGCAGGAAATGAGTTTGTTTCCCAAAATGTTTTGTAGCCCTTTAGCTAACAGACCCTGACTCAGAATAGGCCCTCAGAGTTCTTTGTATACTATCTATTGTTTGATCCTTACTGCCTGACAATGATTAATGAACTTTACCTGTATTTCTGTGCCAATGAAAAGCCAATAAAAACCCTGTAAAGGGAAGGATTGGGGTGCTCTCCTCTTGAGATAGTGGCCCGGCCGCTCTGAGGCGCCCACCCCCTTGAGAGAGTAGCCGAGCCATCCCTTTTCCTCCACACGGGACTCAGTAGTCCGTGTCAATGTCTCATGTTTCATCCATGACGCCACAGACACTGCAGGCCGGTGTCTGCATCAAAATCAAAATCAGATTTCTTCTGGTAGAATGAAGAGCGTTGTGGAAGATCTGCAAAGAAACTTTTTATCTCTTAGGTGGTGTTTTGATGACACAGACATATACATCTGTCAAAACTCATCAAATTATACAATTAAGAACTCTGCACTTTATTAAGTATGCATGTATCTCAATAGAAATTAAATTAATACAAAACACCAAATGACAGGCTAATTATTAAAAATTTTAGATTTTAAATTATTTTTGGTAAATTGTACCTATCTATATTTAAAATGAATAATTTCTCTCAGGTTTGATTTATTCTAAGATAAAAGCTTTTTTAATATTTGAAAGTAGATCAATTTAATTCATCATATTAAATAATAAACTTGAATAAGCTGAGAAAACTAATCAAATTCAGTACTATTTGGAATAAAAGTCTTTAGCAAATCTGTAGTAGAAGGGAAAATGGTTAATTTGGTGAAAGGTAAGATTACAAAAATCATATTTTTAAAATTATTTTGTTCAAGTACAGTTGTCTTCATTTACCCCCCACAAGTCCACTGTAATGAAAACAGCCTGGTACTGGCATAAGAACAGACACATAGACCAATGGAACAGAACAGAGAGCCCAGAAACAAACCCAAGTCTCTGTGGTCAATTAATATTTGACAAAGGGGGCAGAAGCATAAAATGGAGTAGAAATAGTCTCTTCAACAAATGGCGTTGGGAGACCTGGACAGCTACATGCAAAAAAATGAAACTTGGTCACCAACTTACAACATACACAAAAATAAATTCAAGGTGGATATGTTGCATTCAGCAACCGCGAGAACAGATGCCGGAGACCTTTCAGGGTTTCAAAGATGTTACTTTATTGGCCAAGTTTTACCTGCGCAGGGGCAAACTCTCAAAGTGTCCGGAGACACGGTACCCGCAAAGGCTGCTGACGAGAGTTGCGCCGAGCGCTTACAGCTAAGTCCTTATATATGGGCGGGCAAGCAAGCGTTATACAGAAGCAGACGTGGCAGTTAGCTATTCGCTTACAAAGACCACGGGCGGGAACAGGGTTGGGCACTGGCTCAACAGTGGTAACTTTACAAACCAAACATGTTAGGTTGCATCTGTTTTACAATCCTTTGTTCTTGCACAAGGCAGGAGGGCAAGATGTTCGTTCAGTAACCTCCTGTACCCTGGGACCTAACCAGTTCCTGTTTTCTCATGATCTGTTTTCCTTGCTCTTTACAGATAAAGACTTAAATATAAGTGGTGATACCATGAAAGTCCTAGAGGAAAATCACAGTTAATTTTTAAATGTTAAAAGCTGAACAAAGGAAAAATACCCAGGATATCTACTGCCACCACCTACATTTAACACGTTACCATTTCTAGCCTGTGCATTAAAGGAAGAAAAAATATATCATTACAGTTAGTTAATAGAAAGGAAGAATAGACTTGCTATCATCTCTAGATATGGCTGTGGACTTGGAAAGGTACAAAAAGAGACTTCAGATCAACTACTAAACTGATTCAAAATGTTGCTACATTTAAGTTGTATATCTGTGTACAAAAACAATCTCAGATTTTAATTATATTTTAATTAAAATCACTAAGAATAAATCTAACAAAAGATGTAAAATACAGCTATATACAAAATACATAATTTGAGAGATATCAAATGTAAATAAAGGAGGGAATATTATGTTCATTACTTAGAAGATTCAAGTTTGTAAACATGTCAGTTCTCTCTGAATTGATCAATATTTTCAGTGAGTTCTCAATGAAAATTTAAAAGTTTTTAGAAAATTTAAATATTAGCAAACAGATTAAAAATGTATATGAAACTGTGAAAGTCCAAGCACATCCCAAAACAAACTTGACAAAGAACAAGTTTGGAGGGATTACTCTACCAACTATCGAGACTGTGTTACAAATTTTTTGTCTTTTATTCCAAATCTAGCCATTTTTTTCTGATCTATAATTCTGATCTCTAAAAGTTAAAGCCTTTAAATATTTCTCATTAGCCAGTTGGCTTCATTTTAGACTTACTGGGTGCTGAAGGATACTGCAAGACAAGAACAGGAGAAGGTTCTTTGCTGCCCGGTTGTTCATTTTCTTTTCCTGTATGTGACAGCTAAGGAGTTGGCAAGCCAGGGGCTCAGGCAGCACTCACAGCAGCAGACAGGACAGGCAGTGGTCAGTTGGCACTCTACTGTTTTTCCCACTACCACCTTCTTCTTCTTTTTTTTTTTTTTAGAAACATGGGTCTTTTTTTAAAAATTTTATTTATTTATCTTTAGAGGCTAAGGGAAGGAAAGAGGGAGAGAAATATCAATGTGTGGTTGCTTCTCATGCATTCCCTGCTGGGAACTGGCCTGCAACCCAGGCATGTGCCCTGACTGGGAATCGAACCTTGATTCTTTGGTTCACAGGCCCGAGCTCAATCCACTGAGCTACACCAGCCAGGGCCCACCTTCTTCTTTTTTATTTTTTTCCACACATTTTTAACCTACAAGTTGTTGATTTCTGTATTTGTCATTTCTCAATTCCTTGGAATTCTGTTCCACCCCTTTTAGTATTTGTTAGCAATTCTTCATGATACATTTGTCCTGTGTCCTGAAAAGAGTTATATAAAAACCAGTAATAAATATACAATGATTGTTATTGGCTCAAATATAAGCAAATAAATCAATTGAAAAGCATAGAGAATCCCAAACTAGAAACCTGTGTATAAGGATACCAGTAAAGCAGAGGTGACATTTCAGAGCAGTGGAATATAAGGATTTTAAACTGTTTTGTGCTGGGGCCATTTGGAAACATGCATTAAATTTGACTGCTACCAAAAACTGTTTTCAAAAACCTATTTCAGAGGGTTGTGGATCAAGATATGAAAGCAAATCAATATATCTTTTAGAAGATAATATAGGACAATATTCCAGTGAGCTCAGGAAAGGATGTATTAAACAGGACCTCAAATTCATATTCTAACATCAAATATAAAGAAGAACCAATGAAACTAACTGTAAATCAAATTGATAATATAACTAAACAACAGCAAGACAGAAATAATTTCTTCAAGTAAAGTTTGAATACAGTATTTTCACTATAAAACCTTATAGGAATTTAAAATAAAATCACATGAATATAAGTTGACTTTAATAATTGAAGCAGAACACATAAAAGTCAAAAGTTTTAATATTCTAATTTTACTGCTAAATCATAATTAGAACTTCTAGAAAATACACACACTAAAATTCTCAAAATTTTATTTAATATTTTAGCTCATTCATTCATTTATTCAATGAATACATAGTAAGTACAAACTAGATATTAAGATTATAGCAGCTCAAGTAATAAGCAGAAAGTATGGAAAGACAGTGTACCAATTATCCATTGTCATAAAAGTGTTCCATTGTAAACTATAAAAGCTTAGTTACATTAATCCATTTGGCTTATGATTCTGTGGTTTAGCAGGTGTCAGCTGGACATGGCTGGATGGGTATGTTTCAAGAAATGGATCTGGGTGGCTTTCTGTGAAGGCTGAGCTCAAATGACTTCCCTGGGTGTTCTGCATGTGCTCAATCTGTGGTACTGGCCGAGGAGTGGTGGTATCTGGAGAAGTTCTTAGGACGATGTCAGAGTTACAAGGGAGAGAGCCCAGTTACATACACAGTTTTGCTTCCTGATAACATTCCATTAGCCACAGGGAGTCACATTGGTGAACCCGAAGTCAAGATATGGAGAAGCATGCTCCCCCCACTTAGTGGGTAGGACATCAAAGTCACATGAGAAAGGATATAGATAAAGGGATTGTTGAAGAATGTGGGCCACATAGACAAGTTGCTACTGACAGTTTGACCATATAATATTATGTGAAAGTGCATAATTCTAACACTGATCACAGTATGGTAGCATGACATCAGTATCTGTAGAACCACACACAGATTCATTTCTAGGAATGGGATTTACTAGCCAATAAGTTAGAGCACTAGCTGTACTTTTCATTTTAAAGATTATAGTGTAGTTTGACTAAATTTTATTCATCCCGTCAGCACCCATGGGTAAATTGTAATGTGTAGTACTTTTCACAGTTACGTATAAAACTGTTTGGTGTTTGGCATTGGCCACACAGGCACAGTCACCATTTCCTTTCCAACGTGATGAAGCACAGTAATAGTTTTAAGCTGTCACATGCAAGACTACATAGCAACCCCATTGTCATCACAATTGTGCTAATTAGCTGCAATTTATCCTTGTCATCTTACCTATTTCTATCATAGATGACTAAAAGCCAGTACAAATAATAAATACTGGCATAATAAAATAATCGAAACAACCAAATTGCCATATGGCATTTAAAGGAATGACAAGCATCTCAGCAGTCTTTCCCTAGGGATTTTGAGAAACAGTAGAGCAAAGTGATCTTGGGCAGCCTTTAAATGTGTGTGTGTGTGTGTGTTGTGTGTGTTCCTGCCTTAAACTGGAGAATGGATTAGATGGTTCATGACTGGAGTGGTTCATGTTAATACAGTGATGGATGAGAACTGACAGTTTACAACTTTTCCTGTTGTCATAAACAAAACAAAACAAAAACACTGGAAATCAGTGTCTGGTATGGCTGCCAACCCAGTAAAGTAAAGCAGCAGGCAAAGCATTAACAAAATCCAGACAAATTCCCTGTGGAAACGCACTCGCTTGGCAGCCATATAGGTGATGTTGATGAACAGGCAGAGCGGGAATAGGAGCCCGCAGGAGGGATGCACGTGAGCAGATTTCCCACTTACTGTAATCTCATGTGTTTCTCTTCAGTCATAATGTGGATGGCTTCAATAATAAATTCATAATAATAATTAGTTGTGGTTAGGTGTTAAATATGTTAATAATCTTTCAGAAATAAAACAGCCTGTGAACATACTTGTAATAGTTAAATTTTTGTGTCTACAGCAAGAACATTTAAAATTTAAGTGAATTTGACTTTACATAAGTGACTTTGCTTCAGTTATTTCTTTTGTAAAAGTCACTAATAGTGCCTATCTCAAGCAGTTGTGGTAAGAATTAAATGAAATAATATGTGCAAACCACTGTAATGATGTATGTATTCAATGTTTATTTTTAAATACATTGTTAGTATAACATTGCATATGTTATTATATACTATAATAAATATAATGTTCCTTTTTAGATTCTGAATTTTATCATAGTAATCAAATTTCATAATGCATTGATCAAAAATTGTATAGTAGTAACTACTTCTGTAGAGTACATCAAAATCAGAAAATATGACTACTCCTCACGCCTCTTAAGGACATTGCAGTACATGTGCCGCCTGCCCCGACAAATTTCAGTTAAAGTTATGGGACACATACACTCATGCTCGTGCTATTTTATATGTTTTGACATTTTATTTTTAGTCTTTATTTTGTTAGTAATCCTTAGTGTTCTTTTGGGATATTCAGCTCTACCATTTGTAAGTAAATAAAGGAAATCTTAGAGTTGGAGGAGCTTCATGATCAGTAAAATACATGTTTCTTTGAGATGTCAGTGATTGGGGAGATAGGGAAGTTGAAAAATAGTAAAGGCATGGGAAATGTGCAGGTGATTACAATAAGGAAAATAGGAAAGGGAGGTGAGAAACTCATTAACAAGCAGATATGTTCAGCGCACATGCATGTCTATGCATTTCCTATGGCTGTTGTAACATATCACAAACTTACGACTTAAAGCAATGAGAAATTATTACGCTTCTGGAAGTCAGAAGTCTAAACTGGATTTTGAGGACTGTATTCTTTCTCGAAGCTCTAGGGGAAAGCCTGCTTCTTTCACTTTCCCAGCTTCTAGAAACTGCCTATATTTCTTGGTTCCCAGCCCTTTCTCCCGTATTCAAAGCCAGCACCATAGCACCTTCTCTGACATTTGCTTCCATTTTTATATCTTCTCTCCCTAATTTTGATTCTCATGCTTCCCTCTCATAAGGCCCTTTGAAATTGCACTAGACCCATGCAGCGAATCTTCCCATCTCAAGATCCTTAGTTTAACCTCATCTGCAGAGTCCCTTTTACATGCAAGGTAAATATAGTCACAGGTTCTGGAGCTTAGGATGTGGACATTTAGGGGATATTATTTGTGCTGTCACAGTGTTACAAACTTTATGAGCCATGGTAGAAAGCACAGAATTAACAACAAAAGCATCTAAAATGCTCTATTTAATCAAACTCTGATTCAGTGGGGATTAACTACTACATGTGGTTTTTAAGTGAGATCTCAGATGTGGTAAACATGCGCAGTAGAGTCGCTGAACTGTGAGCTGTTGAACATATTCATGAGGAAATAAGCTTTTTTAATGTTTATTTCTCTGTATTACTATGTCTACACTCTACTCCCAAAACACTCAACAGAAAAACAAAACTGATGTGGTTAAGTAATTATTGGATATAGTAGGACTATGGATTTCATGGAAAGATTAGAACACCTAGTTTTTCTCTACATCAAACTTTTTAAAATGAAGTTTGGTTTCATGACTCAGAGGAGACACAATATGAAATAAATCATTCACTAGGAGACCCTGAATGGTCACTGTATAAAAACCTAGTACATGTAATGTTTCTGTTTCTAGAGCACACATGTCATATTTATCATATTTGTTAGGTCGTTGGTGACACAGGCTGTGAAAGAATTCACAAGAGAAGAAAGTGCAGAGAGTGAAAGTTTTTATTTTTACTTTCCAAAGGGAGGAAAAGGGCTAGGTACAGAGAACTGCACCAGCCCTGAGGGGTTAGGGCTGTGGGCTTTCACTGGGTAATAGGGTGGCTGTAGAGCAGGATGCTACAGTTGGGCTGCAGCTTGTTTCGATGTTATCTTTGGGGGCAGGGTCCTGAGGTTGTTGTGGTCTGGTATGTCCTGTTCCGTAAGTTCCAGAGCCCCTGTGCCTTCAGGGCACTTCCAGTAATTTTCTAGTCCTGAGTATAAAGGCTCATAAAACTACTGGGGTCAGTCATGCTGTTTGTGGTCCAGCTGGCTCTGGGAAAGAGTGCCTGAAAAGGGGGCTTTTGTTCTATTAACATTATTATACCAAATAACTGATAAATACAATAAAATAAAAACTCAATAAAGTAATGAACCAACTGAGTACTTAACAGCACCTCACGTGCTGCATGTACAGATACATTCACCATCACTGGCATTCCTTCCTTCTGATGAACACAGGCAAACCTCAATCCTGTAGCTTCCCAGAGAGTCGTGGAAAAGAAAGTAGTCATGTTGGCAACACTTGGTGTTCTTCTCATGTTCCAGGCATTCTTTCAGAGCCTCACATATATTAATTCCTGTAATCCTTATAACAGATCTGTAAGGTGAGTGTACTCTATACCCATTTTGCAAAAAAGTAAAATAGTAAGAGCAAGTAAGCAACTTGCTCAAACACACGTAAGTCCTCAATGTCATTAATAAGTTCTGTGGCTTTAAGCAAAACTATGTATAAAACCAGTTTTACCATAGGTCAGCAGGGTCAAACTTGTTTTCACCTGGGGCCACATCAGCCTTGTGGTTGCCTTTAAAGGGCTGAAATAATTTTCGGACTGTATGAAGGTAACTACTCCTTAACTGTTAAGGAGTTGAAATTACATTCGGCCCTTTGAAGGTAACCTCGAGGCTAATGTGTCCCCCAGTGAAAATGAGTTTAACACCCCTGCTATAGGGTAATTGATGTAAACAAGAGTTAAATTCCTGTGGTATCTCATTAACATTGAAACAAAATGGCATTGAATAAAACGATGTTATTTGAGAACACGTTATAGTAGTTGAGCTTAGTCTGCTTCCAGGACCCGTGCAATTAACTACCTTGCTACACAGATGCCCCAGTGTAGTACACAGCTACATGGATGGAAAACAGTGAATAAACTTATTGTTTACTTATTATCGTTCATTTTCAATTTAATAGCAGTTAATTTTGGATCAAATTTAAGAACATATAAAGAAATAAAAATTTCTTAATGTCAACACTGCTCTTAACAATGTGATCTGAATAGGGAGGCTGTGGGAAATTTTCTAGCCAGATATTTTATTCAGCATATTGCTTTGTGTATCACATGTTTTTCTTTTCCTTTTCTGCTTTGCCTGTCTTGGATTCTGTCAAGCCAGTTGTGGCATTTAAGCAATTTTTGTGTGTAGTGAACCATGAATTAAATTTCCATAAATATTGTAGAGACAGGAAGACAGGTAAAATAAAGATGTCTATAAAAGTGAGTGCATGTGAACATACTCATTTTAAAGCCTCTCTCTGTAACTATGCTACCTGTTGGGTATCAACCATATCAGTTATCAGGCTATCACAGCACAGTATTTTCATCAACGATTGCTCAACAGTGTACCACATAATAATAAAAACACTGTGGTAGGAATAAAATGATAGCTCTGAGGTATGCCAAGATGTGGGCTACTAATTTGTTTTTCATCATAAACAGTATTCTCCCCACCCCTATTTTTTCCAGGGGTGAAAGGAAATACAACTCTCTACTCTAATACTCTTAGCTGAAGCTTCCCTTTCTACAGACTTCTGATATATATACTGAAATGTTTTAACAGACTTGGATTACCTATGGTGAGAAATCACTCTCTATGGAAAACATCATTCTCGATATGAGTTTATTCACACTCTGGATTGCAAAGGTTTATTTCAATATGTAGTGTATAGGTGCTTTACAATCAGTTTACATTTGGAAGAAATATGCTGTATTTATGACATGTTTGCAGGTAAGAGTAAGAAAGAGCCATCAATGTTAAAGATTTTATTTATTTCTTTTTAGAGAGGGGGGGAAAGAGGGAGAAAGAGAGGGAGAGAAACATGATGTGTGAGAGAAACAGCAATTGGTAGCCTCTCTCATGCCGCCAGCTGAGGGCCTGGCCTGCAACACCAAGCATATGCCCTGACTAGTAATTGAACCAGCAGATTTTTGGTCTGCAGGTCAGCACTCAATCCACTGAGCCACCCAGCCAGGATGAGCCGTTAATTTTAAAGGTTGAAAGTTCTTTTTAAATATTCAGCATGCATTGTGATGTACTTGAATGATGCCCCATCTAATATACAAGCTTTTGTGTAACCATTAGAGTAGATGTAAAATACTTCTCACCACCCCCAAACCCTTGAATTTATTTACAAAGCTCTATCACATCCTGTCCACTTGAGGAAGTGAAGGAGTATTTACTAACGCCATTCATGAGAATGAGACCATGACAAATGGAGATGCTTGTGCCATGGATCATCGTGCTAATGATCAATATCCATAGGTTGTAGAAGTTATAGCTCTTAAAAAAGAAAATTAGCTAATGTTGATTACAATTTATCAAAGTGCCATTGCTAGCTAGTGTGCTGTAACTGCATTAATAATAGGTTACAATAGGTTTGATTGTAAAAAGGTTCAAATAACCAATTTTGCAAATGGGATGCTAAATTGAAATTTAAAGTAGTATGCAAATAACTGAAATACACATGAAAAACACATGAAATAGCCATTTGAGATTGTTTATATATATTTTTCTTTCCATTACTCAACTGACACCAGTTTTTCCAGAATGATTTGATCAGAGAAAGTAAAATTCTGTGTTTGAAGGTTTATTCAAAGCTAAGTATATGCTGATTATTAGGATTAGATTTCTATAAAGAAGAAGACTGATGTTAAAAGTAAATATATTTTCTTATAGAATTCTTCATAAGTCAAACTTTTAAAGTTATTGCTTTATGAGACAAGATATACAATCTATAAAATCCTGAAATATCATAAAATCCACTTAAATATTGATCTAATGAATAAGCCTGCATAATGTTACTATCAAGTGGATAAAAAATGTTAAGTTCACTGATAGTTCAGATAATTGGATTTATCCATAGATACCCTTGTATGACTTTGGCTTGGTTTCTCACTTCATAATATATACAACCAGTTCTCTAGATTAAGTCTATTTTAATCTTCAAGTGGTTTCTGTTTTCCAGTGAGACCCTGACTTTCTATCAAGTTCTTGCAATCAAGAGTAGTCCCAGAGAACAGATACTCATTCAGGGATTCTTGTGTTGGTTTACTCACAATGTGTAAGGAATGTAATGAAGGTCTTATAAATTTAAAAAAAAAAAGGATGAGCATGTGTCTCAGTCTCCCACAGTGCTTATCCCTGCTGTATTTCTGACCATATTTCACTCTACACCATGGTACCTGAGATATTTCCTATGATACCTATAGAAATACAGGTCAACGCTGGTTTACTATGGGTGTGCATGATATACTTGCTCAGCTTAAACAGAAATACTGGTGCAGTTCTGATCCATTCAGAACATGGCTCTGAAGGGAGGAAATTCTCCTAATAGGTAGCATTTCAGGCAGTCAGCCTGATGTGGAGGGAGAAGAGATAGCTAGAAGAGATAGATCTGCACTGGTTAACTGGCAGAAGTTTGTTGTATTTGTCCGGATTTCAGAAAATCAAGATTGGTAGAAAATAGGTGAGAGAGGCTGACTTCAGCATTGAAAAAGTGTTCCCTCTTTGCTTTTCTTCATAATCCAGGGCTGATGGTAGCAGAGGCCAGGACACAACTAGGCTCACTAAGAGTAATGAGAATCGCAGACTCAGAACCTACAGAGCTGGGTGTTCATGCTTAATTGACTGAAACTTTGTGGATACAATTATTGTAGAGAAGGAAAGGTCTAGAGCATCAGTCACAGAGAGTTATGAGTATGGCTCATAAACACTGACGGTAAGAGGAAAAAGAGGTGGCCAGCCAACAAGCGGATTACTGAACTTGTACTACAGGGTCTGGAGGGCAGTCACCCCAGTGAAGTGTCACCATCCCTTTCCCAGTTTTCTTTCCATAGTAGTTTTCACCCTTGAAACCCACTGAATGAAGATGAAGTCTCATCTCCAGGAAAAAGAAACTTGACATTGCACAATCTTTACAAATGGCTGACAATGATCCCCTGAGTGCTTCCCCAAAGGTATCTGTGGCTATCATCTCGGGGAACTGTATACTGTGGAAAGGTAAATATTCAAGCATTTCACGAACTATTAGACACAGGGGTTCAAGTTGGTACCCAAAGAATAAAAGTGTCATCATGGTTGGAATGGGAGCATGTGAAGACCAGCTAATAGAGGGCATCCTGGCCCAAGTGAAGCTTATTGAGGGTCCATAAGATCTGTATATCCACATGGTGGTATACTTACCCAGTCGCAGAATGTATAATTGGGATTGATACACTTGGTACCTAGAGTAACTCTAAGTTGTGGAATATAGGCTATCATGATTGGGAATGCCAAATGAAAATCTCCAAAATGATCCTCTTTCCCAGAAGATAAGTCAAATATAAGTCAAAAATAATATTGTAGGGGGAGCACAAAGGAGATTAGTACCATCCTTAAGGATCTAAAGCAGGGGTGTCAAACTCATTTTCACTGGGGGCCACATCAACCTCGTGGTTGCCTTCAAAGGGCCAGATATAACTTTAGGACTATATAAATGTAACTACTCCTTAACAGTTAAGTGAGAACTCAGCACTGCCACTGGGTAGTACAAGGTGCCAGGCTGGATAAAACAAGGTGGAGGGCCGGATTCGGCCTGAGGGCCTTGTGTTTGCCACCTGTAATCTAAAGGATGCAGGGATGGTGGTCCCCATCATATTTCCAATTATATCTTCATGTAGTATATCATTCTGGCTCCTGCAGAAGTCAAATGGATCTGGAAACATGAGGGTAGACAATTATATATTGTATCAAGTAACAGCCTCAATTGCAGCCGCCATGTCCAGTGTCATATCTTTTTTCAAGCAAATTAACATGGTGTCTGAAAAGTGGTAGGCAATTACTGATTGGGGAATGCAAACTTTTGTACTCTGACTGGAAAAGAGGATCAGAAACAGTTCATATAGGCTTACTGTTTTGCATTGGGACTATATTGATTTTCTTGCCCTTTATCATAGTGTATTTCATAGAGATCTAGATCAGGAGTCAGCACACCATATCCTACCGCCTCTTTTTGTAGCATATGTGTGTGGTGTACAATTTTAAAGACACTGCCAGATTTTAAGTGAGAATGGTTGTTCAATTTTCCTTCTTAGCCTGCAAAGTCTGAAATTATTTATTACCTGGCCCTTTATGGAAAATGTTTTTGAACTTCTGATCTGGACTAACCAGGTGGCGCAAAGTTGGCTAGATATTTTTCACCTAGGTTTGAAATTTTTATTACTTGTGAGGAGGCTCCACCCACAGGGCCCTCTCCCCACCCCACCCTGGGCTGCCACTGATGAGAATAAGTTAACCAAGACATGATCTGCTTGGGGAGGAAAGGTGGCTGATCTCTCAAAGGAGAGGGGCCAGGAGCCTTTTCCTCAATGGACTTGTATTGGGTTCATTTCGCACAGGAATACAGGTAAAGCTAATTAGTCAGGCAGAAAGGATCAAACAATAGATAACAAAGAACTCTGAGGGCCTATTTTGAGTCAGGGTCAGATAGCTAAAGAGCTGTGAAACTTTGAGGAACAAACTCACTTCTTGTTTGGACCCTTATTTAATTTAGAGCATTCTAAACAAAGCAGGTTTCATAGGATTTTATGGTTTCTTTCTTAGGTCTGATTGCCCCAGGAAACCCGCCCTTTCCAGCACAGGGCTGCACCCACCTCCGGCATTGTTTCAGGCTTAGGTGGAGCAAGGGAAGTAAGGCAGCCAAGAGATTAGGAGACTTCTTGCAGACAGAATGAGGACTCAGGCTATGTCAAAGCCAGGGGCGAGGGCCCATCACCCCCTTTTTCTATAGCCCCCCCAAGTCCTTCCCTGAGGGCTTCCATGTGATCATGACTGTCTTAGGTTGTTCTTCCCTTGAGAAATCTTACCCCTCATTGGCTAACCAACCAAGCATGGGGGGCCAGTTATGGATGAAGTAAAAGGAACAGAAGCAGCGCTCCTGACAGGGAGATAAGCTTTGTCTCCTTAGTGGCTTATGGTCCAAAGTTCTCTCCTTTAGCCTTAGCCATGGGGTCGGTTACAGCTCCTGAAACCAGACAGGGCGGCTCCTAACATCTCCCCCTTTTCTGGTTTTTAAGATCAATTGTAGTGGTTAGGCCTGTGAAACCTACTATTTGCTGTTTTTGAATGTGATCACAAGAAAGCAACTTCCATATACATCATAAAGCACAAATAAAGATTAAGACAAGGAGGAGTCCAAGGGCTGCCAAGACCCAAGCTCCTAAATTCATTCCATAGGAAAAATGTTACAGATGCAAGGGAATAACAAGTGTAACAAGTCTAGTTACATTTCAGTCTTTGGGGGAATTAGCAGAGACTTCGGGAAGTGAAAACCACAAAGCAGCCTAGGTATAATGCAGGCCTGATTTTCCACGGGAGAACTTTATGGGTGTGGTCCTGCATGCTGACTCACCCCCAACTGGTTTTCCATGTGGGTGCTGGGCCACATTTCCACATCTGGCGAAGCAGTTCCCTACAATTACTGAAAAAATAAACCCTAACTTTTATAATAATACAAGGCCTGGTTATTCAAAAAGGCTATAAAATCTTGCTTCTTTGGAAACTTCTAAAAATAACTATGGCCAAACATTCTAAGAAAATGACGCATTGCCCTGTCTAGTAGACTTTATAAAGTTTTTTGGTGGTTTGTTTTGTTTTCATTGTAGTTTCAAGATTTTTAGCTCACTTTTATCTTTCTTGCTTTCTCTAAAACATTCACAGTTTAGTTTCTATTTCTCTTATGAAAACTTGATTCCCTAATGGTATTATTTTAGTCAGTTTAGGAGCATTGTAATTGATGCAACTAATATTTTTTTTTATTTTAGCCTAAGCATTTGTAACCTATCTTATGTTATCAAGTACCTCTCACAATTATTCCCCCATTTTGTTAATTTTCTCTGATCTTATTGTTGTTTTTGCAAGTTTTAATATATAGGAGAGTTTGACAATTTTGTTTCAATTTTTTGGGAATGTTTGATAGTTCTTGCAAATACAGACATATATACAGATACATACATATATAAGTATACAATGGAATACATTTACTAGTTTTCTTAGTTCATTCTGCGTTATGAGGAAAAGATGTGCCTCAGGATGCTTCAAGATTTATTCACCTTGCCAGGCTGCTTCACTTTGCTATTATAGCTTCCTTTTCTTTGTCTCATATGCTTCTTAATTGCCCTGATGATCTGTGTTGAATTCAAAGACACTCTTAATTATTTGATTTGCATAAACTCTGTCATTGAAGACGATTGAATAAATTTAAAAGAAATAATGAATTTGCAGTTGGAAAGCTAGCTAATGGATTAAAGAAGGGCCAAGGAGTAAAAGGTGTGACTTAATAAACAAGGAAGACTTAAATGAGGGATTAATATAATGAAAATCATATTTATTTTCAAAAAGCAACTTGCAAACTAAGAGCTTTCAGAGAAACCTACCTAGCAGAATCAATACAAGAGGGATTTAAGGCAGATTTCAGGGGGATTCATTCCCAGGGTAAAAGGGAAACCCCAGATTGGAACACATAAGTAAGAAATACTAAGTAATGGATGACTTTATCAGAAAACAAACAAACAAACAAATATGGGATAAATATTTGTCATCAACTTCTGTTTTTGTTGTATTTGTACTCTACATTACAAAAAAATAGTTGGAATAAAGAAAAGTTATCACTGCAAGAGGTGTGCTCTTTGCATAACTTTTAAAAAGATTTTTTTTCCCACTGAGACAGCATAGGCATAGCTATAAAGACATTAACATTTTCATCCCACAGCTGAGTTCTCACTCTTTTATGTTGACTACTTCTTACTAACCATCATTTTTAATGCACAGCAAGAATTTTGAAGAATGGAAAATTTATATGACTTGCCTTGGTGAGAAACCAGATAAAAATATGTTTTAGCCTTTTCACCAGTATTTAGCCTTGTTCTCAAGTGTTTGTATAAAGAAACTAGAGAGGGAGAGGGGAAGACTTCAACTTATAGAAACATTAAAAAGTTAGAAAACCCTCCCCTGAATATTAAAAAGTATAAAATTGGGAAACTACTTGAAAACCATCACAGTATGTTCTCTGGTAATGATCAAACAAATAAACAAACAAACAAACAGGCATGCATTTGTAAAAACTGCCAGAAATTTTGGTAAGAGTAGCAAAGTTTGTGACATTCTTTCCCCCCTATTGCTCTTATCAACCCCACCCACCTCAGGGAGGAAGAACGGGGATGCTACCAGGATGGACCTGGCCACGAAAATCAGCAATCATGTTGCCAGAGGGAGTGGACGCTCCCTGATCTGCTAGCCAGAAGGGGCAGTCACAGTGAGGCAAATGGAAGACCTGCCAGAAGTTTAATGACAGCTTAGAAAGGAGAAGTCCACACATACGTTATCCAAACCTGCCTGACTGATAGAAAATGCCACACACGCAGGGGAAACTGAGAGAGCCTGGTGTAAGGGAAAGCCAAAGTAGACTGGAAAACTGGCTGAAGTTTAAATAAGCTCCCAAGAGACATGCGGGGCCAGAGGTTTTTGAACACAATATCTGCCCAAATCAGTAGCTGACCATCGAAATATAAAATAGAATAAGTAATGTAAAATAAATGGCCATTAATAAGAAAAAAGGAAATAAAAACTGACCATGAGTAAGCCAGATATTGGATTGAGCAGACAAGGACATCAAAGCAATTGTTATAAATATGCTTAAAGATTAAATGATACCATGTTTGGTCAAAGGACAGTTTTGTTGTTATTGCTTTGTTTTGTTTTGTCTTTTTTGAGGAAATTCCATACTGTTTTCCACAGTGTCTACCCCAGTCTGCATACCACCAACAGTGCACTAGGTTCCCTTTTCTCCATATCCTTATCAGTACTTGTTACTTGTTGACTAATGATAGCCATTCTGACAGGTGTGACAAGATATCTCATTATGGTTTAATTTGCATTTCTTTGTTGATTAGTGACACTGAACATTTTTTCATATGTATACTGGCCATTTGTATGTGCTCTTTGGAGAAGTGCCTATTCAGATCCTTTGTTCATTTTTTAATTGCATTGTTTGTTTTCCTGGTGTTGAGTAGTGTAAGTTCTTTATATATTTTGGATATCAACCCCTTATCAAATGTGTCACTGGCAAATATGTTCTCCTATATAGTGGCTTCCCTTTTCATTTTGTTGATGGTTTCTTTTCCTATGCAGAAGCTTTTTAGTTTGATGGAGCTGGGAATACCACCTAAGAATCCCAAAACACCAATCAGAATATATTCACTCCTATATTTAAAGCAGTGTTATTTAGCCAAGATTTGGAAACAACCCAGATGACCTTCAGTAGGTGAGTGAATAAAAAAGATGTGGTGCATTACACAATGGAATACTATGTGGCTGTAAAAAAAGAAGGAAATCTTACCCTTTGTGACAGCATGGATGGACCTGGAGATTATTTGCTAAGTGAAATACACAAGTCAGAGAAAGACAAATACCTTATGATTGCATCCATATGTAGAATCTAATGAACAAAGTAAACTGATGAACAAAACCAAACCAGAGGCATGGGTGCATGGAACAGACTGACAGATCTCAGAGGGGTTGGGGGTTAGGAAGTACTAGAAGAGATTAGCCAAAGAACAGGTATGCATATCTGCAAAGCCTATGGACACAGACAACAATGTGGTAAAAGCTGGAGGGGTGCTAGGTGGAGGGCGGCAAAAAGGGGAGGATGAGGGACATCTGTAATAGTATCAAAAAGAAAAACAGTGGTACCACATTTGAAGAATTAAAGAAAACTATGTAATGACTTAGCAAATGGGGAAACTCAAAGCAGAAGGAAAATTCTAGGTTTGAAATCAAAATTGGCTAATTGTGTTCAGTGGTAGATTTGAGGTAGAAAAAAAATAATGAGTAGGAAGATATACATCAATAGATATGTTTCAATCTAGAGAGTAAAATAATTGATAAAAATAGGGAGAACTTGATAGAAATACTAGCTTTTTCATCTTCAGATTATAATAAACTTGAAAACCTTTCTACACATTCTCCTGGAGTCCCCCAAGGGACTGAGCTCCTTGCATTATTTATTGTCTGCCTTCCCTTTCCTGATTCACTTTCCCAGTTACCTACTTGCATTCCTAGGTTCCTCCCCCAGATAAATTAATTGTCCCCAAACACTTCCAGGATTTTATAGGATCTCAAGCCTACATAATAATATATAAAGTGATATAAGTGTATGTAACTTATTTGCCTAGTTGTTTATTGTCTGTGTTTTCCCACAAGAATACAAATTACATGAAGGAAGAGATCTCATTTCTCCAAATTTATTGCTTTTTCAAGCAATTAGAAAAATCCTTGTCATCATAGTAAGTGCTTGCTAAATTCTTGTTGAATCAGTGAGTGAACACATAGTAAATATCCACTTGTATTTTTATTGGGCTTTCTCTTATTACTCTATTTCCTCTAGCCTTTCTGTTTTTGTTCTTTAAAATGAGGAAGTGTAAAATTCATATTAAACTGGCAGATGGTCTATGTTAAAGCATCAATGGCTCACTGGCCTTTGTTTCCTTTAACTTTTAAAAATTCTCTTCAGACTCCATAAATCTTTTATTCCTGAGTTAGAGTATTCTTTTATCTTGAAAACATAACCCCAATAAAGATTTTTCAACCTCAACCTAAAAATCACAGCTTGGTGGAGCTACAAAGGAAAAATTTTCCTCCGAAGACAACTCAGCAATTGTGAAAAGTGTTGTTTTATCTTATTAAAGATTGATCATATCTATGTAATAAAAGCCACGTAATTAAAATTCATGATCTCCTATGAAAAGGAAAAACCACAGGGATGCAGAATAGACAATGTTTGCTGGACTGAGAGCAGGAGGGAAGGTCAGTGATGAAGTAGCAACGTGAAGGTGACTTTTGCATCTTGACTGTAGCCTAGAGAAGGCTTTATCCACTTGTCAAAATTGTTACAACTGTATCTGAAAGCAAGTGAATTTTCCTCAATTTACATTTTAAAAATCCGTGGTCTATAGTATCTTTGATACTGTCCATCTTGATGAAGCCTTCCAATCAGTTTGAAAAACAAACTGTGTGGAGATTTTTAACTAAGGCCAATTCAGTGAAACTTAGCAGGTTTAGAAAATAACCCAAAACCTTTTTCCCTAGCAAAAGACATTTTTAATATATTCTGTTTTAGTACTATCATTTAAATGAATATTTTAAACTGCACTGAATGTATTCTCCTTTAAGTTATTTTGATTCTCTGCCTGTCACTCCTATAACTATAATGTTATTGAGGATTATAGGCTTGGAACAGCTGAAAGAGAGATGATAACTACTCCAGTTTTAACAACTTTAGAGCATTCAGCTTCATTTCAGTGTCATTTCTCTTTTGAGAATGACTATATTACCTAATTATATTATATTTCGGAAGATTAGAAGATTGGAGACATTCTGAAATCAGCATTGAGTGACTCCTCTCTCTGTGTCTTTTTTTCTCTCTCAAATTCATAAGGTATTCAAGAAAAACTCAGAGAAAGTAACTTAAAAAAAGAAAGAAAAAGAAACTGCTGTTAAACTATAATCTGCTTAAAAGCAACTTAACGTTTTTTAATGGAATTAGAATGGATCCCAGAGGACACGTTGGTATATAACTGTCGAGGCCAATAAGGATTGTAGTTTTGTTGCTACTGTCACATGTGGAGTGACTTCTGATAAGAGACATCATAAAAGCACAGATCTTAAATATGATACAGTTTTTTAACTTTAAAGTTCTATGATAATCTATTTATTTTGTAGTTATAAGATTTCTATAAACTAGGGCTCTCTAACCGCAGATGTGAAATAACTGGGAAAACTATTGGTAAAAGATGTTACAGATAAAGATGCTACATATTCAGCTTTACTTAGATCCTTCCCTGAGTAAAGCCTCTCGATTATTTCTAAATTAATTAGTCAGTAGTGATTCAGTTGTCTATTGTTACATAAAAACCTTATCGCGATTTAGTGGTTTACAACAGCAACACTCGAGATTTTATGAACTGGCTGGGCAGATTTCTGCTGGCTTTACCTATGTATTCATGTTACCAGTTCCATTGAGGTATGGCTGGGCTAAAGGCCCCTTAGAATCTGGGCAGTTAGTGTTTGATGTCCCCTGGGACCCCCTCAGTTCCCTATGAGCCCTCTCATCTTCTGGTAGCTGGCTTGACATCCTAAAATGTCTAAAGTCAGCATTCCAAGAAGGTAGAGGAAACAGCCATAGTACCTCTTGAGGCCTAAGCTTTAGAACTTGCACAGTGTTATTTCTGTCACAATCCTTTGTTCCAAATGGCTCTTAAATTTATCATAGTCAAATCAGTGGAACAAAAACTTCCCATCTTGAAGGAAGTTGTGGCAAAATATCCTGGCTATGCTTTGTTAGCTGTTAACTTCTTAGCATTCCTCATTGACATGAGACCAGAGTCCCAGAGTCCCTCCTACTCTAATTGTATGAAGGACAGTCTTGTATCTTCCAAATCATTGTTACTGGCCTTCTGCTTAAGCATTTACTCCCATCATTTTTTTTTTATCAGAATAACCTGGCTATGCCTCTCGATATAATCTTTTGATTAAATCAGCAGATATGTTTTAGGCATTACCAGTTTTAAATGTTTCATTATAATACTCTGCTAAGACTACTATTGTTCTCTACTAAGCTGCTTAAGTGCCATTCTGTGTCACACAGATAGATGGCATGGAAAACTCGTTAATGTCCCTGAGAGATCAATGCTGCGATCCCTATTTCACAGCTGAGAAACTGATGGTTGGAGACGTTAAGGAACATCCTGGATTGGCACAGGTGGATGACCTGGAGGTCTTCCTGTCCTCGGAGTGACTTTTTAAAAAAGATTTAATAACTTTTGATTTTTCAATTACAGTTGACATACAATATTATATTAGTTTCAGGTGTACACTTTAGTGATTAAACAGCACATAATTTACTAAGTGATCATCCTGATAAAATCACCTATCCATCTGTGATCATACACAGTTATTACACTATTATTGACTATATTCCCTGTGCTGTACTTTACATCCCCATGACCATTCTGTAACTACCAGTTTGTACTTTTAAATCCCTTCACTTTTTTCACCCATCCCTTCAATGTCCCTCCCATCTGGCATCTATCAAAATGTTCTCTATGTCTATGAGTCTATTTCTGTTCTGCTTATTCATTTTTTTTAATTTTTAGATTCAATTTTTGATAGAAATGCATTTATTGCCATTTGCCTGTTCATATTTTTTATTTTTTCTTGTTAAAAAAGATGACTTAACATTTTATGTAATACTGGTTTTGTAGTGATGAACTTCTTCAGCTCCCATAAGACTGTCAGCTGATTTCTCAACAGAAACTTTGTAGGCCACAAGGGAATGGCAGTACTTGAACAACAATTAAAAAAGAAAAAAGAAAATAAATAAATAAGTTTTTATTATTTAAAGAAAATCCCTAATGCCTAGTACATTGCCTGTACATAGTAGATGCTCAATAAATGTTTGAATGTGTCAAGGGAAAAAAAGGAAATATTCAAAGTGTTGAAAAGCAAGGGCCTGCAATGAAGTTTACTCTACCCAGCAAAGTTGTCATTTAGAATCAAATAAAATCAGATAAAAAGCTTCCCAGAGAAGAAAAAGCAATGTGGCTTTTAAGGAAATTGAAATCACTTTGGAGGTGAAACAACCTCCTGTATTACCATTTTTAAATAGGACACTCCCCTCTACAGTAAAAGATGAAGCTAAAGACTTAATTTTATGCCTTCTTTTTTTAAAGATTTGATTTATTTATTTTTAGAGAGAGGGGAAGAGAGGAAGAAAGAGAGGGAGAGAAGCCTCCATGTGAAAGAGATACACTGATAGGATGCCTCTCAAAATCACCCCTACTGAGGATCAAACCTGGAACCCAGGCATGTGCCCTGACTGGGAATCCAGTCAACATCCTTCCCTTTGCAGAATGACACCCACCCAACTTAGCCACATCTGTCAGGATGCATGCTTTCTTTTATTAGTATGTTTAGTGGTAAGAATAATTCATTGATTCAAAAATGATTACTGATAGGGAAAAATGAACATATTCTCGAAGGACTGAACAATGCATGGTTGACAGTGCTGAAGGGTCCTTAGGAGAAGCTTCAATAGTCTTAAGCCCTAAGGTAGCTTCCAGGAAAGAACAGCAAAGTTCATCACTGCAGGTCTTTCAGAGAAGATTCTGACAATAAATACTTTATGGACCATGTGTCTAACCCAGTAATGGTGTTCCTTTACTCGGTAGTGGATCTACTGGTCAATTAGTTTATGAGCTCTCAATAGACAATAAATGAGCCTGAGAAGATATTTCTACCACTAAAAATTAAATAAAAGACATATGTGGACAACAGTGGCTACATGAGACCGGAAGTGAGCTAATGCACTAAGCAGAATTTGGTTACTGTGATTTGGTCATGTGATTTGGTGCGGGTAGACCAGGATGTGTATCGTACTTTACCAATCGAGATTTTACTTTTGTCTGTTTTATGTGTTGAGAAATGAAGGAAAGTGTAGGAGCCAGGGTTATTTATATCCCTTTTTTGAGGGGGTTGTTTTTGTTTTCTGCAATGATATATTTCAGTTTTGTTAAATACCTTCCATTAATATATATGTGAAAGATGGGTTAGGAAATTGGTTGTCATTGTCATGGATTAAATTCCCACACTTGGCTGAAAAGGCAATAGTGAGACTGCACCTATATTACTGCCTACTTCCTTGGAAAGTGAAGAAAGTACAAGACCTTTTCTCATCATTGGCCAGATGTTTGTGATTTCAGAAGCATAGTACTGAAGTATTTATAACTTGAGATGGTCAATCTCATGACCTCATATATTTTGCATATCTGTATACAGAGCTGTATATCTGTATCCATATCTATATTTGTATCTCTCCATTTTTATAGATGTGTCAACCTACACTATATAGAGTATATGTTGAAATGTATCATTTAAATGTATATATATATTTAGATAGTATATATGTTTAAATATATGTATATATGTTTAAATATGTGTGTATGTATAAATATATGTATATTTAAATCAAGAACAAAACCAAAACCCTAAGGCAACTTTAGGAAAAAAATTGAGTAATGTGGGAAAGCTAAGTCCTGCTGCTTTGCTGATGATTCCCTCCTCACCAGTGTTTCTATGGGGTAGTCGATTGCAGTTAAGGCAGGATCTTTGGCAGTGTCAAGTAGTTATTGATTGCATCCTGTGTCTCAGGAAGACAGGGCTGTCACTGCGCTGGACAAAGGTTAACCCATTTCCATATGCTGGGTGCTTTCACAATGAGACCACAGGTCATAAGATATTCTCCGGGGGTCTTCTGAATTCAACTCCTATTACTTGGGTTGGTCCTTCTTTTTCTTCATAAGACAGAGCTTCATTGGCCAGGTAAGAGCAAGCTGTACAGTGTGCCAAAACACGCAGTGACAGTATTCTATCTGCCTCCCTGCCCCTACCCCTTTCAGAGACTCAAACCAGTACTTTTATGTTAGAATAAAAATGTCTTTAACTCATGGGAGTATTTAAGCACTTGCTAGACACATAAATGAATATACAAAACTGCCAGTTGTAAAATCTCAGGGAGTGGTAAACTATTCTGCAAACTGGAGAGTGCATGCATTATTTTTGTTCTTGTTTTTTATTTATTAGGAAAGCCAAAAAATAATCTACAACAAATGCTTTTTAAAAAGAAGTGCCATAATGTGTCAAAAATAACATATTGACATGAGTAATTCATACATGAAAGTATCAACAAGTGATATTCTGTGGGATAGTATATTATCTATGATTCTCAACCAAGTTTTTAGGAATAAATCTTAGAACAGTTCTTAATATATAAATACATTGTTTCATCTTATTTCTCTGTTTTTGCAGGGGAGGAGGGTGGAGGGCAATGACTCTTTGTATTTATCTTCCACTGTGAATTAAGCCTTTTATTTTCTATTCAGGTTTATGGTTAGGAGGAATTTTTAAATATTTTACTTCAATTCATAAGCTATTTTTTATTTCTCTTACTACATCCATAATCTCTTTACATTATTTATAGAATGTTTTTAGCTTTAAGTCTTCTCAGTGTAACAAGAAGAATCATTTCTTTCACTTTAGAAAGTGTTATACCTACACTTCCTACTGCAGAATGGGAATAATAATAGGATTTACCTCACAGGATTAATTTTTTAAAAAGATAACCTGCATAACATACTTAGGAAGGTTCCTGACACATAGTTTTAGTCCAAAATTATTAGTCCAGAATATGAGCATTTTCTCAGAGTCTTTTCACAAAAGAAGTAATATCTAGACAGTTTGGGAGGGCTTATGATTTCCCATGTTGAAATACTAACATCCTGGTTGTTAATTCTGTAAGAATTTTGCTAACTGCTAACTTTTGCCATTCTTACTAGCTTACATTTGTTAATACCCTGAGTCAGAAATTCTGAGAGAGGGCCATTGTCTGTAGTTCTATCAATGAGTGTGAGGCCTTGCATTTCTCTAGTTCATCCAAGTGGATCTAAAAGCAACACAATCCCTAAAGAAATCTAAAGTAAGAATGCGTATTCATACAGTCACTCTCATAAGCAGGCCTTTTTTTTTTTTTTTTTTATCTAAAGCAAGCCAATAGAAGTGCCTGATCATTTCAGAATTAGGTAAATATTTAAAAATGTGAAGACCCATTTAATATTAGCCCTGCGGAAGGTGTGTGCGAGTGCGCGCACGTGTGTAGGGGGTGGAGGTGGGGTGGACGGAACTCAGTTGGAGGTTGTCTGAGCACGTGGTGCTCTCTTACTGATGCATTCAGACCATCCTGGAGGAGATGGTGCATCCCGCCATGCTTCCTTTAGTCATAAACCGTGGCATCACAGGCAGCTAATGGTTTTATAGTTGGGTTCTGTTCGTAGGAACGATTCGCTCTCTGGGCATAATGTCACTCATACGCTTTCTGTTTTTGTTAAATCGGCTAGTTTTTTTTCCTTGAGTAACATTGCCTGCAGCCGAGCTATATTTCACAGCTGGCATATTGATTTTAGAGTGAAGTTCCTGGGATACCTACTCTGTAAATGGTTATTGCTTTCTATAATGAAACAGTGTCACTGGCTGCATACATCTCTTTCTTCCTACCTCTCTCATTCTTCCTCAGTGGGTTTTCACTACCTTTTCAACTCATACTCAATTCTGTTAGCTCAGTCAATGGGAGAAGGCTTACATAACGTCATCCCAGAAACCCAGTGTCAGTTGTGCAAGGGCATAATGCGCAAGGGGGTGGGACAAATCAAGCAAGACTGCAGGCCTCAGATGCTTCTAGGTGGGCTGCAAAGGGAAACACTTTAGAGACTGAGGAGAGTTTATCATGACAGACATTAGAAGAAATTTTAATTTATGTTCATTAATTTTTCCTTTCATCATTTCTCCAGCTACATCTGCAGTCTTGTTCAACCTTAAGCGGTAGAGATGAAAGCCACTTTATTTGCCCAGGATGGTCTTTGATATCAACATCATTATAATGCAATTAAGCATAATTCTTCCATTGAGTGTTACATTTTTCTGTTGTTCTTAGGTAATATATACTTCCTCAAGACAAGAGTCTCTACTTCTGCTTAGTTTATTATGTCATATTTGATATTATTAGGGCTGGTCAGAAAAATTAATTGATTGTATGTGCAGTCAAAGGATGAATTTTTGTTTTTATTTTTATTTTTTTAACTAATGAATACTGCCTTCTCCTGGAGTGTGGAGCATTTCAAACAGCGTTTGTAAAACATGGCTAAGCAATTGTGTTTATTATTAGTAAGGGCAATGCACTTTTTTAAAAAAAATCTGATCTGTCTATATATCTCCTTTTGTTTCAATAAGAATATGAGAATATTAAACAAACTAATGGAGAAAGCTGTCTTTAATGTGTGTAAACATTGTGGAGATGAGAGAGAGAGAGAGAGAGAGAGAGCAAGAGAGAGAGAAGATATCACCTGAGTGCCTTTTATGTGCTGATCACCACATTAGACATTTTACATTCAGAGTTTACATTTCAATATTTTAAATCTTGTCTTCAATATGTTATACTTCTTATATTACAGATACATTAACTGTGTCACAGAATGGTTACAGGCAGCTCAGAAACTCAGTGTCGAACACACAAGATGGCAGCCTCGGAGGCAGACCAAGTGAGACTGCAGGCCCCGGCCTGCGTGAGGGTCGTGCAGGGACTAAGCAATGGGTCCACAGCTGGACCTCAGGCCCTCTGTCCCTTAGTCCAGCGACTTCTCCATGCTAATATATGACATTCTATTCTGCAGCACTTTTTAATATCTTTATCAATAAAAGATTTAGCATAAACTTGGACATTCAAATATATGAAATAATGTGAGTAAAAGCTTTAGACTTAAAAGTTTCAATGCGGCTACAACATGTGGTGTAGTTTTATCGGGGGACATAAGAACAATTTGTTAAGTGGCTAATCATGACTGGGCATTGACTGTAGCATACATTTGTTGGATATTAAATGAGGGAAGTCACTTCCACGCCTGCATGGTCATACCTCACATACATGTGGAGCGATGGGTCGTGTCTGGGTTTCACCGAAGCACACTGAGGAACGGGCACAGTCTGGTATAATGCAGCAGTGGCGCGGAAGCTGCGGCATCGCCTCATAAGATTGTTAAAGAGATAAAATGACATTAAGTGAGAGAATGCATGTGAAATCATTTTGTAAAACATTGTATGTGGCACAAATCACAAATAATATCTTATATCTTCTTTAGACCTTATACTTTAAATGAGTTTTTATATGATTCTTTTTTTTCTTATATTAAGAGATACATGTTTACTGTTTTGTTACTTGTATGAATACTTTTGATGGGTGAGGAAACTGAGGCTTAAAAAGGTAAAATAAGTTTTCAGGAGTAACATAGTATGTAGTATGTGCAAAAACCAAGACACATATATAGATTATACAACAGATACAGGATATAGATATAGACATGTTTCTAATTCCAAGCTGTGTTCAATTTACTAGAGATGACATTTTAAAATGGTAGGTATAGACTCCTTCTTAACATTTTTAACAGTCAGTAGATTTAGGAGCTTCAGAATAGCTTGCTGGACTAGTAATTTATAGAGTAACGTTTAGCCACTAACATACATTATTCAGTTTACTTTTAGACATGATATAAATCTGTGTTTTTTCAGGATATGCTTTTAACATAGAAATCAGTCAGTGAATCTCCATCATGAATATTTTTTAATTTTATTTTATTTTAATTGTTGTTCAAGTACAGTTTTCCCCATCATGAATATTGGAAACATGTTTAACAAATGGATTTTATGTGCTAAAGAAATTAAAGTTCAGTTTCCATGAATATTTATTGAACATTTACTATGCAGTAAGGGTCTTTCCTGTTGATTTGGGAATTTTACTCTTGTCTTTACCTTGAAATCTAAGGCCCAATGTGAAGTATGAAGAAAACTGCTAACCATTACGTATAAACTTCTTTTCTCAAACTTCCTGAGAGAAAGAAGAATCAACAATAGAAAAATCTATAACCATCTCTTCCAAAGTTCTTCCTCAGTCTACATAAGCAAAAGATTGGAGGAGGAGTGGGAAGAAGTTATGGGTGTTTTTGGCTGTGGACAGAGTTGTGGTCTTTGTGAGGGGTCACTCATTTTGCCTTTTTCATTGTAAATGAAGGGAAAGGGGAATTTTCTACCCCTTTTTTCCAATCAACAGGGGGTTTTAACATGTTTTAGAAATGTATGTTTCTAGAGGAGAAGGAGTTTGAGATTCCAAGCGAGATTCCAACTCAGCTTTTTAGGTGTACATTGAGAGAAATTAAAGAGAGACAGAAGTTAAGTTATTGCTTGGTTTGCACTGCACTATGGGCAAGGGCACAAAGGCACAGTGCTGTGGGTTTCCTGTGGATCAAGTGTAAATGATTTTGGGTTCTCTTGCTATGTTTCCCACTTTAGAGGGCTAAGTGAGAAGACTTCAATAGTCAAAAGTGGCAATGTGTACTTCCAAGGTAAGCAACAGAGCGAGGTGTGGAAAAGATAAGGTAGGTTTTCCAGATCAGGAAAAATTACAGTGGGGGAGTTCTCACTGAAGCTTTCAAAATATAACATGCCCAGGGCCATAGGTTGTCCATAGCAGAACTTAGTAACAATAAAATTAAAAGGCACCTCCTCTGAGCAGGTACAGCCCACCGCCAGGACACACACTCATTGAGTAGAGCACAGGCCGGTCATCAGTCTGCTTTCACTCCCATGTACGGGGGTATCTTATGCAGACCACAGCCTGCACAACTTCATGCACCTCCTGGGGGATGAACACCTAAGAGTGCTGGCAACAGAGACCAGGAATTGTAAACCATAACACAGAGACGGCCGGCAGAAGACGGTCGACATTCAGGATCACTAACAGTCACATGACACTGCTCTTCTCTCTGCATGTCACAGGGGGGAAGAGGGTGTTTGTTGTAGAGGCAGTCCATGCTGTGACGTCCTAGCTCTGTACTCCAAACGTTTGGGGGCTCCAGCACAGGTGGACTAAGTGAGAGGAAGATGAGAAGAAAACAAATGAGATGTAAGTGGAAGCTAACCAAAATTATGGAATCTGAGTGTTGAGAGGAAAGGGAGATTAAGGAAAAGCACATGTACAGTACAGTAAACACTATACTTACATACAGTATTTTCCTTTTGAGAATTTTAAATAAACATTTCTCTATCATCGTCATCACCACTATAATCCTCATATTCTTTGTATAAAGCTTTAAATTACCTATTATTATCCCTATTTTGTACATGAGGAAACATCATTTATACTTAGAATTACCTATTCAGATAGAATGACCAGAATCTAAACAAATTTCTGACTTAGAGTCCATTTATAAAAATTATCCTTCAAATGTTCCCTCTATTTTCTATTAGAGTTTGGCAACAGAGACCAAGCCTTGTCAGAAAGTCCTGCTAAGTTCCACATACTTCTTACTATTTCTTAGGTATTAACCAGAAGGTTTTATGAAATATGTACTTAAAATTCCCTTTAAATTTTTCCTTTGACTGGGCATACTGAAGTTTTTACATTGTAATGAATATCTATCTGGAACTTTTGCAAGATTTAGACCCTCACAATTTTTAAGTAATTTAGTCCTAAGTTATGGAGCACTGCCTCATAATTAAAGTGTCAAGTGAGCTACAACCCATGAACATTAATTAAGGCTTTTGTATTGCATCAGAAACCCTTGGAAAAAATAGAAGTAATTGTCAGTGCATAGAGAAGATGCATGTAGTCTTTGCTTCTAGAAATCATTACTAGTGTCTGTAGTAATTTTCTTTTCTTTGTTTGTCACACCATCTGAAATTTTTTTCTTGTATGCAAGGAATCCTCCATCTTCTATGATAGTCTCCTCCTCACCATAGAAGCTGAAATCTCTACATTCTATCTTTTACAGTTTCCCAAGTAGCTATAGCCTGAGCATCATATATATATATATATATATATATGCTCCTTCAGTCAGATTGACCTGTTCTGGATGGTGAACCTGGACCTAGGAATGATAAATCATGCAGAACTTGTTTTGCTGATGGGACAAATTAGCTCTGCCCATTTCTAGAGTCACTGGCATTATCTCCTTAAAAAAATTTTTTTTATTAATTGTGCTGTCACCATCCCTACTTTTTCTCCCTTTCCCTGCCTCCACCCAGCCCCACCCTCTTTCCTCTCTAAGTCAATCCCCAGATTGTCCATCTCCATAAATTATACATAAGTGTTCTTTGGTTAATCCCTTTACCATCTTTCATCCCATCTCCCCCATGCCCCTCTGTCAGCTGTCAGTCTGTTCCATGTATCTGTGCTTCTGTTTCTATTTTGTTCATTAGGTTATTGTGTTCATTAGATTCCACATATAAATGAGATCATGTGGTGTTTGTCTTTCACTGACTGTCTTAATTCACTTAGTACAATATTCTCCAGGCCATCCATGCTGTTGCAAAAGGTAAGAGTTTATTCTTTCTTACTGCTGTATAGTTCTCCATTGTGTAAATGTATCACAGCTTTTTTACCCACTCATTTGCTGATGGGTATTTAAGCTATTTCCAGATCTTGCTGATTGTAAATAGTGCTGCTATGAACATAAGGTGCATATATTCTTTTGTATTGGAGTTTTGAGATCCTTAGGTTATATTCCCAGAAATAGAATCATTGGATCAAAGGGATTTCCATATTTAATTTTTTGAGGATAACCATACTCTTTTCCACAGTGGCTGCATCAGTCTGCATTCTCACCAACAGTACACTAAGATTCCCTTTTCTCCACATCTTTGCCAACACTTGTTGTTTATTGATTTATTGATGGTAGCCATTCTGACAGATGTGAGGTGAAGTCTCATTACATTTTATTTTCATCTCTCTGATGATTAGTGATGTTGAGTATTTTTTCATATGTCTTTTGGCCATCTGTATGTCTTGTTTGGATAAGTGTCTATTCGGGTGCTTGTCCCATTTTTTAATTGGGTTTTTTGTCTTTCTGGTATTGAGTTGTATTAATTCTTTGTATATTTTGAAGACTAAACCCTTATTAGATATATCATTGGCAAAAATATCCCCCCTTACAGTGGGTTCCATGGCCCTGGTGCAAGTATGATGCACATATGTGAAAAGTTCCATATTTTTAAAACTACTAGTCCTAATGAATGAATTTGGCCAAGGAACAGGATACAAAACCAACACCCAGAAACTGATGGCATTTTTACATAGCAGTAATGAGCTATTAGAAAGAGAAGCTAAGAAAATAATTTCATTTTCTACTGCAGCAACAACAACAACAAAAATAAGATTCCTAGGAATAAATTTAATCAATGAGGTAAAAGACCTGTACTTGGAAAACTACAGAATACTGAAAAAAGAAATTAAGGAAGACACAAATAAATGGAAGCATATACTGTGATCATGGATTAGAAGAATTAATATCACTAAATGCCCATACTATGCAAAGCAATCCATAGATTCAATGCAATTCCTATCAAAATACCAATGATCATGTGTTTGAATGAGTAAATATAATACTCATTCAAACGATTCAATGAACATGTGAACATGACAAGGTGATCTTAAGGATTTCTTCACATTTTCTGGTTTAGGACATTGGGGTGCATAAGGAATTCCAAATGAAGGTAAGTAACAGAGGGGGATAATAGGTTTAGAGAAGTAGAAAATGAATGCTTCCCCCTTGTCTCATTTGTTATATGGCACAACATTCCTTGAAATAGTATTTTTTAAAATGGTAAAAGGTATGCTTTACATGAAGAAATTTTCTAACATAGCAAAATTTTGAGTCTGTTTCCAAGAAATAGCTTAAAACTGCTCTTATATCTTTCTTTTTGTCACCCTCTCCCATCTCTACTACTCAGTATTTCTCTGATATCAAAAAAAAAAAAGTACATCCAGTGCATGGAACTTCTCAGAAAAAGGTCATTATTAAATAAAGAAATAATTAATACATGAGGTAAATAACTGACAAGTAATACACCAGAGGTAAGTGAAATGTCAAAAATAAGTACTTAAAGGCTGTTGAGAATTCAGCAGACATTATCAATCATATTTCTGTCACTTTAGGCGAAAAAGATGAAGGAGTTAATGAGCAGAGACAAATTTTGCAGGAATGCAGGAGACCTGATGTTGAAAAGTGTAAGTGTCCTGTGCATGCTTCAAAACATTTAAGGCAGTAGCTCCCAGTGGAGGTTTCCCCTGCTCAGGTGTAGTTCTGTGGCTTGTTAAATCATCACGAATGGCATGCTTTGACAGGTGGTGTACCTGTTGAATAATTTCCCTGTCAAACATTCAAAACAAAATGGCATAGATGTTAAGGTGCATGCATGTATGGTGAAAATATCCTACTGAAGGACAACAAAGAACTCTACACATTTAAAAATTTGAAGAATAGCCCTGGCTGGTGTTGCTCAGTGGATTGAGTGCTGGCCTGCAAACCGAAGGGTCACTGGTTTGATTCCCAGTCAGGGCACATGCCTGGGTTGTGAGCCAGGTCTCAGTAGTGGGTGTATGAGAAGTAAACACACATCAATGTTTCTCTCCCTCTCTTCCTCCTTTCCTTTCTCTCTGTCTAAAAATAAATAAATAAAATATTTTTAACAAAGATTGAAGAATAGAATGCTTTGTTCTGAAATATAATCATGGTTATACTTAACATCATGTTTCCCTATAGTCATGATAAGCCCTTTATAGGAAATTTCTACTAAATTTGAAAGAGCTAATAACATTATAATTTTAAATAAAAGTAGAAGCTTTGCTATATCTGTCCTTCTAACCTAAATTCAACAAAAATATGTATGTAAAATTATATAAAATGTTCTATCTTATAAATGGGGAGGATGATAAATCAGATAATGCCTTCCTTAAGTATCTTTCAAAGTGTCATATATGAAAAAGAGAAAGAGATAAACAGGAAACTTTAATTCAGGTGTGTAATAACTATGATAGAGATAAAGAGTTCTTAATTGATAATACACAGGACAAACAATCAGCACAGCCTGGAGGGATTAGGGCAGGGTTGATTCATAGATGAAGTTATATTTAAACTAAACCCTGAAGGAAAATTAGGACTTAAAAAATAATCTCAGGGAAAGTTTTTAAGGGGAAGGTCCAAGAGAATATTGTGTAAATGCCTGAATGGCAAATACACAATATGAAAAACATTAGAAAACCTTTAAGTACTGAAGTATGGTTGGATTTAAAATTACATAAATAATCACTTCCAAAAAGTAAGCCAAAGAACAAAGCAGTTTCTGGATTTTAAAATGTGTCCTCATACTACAGTAATATGTTTGGATTCTTATCTAGTAATTAGAAGCCTTTCAGAGGTTCTAATTATTCTGACTTATAATATGTAAATAGAGTTGAGTTGATGTGCTGATTAGTATTTAGTACAAGTGTGTATAACAGAAATCAAATTATAGTGGCTTAAACTTATAAATGTCTTCATTATATTGGGTGAGGGGAGGTTTGTTCAGAAAGAATACAGCCATGTACTATGAAAAATAGAGACATTTATTAAAGAAGATACAAGATACAGAAAACATTGTACATAGGAAAATGGTGCTTAAGTATCCACCAAAGTTGGCACCTTGGGACCTCACATGGTTCTCCCTGTGTCTTTTCCACTGTTCAAAACACTCTGCAAAATCCTTTATTGGATCTGTCATCAGCTGCCCTAGCATATTTTCCTGAATCTCACCGATGGTCTGAAATCTCTTCCCTTTCTAAGGTGATTTTAGTTTTGGGAAAAGCCAGAAGTCACAAGGTGCCAAATATGGACTGTAGGGGGGATGAGTCACCTGGGTCATTTGATGTTTCACCAAAAAACTCTGCACAAGATTTGATGCATGAGTGGACACATTATTATGATGAAGCTGCCAATCACCAGTTGCCAATAGCTGTGCCATTTTCATTGTATTGCATTTCTCAACCGACAAAGAACATTCAGGTAGTAATCCTTATTAATTGTTTGGCCTGAAGAGGCATACTCCTTCCCAATCAAAAAACACAGTTAACCATGGTTTTGATCTTGCTGCAACTTTGCCACATCTTCTTTTCAACCATCTTCGAAGCATTTGAGCCACACTTTTATTTGAATGGCACTCATTGCATCATCCCCCAAAGCCTTCCAAATCATCCAAATAGTTTCTGCAGATACATGTTCAAGCTTAATGCAAAATTTTATGCAGATTCATTGCTCAATCACTCATTTTGAATGTGACAGCCACATAGTACACATGCTCACTCAACAGTGTCTACCACCCCTACTGACTAGTAAAGTCATAAATGTTCACACACACACAGTCCAGTTCAGTCTCCTTGGCTGCCATTTTACATCGATGTCATGCAAACCATTCTTGTCACAGTAACAATGGCTAGACTTTTTCCAGACAGACTATGTGTGTGTGTATATGTATATATAAATGAAATCACCATATATATGTATTATTATTGTTGTTATTGCCATTAGGTCCAACAATGCTTCACTACTTGAAAGCCCAAGCAGTCCCTATTGGCACAAGTAAATTACATGAAGATGTAGACCAAATATTCATGGTACTGACTCCTGCTACACTACTTTGTCTCTCCTACCCTGCACCTGCACATACATCCTCAAAGGGAGTTCCTATAACCAGTTGTCAGAGGAAGCAAGAACTTGGGCCTGGTTTAGAGATGGTTCTGCACCATATGTAGAAACTACCCGAAAGGGACAGCTGTAGCACTATGATCACTTTCTGAGACATCCCTGAAAGACAGTGATGAAGCAAAGGGACCAGTAGAATGCCCCTCACTGCACTGTTTACTGGTGTGAGCATTCAAGTTGGTTACATTGGAAAGTTGCTTTGGGTAGACCTTATTGACAGGTGTGGAGAAAAAAAGCCCTTGCCAGCTCAATAGCTGTATACAAGATACCAGGAAATGTGTTAACTTGCTCAAGCAATAAACCATTTAGAAAACAATTGTAATTTGACTCACTACAAGGGTAGGCTTATTATAATACACTTCATTCTCTAGAGTCTATCCCTTTCCTTCTGCACAGGTCAAATGGGTGATTTTGAATGGATATGTGGTGGAAATCACAATTCATGCATATTTCAAGGCCTTGATCATGGCACTATTCTCTACAATCCCTCTGGGAATGAGTGGGTATTACTTTTGGTTCACTATTTTCCTAGGTAGAGGCAGTGCTACTGGCTTACACTTGACCTTTCCCACCATCATAGCCCTTACTCCACAGGTCAGAAGACCTAGATAGGGAGTCTGCCAGCTGCTGAGTATGTCTATTCCTATTATGCATTTGGGAACTGGGAAAATAACCACAGTACAGGTTCAGTGAACCACTGGGCCCAAGGTAAGATGGACCTCATGAGCTAAAACCCCACTGACCTACGTAAGCTCCTACTCTGACTGGTAAACCACAGTGACATGTTTGGTTTCCTGGAATTAGTGTCAGTTTAGAGTTGGTGTTCACCCAAAGTTATTGTTACCTTTTACCCTGGTAGAAGCCATAGGTCCCTTTTAGGAGGGGAACAAAGAAAAATTAACAGTATAATTGTTGGTACTATACCAAAGTCCTTCCTCAAGGAGATCTGGGTTTATAAATTGGTCAAGTCTGGGAATTGATTTAGGGGCTGTGACTCTCATTTTTATGATTCAGGTTAACCAAGGGTGTCTAACCTGTGACCCATGGGCCACATACAGCCCAGGATGGCTATGAATGAAACCCAGTGCAAATTCTTAAATTTACTTCAAACATTATGAGATTTGTTTGTGATTATGTGTCACAATGTATTTAATGTGTGTCCCCAAACAACTGTTCTTCCAGTGAGGCACAGAGATGCCAAAGTTTGGACACCCCTGGTTAGGCTGTTGTTCACTTGACCTAGAATTCTTCTGCTTACCTAGATCAAGTAAGAATTTAGTAGGCCTACTAGCTATTTTACTCCTAGGAAAACTTTGTTCAGCTAGTCAACTCCATGGTTCTTAGGTCAGAGTGGGATGAGTGTTGGCCTGACTCTGCTGTACATCACAGTGGCCATGCTTATCTTGTTTTTGGCAATTGAACACTGTCACTTGGATCCTGCCACTCTGGAGCACATTGATTCATATTACTTTCAGGTTTACCTATTCTGTAACCTCAGTCCCCACTGCAGGGTCTGCTCTATGTAGAAGAGTGATCACAGAGTTCTTTAAGTTTGTGGGGGCTCCTTCACAAATTTGTTTCTCATACTCATCATAGATGCTGTATTGTCTGGAGTCTGGATGCATCATTAAATGCAGAATCCCTGCTTAGTGGGTCCATATCAATAAATTCAGCTTTATCCAAATTATGTCCCTTCCATGATTATCTCACATCCTTAATATCCATTTCCACACATATTCTCCTCATTTCTGTCTGCATAATTAGAAAACTCAAGTCATGTTTTTGGAGTGTAGTATACCTCCTCATGGGTCACACTTTATGTCTTACCTTTAAGGGTCTGCTAGGACTTGAATCTAGTCATAGGTCTAGAAGCAAAGAGAGGTGTTAGAAGTGGGTCCCCGGTAGATTTGGTGGATTTGTCTTACAAGGAAACAGTTTCTATTGAGGCCATTATATTTCCTCTGGCAATGCAAGGTTAATTCTTTGAAAGGAGGTGGGTGAGGGCTCACTGTGATGGGTGAGAAGGTGGAGAGTCTGCTTTTACTGACAGAGAAGACATATCAAATGTAGCTGCATAGTGTCCTCAGTTCCATCAGGGTCACAACACACATTCCCATTCTAACTTTCAGGATTCCCATTCTGTCCCCTAACTTTGGTAGCAGACACCCTGGGAGCTGGGACTTCAATTTGCATCGCAGTTCAGCCACTCACAGGATAATGTTCAGAGTATGGGTTTCAACCATCTTAGTTCTGTGGCCACAAGGAGATAAAGGTCTCATTCAAGGCAAGTATAGAAGCTCTCAGGTCATTTATCCAATGATTGTGGTGGGAATTTGAATTTCTGAGCTCATCCTTTTTTTGTTATCCACTTTGTCCAGAGACACTAGGAGCAACCAGCCAACCTCATTATATTTATTAGTGTGGCAAAAATATTTGGAAGTAACACATACATGGTAACTGAGATCTTTACTTCCTTCAGATATTTGATGAGGAGTATCAAATGGAGGTTTTAAAATTTTTCTATTGCAAGATTATGCCATTAACTCTCCATGCTCTACAGGAAATAGTCATTTTTATCTTTAAATATAATCATATTAGAGAGCCAATTAATCATATGTCTAGTTTTTTATTTTACTTTTACACATTTACCCTAGAAAAAAATGGGTGCATATGTCCACCAAAAGACTTGTACAAGAATGCTTACAACAGGTTTATTCATAATAGCTGTTTATTGGACTCAACTCAAATGTCATCAACAGAGGAATGGGTAAACAAATTGTAGTGCATTTGTCAGATGAAATAATGCCCGTAAGGAAAGTGAATGAATATAGATGCAACAACAAGAATGAATCTCTCAGACATAATGCTTATTGAAAGAAGCTAGTCTTCCATTAGTAAAACTAATGAACCTCACCTAATCTAATCTGTGCAAAACTAATCTATGGCTAGAAAAAAATCAGAACACTGGTTACCTATGTAGGGAGCATGGAGGAAGAAAGGAGAGAACTTCTGTGTTGTAAAAGAAATGTTTTATATCTTGATATGGGTGTGAATTACATGGATGTGCCTTTATATGAATTTAACTGTTAAGATTTGTACCTTTCAATGTGCAGAAATTTCACTCAAAGAAATGAGACTCAGGGAGTCACTGAGTGTGCAGACTTAAGTGAAACAAAAAATCAGAGAGTCGATATCTGTTAAGGGGAGATGGTAGGTATGTTGAGGTTTATTGTGATGTTTGGGTTAATTTGTAAATGTTTACAATTCTCCATGATATGAATTTAAATGCTTTTCGGAGGAATAGGAGAGTGTACTTGCAGGTGCCGTTGGGTCCGTGGGGAGAGGCTGCAGAATGTCTCTGACCTGCTTAAATGGAGGCTTGGTGAAGAATGATGAAGGAATTTAACCAAGGCCTGAGTTTTTGCCCAGTGATTGACTAAAGAATAATAGATTGTGGAATATAGGCTGGGAGAAAAAGAGAATTAGACTCCATGGGGCTGATAGATGGAGAAAAAACACAGGTGTTTTGTGAGATCAAGGAACAATTTATGGGGAGAAGCTGACTGAGAGAGCTGGAATTTAATGATATTGTGGCTAGAAAGTGAGGTAACTGATTTTATTATTTTATATAAAGAGGTTAATGAGAAGGGATAAATTAAGGGGTATATTTGACTGTATAAAATTGTGTTCCAAATTCAAATATGCAAATTATAAAAATCATCATACTTGTTCTTTCATCCACTCTACACTTGAACTATAAATATAAATAGGGAGTTCCCATCTGCTAACTACATTGGAAATTTATGATATATACAGTGGTAAAGGAATGCTTTTATGGCCCTGGCTGGTGTGGCTCAGTGGATTGAGTGCCAGCCTTTGAACCAAAGGGTCACCAGTTCAATTCCCAGTCAGACCACATGCCTGGGTTGCAGGCCAGGTTCCCAGTAGGGGGTGAGTGAGAGGCAACCACACATTCATGTTTCTCTCCTTCTCTTTCTCCATCCCTTCCCCTCTCTCTAAAAATAAATAAATACAATTAAAAAAAACTTTTATGGATGATAGGGTATTGACAGATTATAAATCATGTATAAGAGCTGCTGTCTGTTCATGGAAAGTTTAACTTATTCTGCTTCACAGACCTAAATTTCAATGTATATCAGATGGCAGGATTTAGCCTCCAGTACTATTCAATCTTTCTCTGTGTGGCCAGTAATTCAGATTGTCACAAAGAGAGTGCCCTTGGCAGAGATGGTAAATCACTTGATATAGAAAAAAGACATAAAGCAAAGGAATTCTATTTGATTTGCATTTTTTAAAAGTATCATAGGAGAGGAGATGGCAACAGTACAACCAGCACTAATTAATTCCAATGTGCAGAAGAAAGATTACCAATCCTCATGAAGTGTCTGTGCATAGAAATACCATACGTATTATTTCATTAATCCTTCAAATAGCCTTGAGGTTATTATTACCATTCTTACATTGATGATGAGTATTTAAAGACTCAGAAGCCTTAAGCGATTTTATAAAGGTGAAAATATTAATGACAGAGCTAGAATATAAATCTAAGAATTTGGATTCCAAAACCCATGCACATTTCTTTAGGGAAGGATGATGTGGAGGTCCCAAATATTGTTGATAAGAGCAAATCTGTGTACTAAGCTGAGTGCTCACATTCAAATGAGGAGAGTTTTTGTGGGAATTTAAACTTGATTTGTTTTCATACATCTTACCTTTGTTCTCTAGACATACTTACAATTTCAGCTCCATGTATTTAATTTCATCTGAAAATTTTCAATAGTCCTTTTGCCTTTGACTGATGTTTACCGGCCTCTGTTGGGATGTGCCTCTGATTAGAAAGTTAAATGTGGGAAGATTTACCTTTACCCAGCTTGCTTCACAGGATTTCATATAAGTGGCAGACCATGATCTGAGGATTGTCTTATTAAAATTGATTTATCAAGCAACATGCAAAAGTTAGAGAGCACAGGCTAGCACTGTGAAGGGGCAGTTCTGCAGCTGCCGGAAGCTGGTCATCACTAATTCTTTCACCATCTTACAGTAACAAGCGCTTGACTCAGAGTGCCCCTGAGACACTGTGGTTTGGGCTGCAGGAGAGGGCCCTCACTCTTTGCTATTCTTCATATATATGTGTTTTCCATTAAAGTGCTCTTACAAAGTAAAGTCTAAGTAGTAGTTTTCCTTAATCAAGGTGCATGCCAACTCTTGGTGTGTCAACTGTTACTATATAGGTAACCAGAAAGCTGGGACCATGGCAGCCCTTCCACCTGTGGAGAGAGAGGTTTCATTTTGACTTGTTCACTGCCAGCTCACTGAATGCTATGGGGTAATTCAGGGGACAATTCTGTCTCTCTAGAAATGCATTTATGTAATTTTTAGTATCTGAATTCCGTGTGGCACTTGGATGCTGGGTGTTGGGAAGAATACCTATGAATATAAACAATAGTGTCAGAAATTTGAGAGCACTTAACGTTCATCTGTATATTTTTAAATTAATGCATCAATGCCAGGTGTTCACCAGAATAAAAGAGCAACACATGATACAAAAAGAAAAAAAGTAAAAATACTTCTTTTTTTACCCTTATTATAAAGACTTATGTTGCTTATAATGGTATGTATTGAAGGTTGATAAATTATAATCTGATAGGGAAATGTGTTCTCCTATAGAGAGTGGCTATGCTTAGTTTAACATTTTATAAACGATTACTTCTTTAGGCTGGATTTGGTGTTTTATATTACATCTACAGTGATACTGGCTGAAATGCATCATTAGGTTAAGTATCTTATGTAGTCAGTCCTCTGTGTATCATTACCAAAATAAACAAGAAACCAGGGAAGTTATACCTAGGATGCTTCAACAATGCTTATTATCTTTTACAGCTAAATTTTAGTTGCCAGCAAGTCTGGTAATAATTTCATTTGGGAGACAAGCTAAGGTTATTTATTGAGTTTAGATATAAGTAAGGGTGTTTCTATCAACAGCCTCTATCTGTATTTTTGCAAATTGATTATATAATTAATTGTATAATTTATACTTACAGTCAGAAATCTAAGTGTTACCTGTTATTTGACCTTGGAGGTCAAAATTACATAGCAAACACTAAGGATTACTAGTGATGGTGATGACAATTTCAGACACTTTGAACTAAATGAGGTTAGGACAGGGGCATTGTACTAAAAACAACGAGAAGATCAGATGGAGAAAAAATGAAGTTTATTTATGACATGTTTTGATTTAATGATTTAGATTTTGTTCTCACTTTATTTTCAACTCACAAATATTTTTGTAAGGTAAATAAAAAGGTACAGGGGAAAAAAAGGTCTATTTGTCACTCGCTCGCCCTACATTGAGTGAATGACAAAGTGAGCACTGAAATCCATTTAATCAATAATGCTAATGTTCTCTCTTTGGGCTAACTGGGCACATTCCATGGCTCTGAATGATTCTGCATTCATTTTCTATACCAGTGGGATAGAATAAGAAACTGCTGTCTCTTCGTAGTTGAACTGTCTGAGACAACAATAAATTAAGAACAGAGAAACTATGGTTTTAATTATATTATTAATTTATAAAGCATAGCTTTTGATTACTTCACTGAAAAACAAGGAAAGCTTTGTAGTCCTAAACAAAATAAAGATCAGTTTAATGTAATTAAATTTTTCTACTGGTTAAGAGGATTAATAAGAGATGGATAATGAGTTCCAAATAGTGATTGCTAAAGATATAGTAATACTTCCAATATACACCTCTAAAACATACACATGCACACCATAAAATGTAATGTCTAGTGTATTTCATTAACAGGATAAAGCTTATATCTTTTCACTAAAAATAAAAATAAAATAAAATAATTTAAAAATCATTGACTATTATTTTATTTATTGCTTATAGGGCCTTAGAAGTTTATTGTTCTTAATATATAAAATTCTACCTCAGAATAATGTATTGCATCTATATTGTGATACAGTGCTAAGAAGATAACAGGGAACACATGTGACTGATAAGAATATAAACATTTGAGGTTTAAGACTTAAAAAGTTAATGTAAGATATACCCTGTTCCAGTCAGCCAGAATAAACAGTCAAAGACACTTTTGACCAATACAGGAGAACACTATATGAGTTTATTATATATCTATAAACACTATTATGTTTATACTTTTGCCTACATTCACATATATGAATTCATGAGCATAATAAACATTATTTCTGTTTTTAAATATAATAATTAGTTTAATTATTCCTATGTGTTGGCAAATGTTTTACCCAGTGTTACATTTTTGTATTCTGTTTAAATAGATAAGCATTCATCTAATACATTACTTTTATACATGATACGGTTTTATATCATCTATTTGGTGAGTTACCATTGCACTAGATAGACATTTCATTTGTTCCTAAACAGAACTGTAATATGAATTTTTTGAAAATACCTCCTTTCTCACATGTAGAAGATCCTTCAGCAGGTACACACACTGCTTAGTCTGGTATTTTGGTATGCACATTAATTTTACTAGCTGGTAATGTACAGTTCCCCAACAACTTATCCTGTCTATAGTAGTATATGATAATTCTCATTTCTCCAAACTCTTGTCAACATTTGATATTGCAACACTGAAGTTTTTCTGCAAATTTGATATTTATTAAATAAAAATTTATTTTTAGTTTAATATGTATGTATTTGATTAGTAGTAAAATTAATATTTATTTCACATGTTTGACATATTTATGAAAAATTGAAATCCAGTATGGTGTATTAATAAAGCAAATGTTTTCCCTTTTTTTCTCAAATGCTTATAAAATACTCAAATGTTGGTTCCTTTCCCTAATCCCTGGATAAAAATCGAGGCCAAGATCAATGGTCTGTTAGGTCACTCTCATATAATAAATATATCTTTGTCTCTTCTTATTTCAAAACATATTCATATCAATAATTAAGCTTCATAGTAGAGGAAGGAAAGTTAAAAAGTTGGGATGGTTTATCTGAATACAATTTTATGGACTAAGTAGTGGTTAAAATCTGACTCTCTCAGAGGTTAAAAGCTGCCTCTGGTTTCTGAATGATCTGTTGCTGCTGCTCTCATCTTCATTCAGTGATAACGTTTCCTTTGATTGTCGGCTTATGACTTCAAATCTCGGCTCTTGGTTTTGAGTGGCAGATTTAGCATAGTCTCCTTTTGGGGGTGTGGCACCCCTCTCAATGACCATCTTGGTTTTAAACCCTCATATTCATGGGCTTTACCCTGACACAATTTTAAAGTCCAGGCAGTAGCCAAGGCAATTCCCTTTGCTTTCAGGGCAGCTCAACAGCTATAGTCTTTTACGTTTTTCCCTTTTTTCTTTTATTTTTTTAGATTTTTAAAATTTATTTTTCCAGTTAAAGTTGACATACAATATTATATTACTTTCAGGTACAAGAGTATACTAGTGTCAGGTGTACAACATAGTGATTAGACATTTATATACCTTAGGAACTGATCACCCTGATAAGTCCAGTATCTATCTGGCACCATACATAGTTATTATAATATTAGGCATTGGTCTGGTGCCAGCCAGCCTTGGTGTTTCTCAACTGTGAAAGTGCTCTGTAGGCTTAAATCCTATGGCACCACTTTCAGCAAACCAATGTGCTCTAATTTTCATGTCCTACTTATTTTCAGCATTAAGGTCTTTATATAACTTTGCTGTAAGTGATAGGCTAACAGTCACAAAAGCAGGTTTTCCTTCACACTATTTTTAAAACCTATGGATGAGGGGAAAGCCCATTAAAAATATTCTGTTAGAGAATGGGGGCTTCTTTGATTATTAGTATTCTATTCATTGCATTGTTTATATTTTTCTAGTGGATTAGTAAGCATTATCATTTATTATGGAAACAATTCTTCTATTTATTCATAGTTTGCAGTTGAAATGTTGTCTTTAGTATTGCGAAGATGTTTCATTCAGGTATAGTCAAATCTATCAAATATTTTATTTATGAGTTTTCCGAGAGATCAAACCCCTCCTTATTTGGTTATGTGAAAGAAAAATTTATTTTGGAGGTAATAAAGAAATTTAAGTTCATTTTTATTGCTAACTATGACAAAATTACTGTGAGAAAAACTATCTGTACCTGCATATTACCTGAGCTCCTGCCAAAAGGTTACTTTTAAAGACAGAGATATGCCTGTCAGAAGACAAGGATTGATCTTAAGAAATTAAGTATTCACTGAACACAGGGATTGATGAGCTTGAGACATTTTACAAGTAGAAACTGTGTTAATAAATTTATTATGCTTTTTATCCATCAAGTTATAAACACTGTGAGATATATTTTCAGTGGTGCAAAAGGTTTAAAATATATATGAAGTGGTTCATTTTTTGAATTGCTTTTATAAATTTCATTGAGAATTTCCAACTGTAAACTTTAAAATGTTCAATCATTATTTAAATATTGCCTTCACTAAAATGGTCATAGTTATGGAAGAGTAACCCACATATTTATGAATAGTTATGTCTTTCTAATACTTTGTGGTTATTATTTACATCAAGGGGAATATTAAGATATAATATACTAAAATTATTAGGCTTTCCATTAATTTTTTTCATTTAACCTTTTATTTTATCACTGTCCTCCCAACTTTTCACTTTGCTTTTATCTGTTTTTAAGATGACATCCCAAAATAAAGGGTGTACTTTAGTGGAGGGACAAACTAAAAAAAGAAATGAATCATTATTTTCCCTAAAAATTTTGGTTTCATTCACAGCTCAATAATATAGTCTTCTGAGTATTTTTGGTATTATCTTAACTGAATTGTTAATAATCTGTAAGGTTTTTTCAAAGGCCAATTTCTGCTTAGTTGTTGACATTTTTTATGTGTGAATATTATATCAAAATTTTAATTGTGTGTGTGTGTCTGTGTGTGAAGTTGTATGAAACATTTGTGTAATATGCATTTGGAGTCAGAAAGGCATTTTTTTCCAAATTAAAATCTATTTCCTGGAAGTAATGACAAAGATGGGCATCTTCTTCATGTAATACCATGTTTAGCTGTCATGGCTTCTACTATTTTTCTGTCAACACCACCTCTGGCAGTGCCGCTGTGGCTTTGTGGGCCCCACACGGCAGTACAGGTGTGATCAGCCATTATCGCTTCGAACTGCTCAGCTGCATAGCAAGTACCTAGGGCTACAGGATCTCCCTGCTGAAGAAATGTTTCTCCTTTAAAATGATAATAACCTGTAATAGAAATGGCTGTGGCCTTAAATATAAATGATCTGTGTGGCACAGTGAAACAAGAATGAGAAATAAGAATAAAAGTAAATGTTGAACAACATCTTTTTAAATGTAGAATTTTGTGTATTGAGGACTTAATATTATGGAATGCCATTACTCATAATTACCTAGGACTACTATTTGAAAATGAGGGCTTCTTTGGGGCAAAAAAGTTCAAATTCTGTACATATAAAGCAACTCTCTAAGCATACCTGAAATTCAGGGTCAAGTATAAAAATAGATGTGGAGACAGATGAAGAATACTGTTTCGGTGAAAAAGAAAATATTGAAACACCATAGTAGGGGAGCTCTCTGACATTCTTTCTACTTGTGATATCAGAGAAGTATGTATCCCCAGCTCTTCAGGGGACCATTACTTAAAATCTCAGCATGTGCTTTTCCATGAAATTGTAAAATATGTTGTGTATTAATCTTTATTAATTACATATATATTTATATATAATGAATAAATGATTATAGAATCATCAAATATTTTTCCTGGGTAGGAAAAGAACTTAGAGTTAAATTTGGAGCAGTCTATCTATGCAGATGGACGGGTTGTCACATATGGTAGAAAAGGGGATTATAAAGGGGTCACAGTGTCACTGCTGTGGCCACTGCCCAGCCCGGCAATTTTGGCTGGGCAGGTTTGGAGCTGTAGTCATTTTGTGGAATTTGTAATATCCTCCTCGGGAAGAAGCCACCAGAGCGGCTGTGCCTCAGCACCCCTACTTGCCTCTGTGACCTCTGCGCCTGCCCGGCCAGGCCACGCATCCTGTTGCCACTGGGAGCCTTCGGTACTTGCTGTGGAGGGGACCCTGTAGTCTCCCCCATCCCTGGGTGCTGCTGGAACTCCAATTAGGACAGAGTCTGACTGAGGAGGCTGTAGATTGGCCAAGGAGCCCGGAGCACCTGAGGTAGAGAGAGGTGACCAGGATGGAGCTGGTGGCAGAGACCATCCTGAAAGCAGAGCTTCGAGAGCACAGCGGCAGGGGTCCCAGGCCGAGACTCACTGGAGGAAGCGGTGCGAGTGCCCAGCCATCGTCCAGTTTTGCTGTTGGAATCTTCTGTTGCCTCTCACACGCCATCAGGATGATATGAGACTTAAAAGACAGCGATGTACATAGGATATATTCTATTGATTTGGGAGAGGGGGAAAGGCGTCTGTGTGAGAGAGAAGAGTGGGTAGGTAGCCTTCTGTAGGTGCCCTGACTGGGGATCCAACCCACATGCAGAAGCCCTCTCCAGGCAGTGGCAGGTGTGGTAGGGGTTGAGCCCCTTAGCCAGATGGGGGGAAGTTCCTACAACCAGTGGGCCAATGAAAAATCAAGTCCCAAATAAAGCAAAAGAGTCCTCATAACCCACACAAAGGACAGTCCTAGAGCACCTATATCAGGAGATCAAGGAGTCTGCATCAGGGGTCTCTCTGCTCTGGGGAGAGATAAAAAACTGCTGGAGAAAATCCATCATTTTTTTTCTTAAAGGGGGCAAATTATAGGTTGTGTGTTTGTGGCTACCCACCTTGGGCCCCAGTGAAGGGAGAACAGTGCAGACTGGAGTCCCCCTTTCTCAATGAAAGTCTGGAGTGAGAGGCAAGAGAGAGAGTCTTGGGGGAGTGACTGTGGAATTTTGGAAGCCCATATATACCTGGGCTACAAAGCATCCATCTTACCTTACCTTGAAAATTTCCTCACCACAACCACTGAAATCCTGTTTGTTCCACTCAGCAACATTTTTTTGTTTATTTTTCACTTTTACTCTGTCTTGGTATTCTGTTTTGTTTGGTTTTTGTTTTTCTTCTTTTCTCCCATCCTGCATCTTAATCCTTGCTGAGGAGACAGCAACAAAAACAGACTCAGGGGTCATCAGAGGCTGGCAGTAGGGCGCAGCCAGTCCATACATCATCCTGGAAAACAGACTGTGCTTCTCCCTGATGCGTGAGTCACAGAAACATCCTCCTGGCATCCAGCTGACCCAAAATCTAAACTCTGGAGCCTAGTAGGGGCCCTGCTCTGCCAAATACAGAGAAATAATCCCAGACAGACTCAGACTAGTGGTTCGGGGGAGGGGGAACAAAACCATCATAATCCCTGAAGTCTGAAAGACACATACCACAGCAGAACAAGGAATCACAGCCCCCTGTTTCCACCAGAAGTCCTCAGAAATAGTCGTGTCTGCAACTAGTCTAAAGTTGACAGCAGGCCAGAGGCAGAGATAGATAGAGGCAGCTCCTGTGGGGACTTGGGACATTTGCTGACACACCCCTGGACCCAGTGCTGATAAAAAGCCAATTTTCACAACAGCTTGGCCCACCCTGGGAACAACCAAGGCTGGAGGAATCAGCCACTAACTGTGGATCATGAGTAGCTTTGAAAAGCAGCTGACTGCCGGATGTGGACAGCACCTGTCGTTGTCCAGATTACACCAGAATCAGGCTTCAGAGTGGTATCCAAAGGGAGAACCCAGAAGGCAAGATCTAAACTGTGCTGAGACAAATATGCTTGGCTCCTTTCTCATTATCTTAGCTATTGTTTTTCTTTTCCATAGCCTTTTATTTTTTAATCTTTTATTTTTGGTATTCTGATTTTCCTTTCATATTCCCTATTCTACTTTTATCTTTGATTACTCCACTGTTCCTTTCTCCTCTCCTTTTATTATTTTTGTTAACTTTTCCTGTGTTCCTTTTTTGTGTTTTCTTCTTTCAATTCATTACAAGTAGTAGTTATCTTCCCCCGTCTTCTCTTATAATCACTTTTCTTTTCTTTGATCCTCATATTCTTTTTCCCTTTCTCTACTATTTCATTTCTCTTTCCACTTTTAACACTTTTTGCTCTCTTGTTGATATTAGTGTAGTGATCAGGAATAGGTTGCTTGTTTTGATGTTTTTGTGTTGTTTTGTTTTGTTCTGCCAGCACCATTACAACAGTACACAACAAGTGATGGAAGTTGAGCCTCTTAGTCAACCAGGTAGAGGAGAGTTCCCACCAATGAATGGGCCAATAGCAATCAGGACCCAAATACAACAGAAGAGTCCACATAAACCACACAGAGAATATCTCTAGAGCATCCAGATCAGGATGTCAAGGAGTCTGCACCACTGAGTGCCACAGTACTCCTAACACACAAGGCCATCCACAAAACAGAGACTCATGGCAAGTCAATCTAAAAATAGAAACAAACACAAAGAGACAACTAAAATAAGGAGACAAAGAAACAGCCCCAAAGGAAAGAAAAGGAGGAATCTCCAGAAAAAGAGCTGAGTGAAATCATGGCAAATAAATTATCAGACATAGAGTTCAAAGTAATGGTTAGAAGGATGTCCAAGGAACTTAGTGAGGACTACAAGGAACTTACATCACCATGGAGAAGAAAATAGAAACCTTGAAAAGAACAAGCTAGAAATGAAATATGAAATATCTGAAATGAAGAACAAATCAGAAGTAATTAAAATCAGGGTATCTGAAGTAGATGATTGAATCATAGAGCTATATGACAAGGTAGAAGAAACTACCGGTTAGAGCAACAAAATGAAAACAGACAGAAAAAGAATGAGGATAGTTTAAGGGATCTTTGGGTAACATGAAACATAGCAATAATCACATCATTGGGATACAAAAGAGAGAAAAAAAAGAGCAAGGGATAGAAAACCTGTTTGAAAAAAAATAATGACAGAAAACATCCCTAACTTGGTGAGGTAAATTATTATGAAAGTGCAAGAAGCACAGGGGGTCCTAACCAAGATGAACCCAAAGAGGCTTACTCCAAGACATGTTACAATCAACATGTCAAAATTTAAAGACCAAGAGAATCTTAAAGGCAGCAAGGTAGAAATAGCTAGGAACATACAAAGGAGCTCTGATAAAGCTATTGGTTGCTTTCTCAATGGAAACAATATGAGTCAGAAATGTTTCAAGTAATGAAAAGCATGGACCTGCAACTAAGATACTCTATCCAGCAAGGCTCTGACTTAAAATAGAAGGTGAAATAAAGAGATTCCCAGACAAAAGAAGGCTAAAAGAGTACATCTCCACCAAGCTAGCATTGCAAGAGATGCTAAAGGGACTGCTTCAAGAATAAGAAGAAAGAGGCAGGTGGGCAGAGGTACAAAGGAAAAAAAATGTTAATAAATATGTACCTATCAATATAACTTTAAATGCAGATGGAATAAATGTTCCAATCAAAAGGCATAGGGTAGCTGAATAGATAGGAAAACATGACCCACATATATGCTGTCTACAGGAGACCACCTTAGAAAAAAGACCTACACAGGCTGAAAATGAAGGGATAGAAAAAAATATTCTATGCAAATGGACATAAAAAAAGCAGGGTAGCAATACTTACATCCAACAATATAAACCTCAAAAAAAAGGCCATAACAAGAGACAAAGACGGTCATTACTGAATATTTAAGGGAGTAGCCCAGCAAAAGGATATAACTCATAAACATGTATGCCCCAATACAGGTGCACCTAAATAAATAAAGTATTGGAGGACTTTAAGAAAGAGATAGGCAACAATACAGTCATTGTAGGGGAATTGAAAACCCCACTGTCAACAATGGACAGGTCTTCCAAACAAAAAATCAATAAAAATATTGCAGAATTGAATGACACTTTAGATCAAATGGACTTAATGATATTTATAGGACTTTTTCACCCCAAAGAATCAATGTACACATTTTTCTCAAATGCACATGGATCATTCACAAAGATAGACCACATGGTAGTACAAAAACAAGCATTTAAAAAAAATCAAGAAAATTAGAAATATACCAAGCATCTTCTCAGATCACAACAGCTTGAAACTAGATACCAACCTCAACAAAAGAGCTAAAAAATATTCCAATACATGGAGGCTGAATAACATGTTATTAAATAATGAACAGGTTAACAATGAGATCAAGAAGGAAATCAAAAAGTATCTGAAAACAAATGAAAACAAACAGCCAACAATCCAAAACATATGGACAAAGGGAAGGCAGTCATGAGGGGAAACTTCATAGCATTTCAGGCCTACTAAAGAAGATAGAAAAATCTCAAATAAACAACTTAACCCTTCATCTAAAAGAACTAGAAGAACAGCAACAAAGAAAGCACAGAGCAAGCAGAAGGAAGGATACTCAAGATCATTGCTGAATTAAATGACATAGAGACTAAAAAAAACAATTCAAAAGATCAATGAATCCAGGAGCTGGTTCTTTCAAAAGATAGACAAAATTGACAAACTTTAACCAGGCTTATCAAAAAAAAAGAAAGAAAGAAATAGAGAGAGGACCCAAATAAAATCAGAAACTAAAAAGGAGAAATAACAGCTGATACCATAGAAATACAAAGGATTGTAAGAAATTACTGTGAACAACTATAAGCCAAGAAATTGGACAATATTGGCCAAATGGATACATTTATAGAAACATAAAATCTTCCAAAACTGAGCTGAGAAGAAGCAGAAAACCTGAATAGACCAAACTAGCAAAATTGAGGCAGTAATCAAAAAACTCCTGGCACACAAAAGCCTTGTCCAGATGGCTTCACAGTCGAATTTTACCAAACATTCAAAGAAGAACTAACACCTCTCCTTATCAAATTATTCCCAAAATTCAAGAAGAGGGAAGATTCCTAAACTCTTTTTACAAGGCCAGTGTTATCCTGATTCTAAAATGAGGTAAAGACATAACAAAGAAAGAAAATTACAGGCCAATATCTCTGAGGAACATAGATGCTAAAATTCTCAACAAAATACTAGCAAACACAATCAAACAATACATTAAAAATATATACACCATGATCAAGTGGGATTTATTCCAGGGATTCAAGGATGGTACCATATTCACAAATCAATAAATGTGATACATCACATAAACAATGAAAGACAAAAATCATATAATCATATCAATAGAATATCTTATTTGATCAATTTGAACTTATTTCCCTTAAGAGCAGGAAAAGACAAGGGTGACCACTTTTACCATTCTTGTTAAACATAGTCACAGTGATCAGACAAGAAGAAATAAAAGGCATCCAAATTGGAAAGAAGGAAGTAAAACCGTCCTTATTTGCAGACAACAAAATAGTGTACATAGAAAGCCCTGTAGTCTCCACTTAAAATCCAATACTAACCCAGCAAGTGAATTTGGCAAAGTAGCAGGATACAAAGTCAATACTCAGAATTGATGGCATTATTGTACCCCACCAATGAACTATCAGAAAGAGAAACTAAAAAAAAAAATCCCATTAATTATAATAGCAAATAAAATAAAATAAAGTGCTTAGGAATAAATTTAACATAGGATTTAAAAGACCATACTGGGAAAACTATACAACACTAAAGAAAGAAATTGAGCAAGATACAAATAAATGGAAAAATTAGAAGAATAAACATTGCTAAAATGTCCATACTACTCAAAGCAATCTATAGATTCACCACAATTCCTATTACTATACCAAAGGCATATTTCACAGATCTAGAACAAATACTCCAAAAATTTATATGGAACCAAAAATACCCCCAAATAACTACAGCAATCTTGAGATAGAAGAACAAAGTTGGAGAGATTACAATACTTGATATCAAGCTGTATGACAAGGTCACTATAATCAAAACAGTCTGGTACTGGCATAAGAACAGACACACAGATCAATAGGACAGAATAGAGAGCCCAGAAACAAACCCATGTCTCTATGATCAATTAATATTTGACAAAGGAGGCATGAGCATACAATGGAGTGAAGACAGTCTCTTCAATAAATAGTATTGGAAGAACTGAGCTGGTACATGCAAAAAAGAGAAACCAGACCACCAACTTACACCATGCACCAGAATAAACTCAAAATGGAAAAAGACATAAATATAAGTAGTGATACCAAAATAGTCTTGAGTGGGAAAAAAAACATAGTCATAAAATTTCAGCTATTTCACATAGCAATATTTTTGCTCTTTTTATCTCCTAGAGTAAGTGAAATAAAGGTAAAAGTAAATAAACGACTACATCAAATTAAAAAGCTTCTTCACAGCTAAAGAACTCAGCATCAAAATGAAAAGGGAACCAACGGTATGGGAGAACATATGTGCCAGTGATACATCAGACAAGGGCTTAATCTTCAAAATATGTAAAGAACTCATGCTACTCAATACCAGGAAGACAAATAGCCCTGGCTGGTGTGTCTCAGTGAATTGAATGCCAGGTTGCAAATGAAAGGGTCACTGGTTCAATTCCCAGTCAGGGCACATGCTTGGGTTATGAGCCAGGTCCCCAGTAGGGGCACATGAGAGGCAACTGCACATTGATATTTCTCTCCCACTCTTCTTCCCTCCCTTCTCTCTAAAAATTAAAAAAAAAAACACACAAAAAATCTTACCCCTCGCTAGTGTGGCTCAGTGTATTGAGCACCGGCCTATGAACCAAAGAGTGAGTGGCTGGTTTGATTCCCAGTCAAGGCACATGCCTGGGTTGTAGGCTGGGTCCCTGGGTGGGAGAGTGTGGGAGGCAACCACACATTGATGTCTTTCTCCCTCTTTTTTTCCCTCCCTTTCCCTCTGTCTAAAAATAAATGAATAAAATCTTTAAAAAAATTTTAATCTTAAAAAACAATACCAAGAAGACAAACAATCCAATTAAAAATGGACAAAAAGCCTTTGGAGAACAGACACTTCTCCAAGGACACACAGATGGCCCATAGACCTATGAAAAAATGCTCAACATCACTAGCCATCAGAAAGATTCAAATTAAAACTGCAATGAGATATCACCTCGTACCTGTCAGAATGGCTATCATTAATAAATCAACAAACAAGTGCTGGTGAAGATGAAGAGAAAAGGGAACGCTAGTGCACTGTTGGTGGGAATGCAGATTGTCACAGTCACTGTGGAAAACAGTATGGAATTTTCTCAAAAAAATTAAAAATGAAACTGCCTTTTAACCCAGCAATTTCCCTGCTTGGAATTCACCTAAGAATCCTGAAACACCAACTCAAAAGAACCTACCCACCTCTATGTTCATAGCAACAGTATATATAATAGCCAAATGTTGGAAACAGCCTATATTCCCATCAGCAGATGAGTGGATCAAAAAAACTGTGGTACATTTGCACAGAGGAATACATTGCAGCAGAAAGAAAGAAGAAGGAATTCCTCACCTTTGCAACAGCATGGGTGGGACCAGAAAATATTTGTTAAGGGAAATAAGCCTGTCAGTGAAAGACAAATACCATATGATCTCACTTAAAAGAGAAATCTAATGAACAAAATAACCTAATGAGTGAAACTGAACCAGGGATATGAAACAGAAGAGACTGATGGCTGCCAGAGGAAAGCGGGGGAAGGATGGAAAAAAATGGAAGGGATTAGTCAAAGAACATATATGAATGACCCATGGGCATGGACAACGATGTGGGGATGGACTGTGGAAGTGGGAAGTGGGCTTGACAGAGGAGGACAATGGTGGAAAAAACTGGTACAACTGTGGTAGAATAAATAAGAATAAAAAAATAAAGGGCCACAGACACATTTACTTTTTCGACATATTTGTCTAAGGTAAAGTTGTATTGATATCAGAGAATTACTCCTCTCTCTCTCCTTCCCTCCCTCCATCTTTTTTTCCTTTCTGTATCTTCCTCCTTCACCTGAAATGTTATTATTCAAGAAAAAGTTTCCATGCTCCTAGGTAAAGTAGATATCTGGGAAGATCCCAAGGAGGGTTAGAGAAAGGATGAGGGAAACAGTGAAAGTCATTCTCTGTTCTTTTCTTTTGTGTACTATTAACAAATAATGGAAAAAGAAAACATTGAAGCCATGGTGTCACACTTTTATCAGGTTGTCCCTTGGAGAGAAAAAAGTTACAGGGCAGGATCACCCTACCTTTCAAAGACTGATATATATCTTGCAAAAAAATTGCCCATTTTGCAAATAGTAATTTTGTGTGGATTTATTTTTGGTGAAGCAGGCATGTTTATTTATTTGGTTAATTTCAGGTTTTCCTGTTTTCATTAGAAATAATATATAAGTAAATGATTTCTTTCTTTTTTATTCAAGTGTTTATGCTTGTATTCATAATTGACTCAAAATGTATGTGTAGAATTTAAACTAAGCCAGCTGAATAATCTGAGATATAATTGCCAGAATTCTTCTAGTGTTAATTAAAACACTACAGCTAATGTATCATACATCAGAGTTAGAGTAGATTCCATGGTGTATAATTCTGGCAGATACTAAACTTGAGGTATTCTTAAACATTTGATATTGTATTTACTGGTGATTATGCTTGAGGAGAAATAACAAAATTATTTTCTAACTCAATACTTTAAATCTGGATGCTCAGGAAAAGCCTGAAACCTTAGTGAATTTAGGTTTACAACCATCAGAATAGCACATGAAAAAATATTTGATTCAAGACTGCAATAATCAGTAATTAGTTTTCATGTGCCAACACAGCACTTTAAATTCACAAAACTAATTAGCCACTTTATGATTCAATAATTTGTATTTATTAATCCCATAAGATATTTTATATTAGAAATGAATGGCTATTAAAATAGAACCTATTCATTGGCTCCTAATTTTCAGAATACATTTTATGTACAGTTTCAACTTCATTACATGTCTTAAATCCTGAATTTAATGTATCCAAAGTCAGTAAAAATCCAAACAATTTTTATAGCATCCTTATCTAAAATTTTCTGAACTTACAGTATAGAAACAAACAATCCTCAAATATCTAATAGGCAGCATGTCAATCCATGTGTTGAGTAATCTGGACACTCAGATGAGTCAGTAGTACTCAATCTTGGCCTTCTCTAGACATGATGAAAACAGAATTAAGTGAAGACTCAATGAATGGTTATATAGGAGTGGGTTGTGTGAGAAAGAGAGATGGAGGGAGAGAGAGAGACAAAGACAGAGAGGAAGATGGTGAAGGAAGAGGGGAGAAAAGAATGAAGAGAAGGAGAAAGGAGGGGAGAGAAAAATGAGAGAGAGAGAGAATACCTAGGTGGTTGTAACAATATTTTTCACTTTCTTCATGTGTGCTAGGCTAGTTAATGTCTAAGGTCCCTAAATAAGATAGGATACTTATAGCTACAATGAACAGAAAACCATACTGAGACTAATGAAATCAATAAGTACCCAGTTCATTTTATTCTCATGATTAGAATCACAGAGAAAGGATTATTCCATGGCTAATTTGATGACTCAATGATACTACTAGGGACTCAAGTTCTTTCACTTATTTTATCTGCATCTTAAAGTGTTGTTGCTGTTTTTTTTAAGGCAGATCTCCTGATTCAGTACACTGCCATATTTCCAGACACCACCTCCTCACATAGTCCACTTCAGAGTTAGAAAAGGAAAATTCTTACATTTCTGACTGAAAAGCTAAGAAATACTTTTTTAGATGTTCTTCAGTAATCTTTCCTTTAGTACTGACATTACATCATGCACATACCCAGACAAGTAACAGGTATGGAGAACAGGACTTCCAAGATGGTTTACCATATTCGTATCTGGCTGCTTGGTCAGTTAACAGAAGGGCAAATGATTGGAGAGCAACTAAAGAAAGGAAATTCTCCCAGCCACCAAGAAAACAGAGTGGCTTTTGAGTTAGCAGCCAAGATGTTGGTGTCAGTCCTTTCCAATTTTTAAGAATCTATGCTTCTAACTTTGTGTTGAAATGCTTAACACTACCTTTCTTTAGACAAACAGCACATTTGTCCTGCTTTTCACTTCTTGGCCCTTTTTACTTCACACATTTTGATGAATCATTACGAGCACCTTTAATGACATTGAGAAAATCAGAAGAAGCTATGTTTCATGGCTAGAATATAAAAGATTATGCCACCTCAGTCTTCTGATTGGATTGCTTGTGCTTGCAGCCCTGAGCAACCATATGAGAAGTTCAACTACTCTGAGGCCACCATGCTGTGAGGAAGCTCAGGCCCCATGGAATAGCCACTTGCAGGTGCTCCAATAAACAGCCTCAACTGAAATCCCAGCTGAGATCCAGAACCAACTGCAAGCCCTGTGCATCAGCCAAAAATGGTAATTATCTGGGAATCAGCAGAGGCCACAAACTAGGGCACCAACTTGGCCTGAGCATCCTTAGAGCATGGTGGCCTCAGACAGGAAAATTTTGCATGTGGAGTTTTAGGACTCCAAGGAGCTATTCCAGCAAACAAGGTATAACGTTCAGATATTTAGAGTCTCAGCCACAAGCTCACTTCAGCCAAGATGCTTCAGTAAGATCCCAAGCAAAAATTTCCACCTGAACTTTCCCATAATTAATTCCTAACCGATAGACTCTGTAGCCTTATGAAATGTTTATGCTAGTAAATTTGGTGATGGTTTGTTATTCAACAATTGTAAATGAAATAATTTCACATCCATTACCTTGTTTCATTCTAAAAAATAAATTAAGTAAATTCTTAGATTTATTAAATTTCATTTTACAGATGATAAAGTTAGGGTCAGACAATTCAAGAAGTTTTCCATGGGTTACACCTCAAGAATCCACATCTTTTGGCTCATCTATATGTTCATATTACATTCTATTTTAGTGTTTCTCTGTGAAACAGATGCACATGTGTTTCAAAGCAGCATCCTTTATCCAGCCAATACGCCCAGCACTGTCTAGAAGGAAGAGAAATTTAGTCCAAGTAATACAACACAATCTAGTAGATTTTATAGTGCTGGTTTGCATGAGGTATAAAACAATTATGGGAATAGCACAGAGACTGGATTAAAAGAAAATGTGTGTGTGTGTCAGGTTTGGGGGGCTGGTAACTAGAGGCAGCAAAAAGTAAAGAAATAGTAGCCATAGAGCTAAGTTAAAATATCTGAATTAGTATATTGGATGGAAGTAGCAAGAAGTTGAAGTATGTATGTTTAGTTCTTTGTGGACAGATAACTGGGTGGTGGTGCATGATGTGAGATGCCACATAAGGAAATCAATAAGAACAGCTGAAGTGAGGAGTAATCATCTAAAGTCAGAAATATTCAATTAAGTTTATAAAAAAATAAATATAAAAGAGAGAAAAGAAAAGGGAAATGGAATGTGCATTTACTAAGAACCAAACACGTGGTAGATCCTGGTCTGTGCACTTCATAAAATTCATTTAATTCTCATAACAATCCTCAACATTTATTCCAGTTTCTCTTTAAGATAATTATGCTAAAGCTCAGATTATAACAGGGAATGGTAATACTGCGTCATAATCAGTCAGGGTGCACAGCTGACTGAAAGGAAGGGACAATTATTTCGATAAACATCCCATGTTTTACATGAACTCATTGTCTTATACTTCTGGGGAAACCATGTTCTGGGGGAGTTTAATTCTAAAAACTCACAGCTGGTCCTTCCTACATGCCAGCTGGCAGTCTGTTTACAGAGATTCAGAAAGGACTTGAGGAGACATTCTTTCTTTTTCTTGTTCACATTAATTATTTTATATGTTGGATTTGTGTTAAACCTCCAATGTTGCAACCAGAATTCTTCCTCAGTCTTCTATGCAATTAAGCACTCAGTAGGTGAACTTTCATTAATGGAAGTAACTTCAAGGAAAGATTGTATTTTATGCATCTCCGTGTCCTCTCACTCTGGAACTACACCTGCATTTAATCTGGCAGCTATCTTGCAATTTGCACACTTGGGTTCTTGAAATGTTAAGAATTTTATTCATGTTCATACCGAGGGATGGCTTACATCCCAGCATTTTGTAATTATTTTACTTTACCTCCTGCATCCTGAGGTCACTTGGGCTGTGTGCTCCCATTCTGCTCAGGGATATTGCAGATCCCATGTACTTTATTTTTGCTATTGACCCTTGGAATCTAAGAAGTTGAGTGGTAAGTAAAATCCCAGCTGCCAGTAACTAAGGCCAGATAAGAGACTGAGCAAGTTAGAAGGATCTGGATAGTGGAGGAGGATTTTTTTTTCTCTTAATGCTGGCCTGTGGAATGACCGGGGTCACTTAGTGAAATCACATTATGCTGCAGTTTCTTCCCCTATAATAAAGGTTAATAAATGTGCCTACTCGTTCTCTGAAAATAAAAAGTGGTAGTGATTAATTAGATAATGATTGTGAGGCTCTCATTATTGCAAAGAAATTCTTGATGCAAGTGAAAGTTGTACCAGGAGATTGTTTCCTTTACAACTTTGAAGTTAGAAGAACCCTCTAGACATCTTTTCTGTGTTTTGTCCCAAATTTAATCTTTTACATTCTGGATCTACTGACAGTTATTGTGGAATACTGAATGGCATAGTAGTTGTGCATGCCTGATGTAAAGGAAATGTTCTTATATTTAGAACATCTAATGTTTATGCAATATTTGGGCAAAGAGTTCCTTCTTAAGGCATTGGAGTACACACTACATAACATGTAACACTTCTGCATGACTAAAAGGAAAACCATTAAAATAAAGACAAATAATGAACTTAGAGGAGAGGTAATATAAAATGATAGAAAAGGGGGTAATAGCTTTAATTTAAAAAAGTGTCTTATGAATCAGTAATGAACCCCAAGAAATGTTATAGGAAAACCTGCTGAAAATCTGAAATGCATACAAAAAATAGGTACACAATATGATATTAAAAATATACCCGCACATACTAGTGATCAAATAAATGCAAAGAAAAAGAATAATGTAATATATTTTCCAAGCCTTTCTACTTGATAATGTTTAAAATGACTCATAGCAAATATTTTTGTGGATGTAGGCAATATACTACAGACTTTTTTATTAGAAATCAAAAACTTTAAAAGCTAGACCTTGATCCAGAATTTTACATTTGATATTTACTTTAAGGAAAAGTTAGAAAAACTCACAAAATACATATAACATCATGTACAGGTGGGGCAAAAGCAGGTTTACAATTGTTTCTATATACAATAATACAAAGATTAACAAATAATAATGCAAGAATAAACACTGGTTTCATATACTCACAATTGGAAACCTACTTTATATTACACCACTTTAAAAAAAATTTATTTACTTATTTTTAGAGAGCAGGGCAGGGAGGGAGAAAGAAAGGGAGAGAATCATCAGAGTGGGATTGCCTCTCATGCGCCCCCTACTGGGGACCTGGCTCACAACCCAGTCATGTGCCCTGACTGGGAATCAAACATACGACCCTCTGCTTCTCAGTCCAGCACTCAATCCACTGAGCCACACCAGCCAGGGCACAACATTTTTAATTATATTATTAGCTTTTGACAGTGATTTACTTAAATGATGATGTACAACTACAAAAATGTAGCAGGCAGCCACTAAATAGAGATAGGTGGTGGACAGACAGAAAGGTAATGGCATTCATATTAAACTGTATTATATATATATATATATATATATATATACACACAATACATGCACACACATGTACACAAACTCACATATACTAATTTGTCTGCAAAAAGAACAGTCCATGTTAAACCAAAGGAGAAAAAAAGGCTTTGGCAGTTAATAAATAAATTTAAGTAAGTATTAATATTAACATCATGAGCAGTACCAGGTATCCATTATTGATTATGATTTTAAGAGTTGGAATAAAGATTCAGAAAATGTACACCCCCCCCTTGATTCAAAGTTGTCATAAAAACACATAACTTCTACAAAAACAAGGCTATGATAAGATGCCTGTAATATAGTCAAGGTATGACGTTACCAAATGAATGAGGGATGATATTAATGAATATTCAGTACCTGTATTTTTGTGTGTGAGGTCAGTACTGACCTACACCAAACTGCAAAGTCGTTATCCCAGCTTTCCAGTTACAAACTTTATTCTATTCTCACTTCAGTTATTTTTGTAACTTTGAAAATCTGCTCTCAAGGAAAGCTCTAAAACCCATTAGCAGAAAAATATAAATTGTAACTTGACCCAAGAATATTTGTACTTCACCTTTAGAATTATCTACAGCAACATTTTCAGATTTAGGGAGCCTGGGGAGAGAGGTATTAGGAAATCTCCCCCTCTCTCAAAACACACTGGATTAGTGGTTTCCTCTTCTCTCTGCTCTCTGCAGGGGCTCTGGCATGCAATGATATATGTACATATGTCTAGGGAAGTGGCCAGACCACTTATAGGCCTTGAGCAAAGTCCGTTTCAAATTATCCTGTCACTCTGCAGATAATAGCAGAAGTCAGCTAGCTTTCCAGTTCTAGAGTGACAGAAAAACTTGTGAGAGTGGGGTTTATAAAACTGAATTCACCTATCTTTCCAATGTTCAAATTTGCTAGGGTCTTTAGGGATTTGCAACACAGTCAAAATACCCTGTAGTTTATTCACTTGGTTCAAGTTCAGGTGAGACAATGATGCTCCTTAAGATCCTTGACAATCATATGTTCCCTCTACATTTCTAAATCTTTGGCATGTTAATTCATCAATCCTCAAAACAGCCTATGAGGCTGGAACCATTACTTTTATCCTCATTTTACAGATAAAAAAAAACTAAGGAAGAGAAAGGGAAATATTCTTATGGCTTTATGAGTGTGTGTTTTTTTAATGCAAGCAGTTCAACCCCAGGGTGTGCACTCTCAAACAATTTTTTACTATCTAGTATTATAGTAAAACGAGTCAAATATGATATACTACCTGCCTTTTAGGTGCACAGCTGCTGGGATTACCAACATCTTGGATTTTCTAGTCCCATTTGCTTTCCATGCATATCCCTTCTGAATTGATCTATATTAGAAAATTTAATAATGAATAAAGAAATATTCACAAGACAAAGAGAAACTAAAACTGCCACTCTGGCACTCCCATCTTACTCCTTTGATGTAAACACTTGTAAATATCTGTCATTACACTTACATATAGTTCTTGACATGCATACACACATTGATTGAAAAATACTTTGGATTATTTAAGTGTACAAAATTGTGTTTCTCTTTTTAAGAAGGTGGAATCACAGTATACATATTACTCTACTAATGTTTTTCAATAAAACACACATAACATATGTATCCATGTGTATATGTATATGTATACATGTATGAATGTGTATATGTAGTGGATATCTCTATTGTCAGGGAGATTGTCCTACTATTTCTGTATTTGTAATATAATAAGCAGATGAATTTCTCTTCTCGGATCTTCTTTCTTCATGTTTAGATTCAATTATGTTTTCCATAATATTTTTAATTTTTAACTTAGTGTGTGTTGATTAAGTAGTTATTAACATTTCCTAAGCCCTTTCAAGGTGCTGGGTACTGTTTTGGGTGCTTCAAGTAGAGAAAGATGTACAGATGCGCACCTGCCGTACGGGAACTCTTTCTTACTGTCCGATGATGCTTCCACTTGATCTTTCAGAATGCTGCTTTAGATTACAGCAGTGGCATTCTGTATTTTAGTGTATTTAATCTGTTCATGTAAAAATCATGTTTTCACTTTTGGTTTTGGAATTTGGGGAAGGCTTTTGCACTGTCATTTTATGTCACTGGGCATTTTAATTATAGTTTTTCTAAAGAATGTTTCAGATTTTTGCCATATTATCATTCCATAGGAACCACTGAGTTTTTATTTTCTTCTGGATCGTCTACACTCAGGATACAAATCCTCCTTCAGTTAGCTAATTTGTATTATTTTTTTTTAAATTACACTTTACTTGTGTTATCTTATTAGCTGTACAGGGCAAGCTTAGGAGATCACTTGGGTAATGGCAAACTAGGATTAGGAGATGATGTGGCAATATCTCTGTGAGTTAAAACTACCTGGTAAATATTACTAGTTGAGATGTAGAGAGAAGCCCACAAACTCTGCTAAGGCTTCAGGGTAGGACGTAGGGCCTTCTCCTCTGACATCATTTCCCCAACTCTTGCTTAATGTCCAGATGATGAATCTCTTCACTTGCACTCTCTTCTGGAGATCTTGGTTGAAATCATGGCCACTAGGGATACTTTAGGCTTTGTGAATGTGCTCTTATAATCCAGAGGGAAAGGGCGAAACAGTAGAATTTCAGAGACAGAACTATCTTCTCATAGTTCTATCTATTGCAAGAAGAAGAAAAAACAAAACACTAACATAAGTGATCTGAGCTAGCAAAATAATCAGACATATTTTAATCACACTGGTATGAAATATATGATTTGATTGGTATTAATAATTTTAAACTGATATATCTACTGATTATGGTTTAGTATTTTCCCCCATATTATATATGTCTTTTACTTTAAAATTTTACCGAAAAGCACAGAGAATAAAGCCAGGCTTACTAGCTGATACCCAGGAGTCATATCTTTAATAACACAATTTGTGAAATCGTATCTTGGCATATTTGTGAGAGCAGCATGGCACGCACACAGCTCAGGAAAGTCGCCCACTGATACTCCTATGTATTCTTTTCACATTAGCATGGATCACAGCTGTCAGAAATGTATTGGATTTTCTTTGTTTTTGTTTTTTTTGAGATCCTCACACAAGTTAGATAATAAAATGGGCAGATATTAAAGAATCAGCTTGGCTTATAGAAACTAAAAGCAAAATGTCATTTCATGATGAATGAGAAAATTTGGTTGAAACTTCCTTCCTTTAGGGGTTCGTTCCGTTAAGAACAGAATACAACTACATGGTGTTTTTCGTTCAAGGGAGTATTTCCATACACAGTAGACAGCATCATTCTCCCTGCTTGTGTTACTCATATTGTCAACAGTATTTTATTTACATTACCTAAATATTAAAACAAAATATGTTGAAATTTGTTCTAAATGTCAGATGCCAAAATTGTCTATTCTGTTTTTATTTTCCCTCTTTTGTGAGCTGCAATCTTAATTCTCTTTACTCAAATTAGGAACTCCTACTGTACAGAGAGTAAGAGTTTTATAATTGTATAATTTATTTCCTGACACCAATTTGAATAAACCTGATAATTTTATTTATACATATGAAATATATTGTACATCCTAGTATAAGTTTCTTCTATCTTCATATGCTAGTCTATAAATTAATTTATGGTTTTAAGGGCTAGAAAAAAACATGAGGCCTTTCAAAAATTAAATATTTAAACTAAGCCATGTAATCTAGATAATGATAGCTAATGTAAATGACTGTTCATATTTTGTTTCAGACATGAGTGACTGTCCAAATCAAGGAAAGGAATGTGGAGAAATGTAACCAATGTTTGACTCATTCACTCTGTGTGTACCCAGAGCAGCTTGTTTTACATGTAAATATTCATGTAATATTTGTAATCAGGGATACATATAGGCTTGCTATGTAGTGCTTTGCAATATCCATTCCCCATGTCTTATATTGCAAACAATTAGTTATAAACTGCTGGATTTTTAAATTTGCTATGAAATAAGTTTATATTTATATATTGATTTATATATGATATATTTGTATTTTATATTTTACTGACAATGTGAATGTAGCCCTGGCTGGGTGACAGTTTGTTAGAGCATCCTCCCATACACCAAAAACCTAAAGATTGCATGTTCGAACCCCTGTTGAGGCGCATAAGGGAAGCAACCAATCAACATTTCTCTCTCACATTGATGTTTCTCTCTCTCTCTTTCTCTCTCTCTCTCACTCTCTCTGCCTGCCCCTCCTTTTCTCTCTAAAAAATCTATAAACACATTCTCAGGTGAAAATTTTCTTAAAATGTGAATGTAGGAAAAAATCAGCCACTCCACCCTCAGAGAGTCTAATGAGTTACACATTCACGCATCATAACAGAATAAACTGAAGATATTAAAACATATATTGAAATCTAAATCGCTGCTTTCTATTACTTCACAGCTTTTAAATGATCATTTTTGGTTTATCTACTTAGTGAAAAATTATTTACTTTGTATGCATGCTGTAAAAAAAACAATTTCACACGCTGTATTTTTTTTTACATTTGCAACAAATATTTTTCATATCCTCCTAAGAGGCTACCTGTGTTTAAATATAGCAATTGGATTACACTCGACTGAACTAATTTCATTGGGGCAGATGGGAATGATTAGATTGGCCTATAGCTACAAATAAATGAACAACAAATTTTTCCTAACATTTTAACTCTTAATTTAAAAACTGTTTTTATCAGTTCTATTAGTTTTCCTTCATTTTAGAAATCATATAATCATTTGAGTTTATGACTGCAACTGTAGAGTTGGAATGCCTTAAATGAAAATGTGAAATATAAAAACAAATCTCATCTTACTCAGTGCTAACAAATACACTGATACTGGAATGAAACCTTATGACTGTCAAAGGTGTGGAAACAAAGAGTTTCAACACGAAGAGAGGGAGTCCAAATCTGTACTGTAATTTCACTATTTCACCTAAAATGTAGTAAATTACAGTAGGTGCTATATTACCTTTTCTTGTTAGGGACCACAAAATTTTACCTTCCTGTTTTATACATATGCATGTTGAGAGGTTCTATAGACATATGTATAAAGTGTAATGTGATATGATACAATGACATAATATGATATAATGAAATAAGTTTTTTGGAGATTACATATAAGAAAGACTAATTATTTGCTACTCAGCTATTTTTAATTAGTAATTCTCTATAGAAACCCAAGGGAAAAATGAATATCTTAATGTTTTGTCTTAATGTTTGAGAGATCAACTAAGAGTGGCATAATGATTGAAATGAATGGGGAAATCATTTTGGAGTCCAGATAAAAAGGTAAAATATTGACTTCACATAAAATTTTGCATTTAAAATTGTAATAACAGAAAATCTATTTTTGATGTAATACTTTATGTTCAACTTAATTTGACATGCCTAAATTTTGAATCCTGTATTTTCATATATATTGTAGATAACAAAAGATGTGATTCTATTAGAAATCAGTTTGGCAAAAATAATACAAAAGCAATGCTTTGTTAATATGCATTTTTCATATAAGTAATGCAATTTTGAAGTCTGATTTTAAGTGAGATAATTGAAATTTTTTCTCATATACCTAATGATGGATATTAATGTAAGCATTAATTTAAAAATGTGACTGAGCTAGCCTCTGACATATATGTGTGTTCAGGAAAAGGAACGAGAGAGAATTGGCACTTACTGATTTTCTATTATGTGCCAGACACTTAATTACAATATGTTCTTTAAAACTGGTAACTCAGATTCTTATAATAAATATAAAATCGATACTGCTTTACACCCTTATATTGAATTGTTGAAGAAACTGAAGCTCATTTATCCAATAAGTCAGTGAATATTTATTGAGCCTCTACTATATTTCAAGTAGTACTTTTGGTACTGATAACATAATTATATTGTAAAAATGGCAAGTCAGGTCTCCATTTTTGTGGAACATGCATTTAAATAAGCTAAGACTGATAAAAAAAGGACAAATTAAAATAAGGTGAACTAATAGTGCTTTTGTGGTAGTAAAAAACAAACTATTCACTGAAGTGCATAAAAGCATTTTCTGCATTTCAGAACCCAATTCTAATATATTTGATTTTATGCATTAAATCTAGGTACGCCTACAGGAACTGAGGTTGTTCAATACCACAATCCATTTTTGCTCATTCAATAATGTATCCTTAGTGATAATGTGTATTCAGACTAGTCAAAACCTTAACTCCCTTCTCTTCCTTGTATATTCCCAGAAACATTAGGTGTTCTGTGTGATCATTAGTAAGGTAGTAAGTATATCTCTGATATAAACAAATTTCCATGTGTCTAAACCTTCAATATATTCCTTTATTTTTCTTGATAACATCACTTTTTAATTTGCATAATGGCAGTAGTACAAATACTTAAATTCTGCATTTACCCCTCAGTTTGTTTAGTTAATTTTTACATTAACATAACTGTACATAGGCATGCACATCTAGTAAAAATTCTAAATTATTGTTCTTTTTTTTCCTATGTTGACAACTTCTACTACTCTTATTGAGCTTATTGAGTTTTCCTTTACATGTTTTGACCTCACAACGGAATATACTGAGCTTTGACTTTGAAAACCAAATCATAGAACCAATAACAACATTTTTAGTAGTGAAACAACTTTACTTTAACAAACCTGTAATAAAAGCATATAATACACAAATGAGCAAGTAATATATTTTCTATTAATATTAACAGATCTAACTAAATAAAGTTACCTGCTTTGGCTGGTGTAGCTCAGTGGATTGAATGAAAAAGTCTCAGGTTCAATTCCCAGCCAGGGCACATGCCTGGGTTGTGCACCAGGTCCCCAGTAGGGGACATGTGAGAGGCAACTGTGTCTCTCACACATCCATGTTTTTGTCCCTTTCCTTCTCCCTTCCTTACCCTCTCTCTAAAAATAAATGCATAAAAATCTTTTAAAAAGTTACCTAATTAAAGAGCCATTTTTATTCTTATTTAGTATTAATGATGTGTAAAATACTAATACATTTGGACCAAAGCATTCTAACTAAGCTATTTTCGTATTTGTTTTCTTAGAAATGAAATCGGTTTCTTTGCTGTTTTTCACCTGAGCTGAATCTTCAACACAGCTGCCCCCAGGCACTCTATTCGATACAGCTTGCTATCAGTCCAAACCGCGCATTAGAATCCAATTTCATTATGTAACCCAATCCTTTTTCCTTCTTACCATCTTGGGTATAGATTATCACCAATCTCCTAACTCTCAAGCTCAGAAATGTGGAATTACAGAAACCACCTTGACCAGTACCTACATCCTTTATGCTGACGTTTACATACTGGCTCCAAGAGCCTTTGGCCAAATCATTTAGGCACTGAGAATAACAAATCTGCATGGCTCAACTCTGTATTTCATGGTCCTTTCTGCTTGATTCATTTGCCTTCTTCACCCACCACATGCATTTGTTAAGTCCTACATGTTTTCTTACTGTTTTTTGCTTTGTGTCTCTCCTGCATAATACCAGTTTTCTGATTGAGACTGAGTGTTACATGTTCAGTTTTCAGCTTTTGCCACATTTCTTACAGTTCCTTTTAAAATATATACCATAATGAGCATTTGCTTTTCTCTTTGCTCCCCAGTATCTAAATATTCTTCCTAGTGTAGGGTAGTTATTTGATATATGAATGATTATGAGATGTGAAAAAATCTCCATCTCCATCTAGAACCCAAAGTTACCAACTTAAGACAATTTTACTAATGTCTCTGTATATTAGGACAGAGATAAGTACAGCCGAAGATTTCAAAGTGATGGCTAGTGGTCAGGTTTTATATTTCTTGCAGTACAATGGGTTAACTATCCTGAGGTCCTGTCACCAGGTTCTAAAATTGGTACTTTTTGCCAGACTGCATCACCTCCCGTCAGTGGCAGTTGAAGTATGTGTGCTGGTCCAACCACAGTAATTGTCATGTTCAAGCTTGAAGTTAACAGCATGTACACAATAAATTTGTCCTATAGTGTACAGCAGTGATTTTCCACCCGTGTGCTTGGAGAATATTTAAAACATGCAATACCTTACTATTTAGTCAGGGGCACTGACCTGTTTTCCCTTAGATTGCCAAATAAAAAAAATTGAAGACATCCAACACAATAGCTGTCTGGTGTGCATGAATCAAAATTATATCTATTTACCCAGCCTGGTGTGGCTCAGTGAATTGAGTGCCAGCCTGCAAACTAGAGGGTCGCTGGTTTGATTCCCAGTCAGGGCACATTCTTGGGTTACAGGCCAGGTGCCCAGTAGGGGGTGCACGTGAGGCAACCACACATTGATGTTTCTCTCCCTCTCTCCCTCTATTCCCCTCTCTCAAAAAATAAAAATAAATAAAATCTTTTTAAAAATTATATCTGTTTTTTCAGTTGGCCAAAAAATATGATCTATTTTTTGGTGTGCTACAGAGTTTTAGTTATTAGTTTATGTGTGCCATGAGATGAAAAACATTGAAAATTGCTGGTGTATGTTGTGGAACAGAGGATGTCTGATAAACACTGATGAGGTATAAAAGCCAAACTCTTTATTGGCTACTGAGATAACAAAGGCGTAACAAAGCTTCATGTTTATAATTAATCCTTGATTCTGAGCATGGCCTAAAAGTCTCTAAAAAGGCTCTTGTCTCTTGCTCCAGGGCCTCGTCTCATATCTCCCTCTTTAATTTCAGTCCAATGTTCTTCTCATTTACAGCCTCGAACAATTTTTCCCTAGAACATGTCAAGCTTGTTGCAATGTCATGTATTTACCAACATGTGAATATATATGCATGCACTATCCACTACCAATCTGTATACTGCACTAGATGGATATAGTATAATATACTTTGAATTTATATATATTGAAATATTATTCTTTTGCTTGCATCCATGAAGAGCATTTTGATAGATTACAGAGAATGTGTTGCAGTGACAAATCCTATGCAATTATAACTTTATTCATACTTTCAAAATTTTAAAATGTCTTTATACATTTTTATTTATCACTAACCTGTTATTTTGTCTTGATATTTGTATATATAATATTCTCTTTATTCTACAGGTTAAATGCTTAAGGAGGAAATATTTGGGGTATACAGTTTTATTTGGTTAAATTTGCTTAGCATACAGAGACTTCTTTGGGGGGAAAAGAGTGTAGTTATGAGTTTTGGCTTCCTTTGATTCAGGTAAATCATTTCCTAACACTTCTTACTACACTCTTTTTTTTATTGTTGTCAAGTATAGTTGTCTCCATTTCCCCCCCAACAGTACCCCCAGCACCACCCATCCTTGCCTCCCACCCTCAATCCTACCCCCTTTGGCATTGTCCATGTGTCCTTTATATATATTTCTTGATGACCCTACCCCTATTTTCTGCAATTACCTCCCCCCCCAGTTATTGTCAATTTGTTCTTTATTTCAATGTCTGTGGTTCTATTTTGCTTGCTTCTTTGTTTTGTTGATTAGTTTCCACTTGTAGGTGAAATCACATGGTATTTGTCTTTCAGCACCTGGTTTATTTCACTTAACATAATAGTCCCACATCAATCCATGCTGTCACAAAGGGTAGGAGCCCCTTCTTTTACTCTGCTGCATAGTATTCCACTGTGTAAATGTACCACAGTTTTTGATCCAGTCATTTACTAATGGGCACTTAAGTTTCTTCTAACACTTGGCTATTGTAAATTGTGCTGCTATGAACATTAGGTTCTTTTGAATTGGTGTTTCAGGATTCTTAGGGTATAATCCCAGCAGTAGAATTGCCAGGTCAAAAGGCAGTTCCATTTTTAGTTTTCTGAGGAAATTTCAGACCATTGATGAAATTCAGGAAAATATTATGGGGCAGCTGATAGCTAAGGAGAGCACTGTGTGAGGTCCCAAGGTGCCTACTTTGAAGGAAACTGAGGTGTCATTGCTCTATGTACAGTGTTTCTTGTATCTTCTTCAGTAAATGTGTCTATTTTTCTTGTTACATACCTGGATACTTTCTACCAGACTACACACACACACACACACACACACACGTACACACACACACATTTACACACACATATTTATACATACATGCACACACTTATACACACATATTTATACATACACATACTTGTACACACATATGTACACACATATATTTATACATGCACACACTTATACACACACACATATGCATCTATACTTTTCAAATTAAGTTGGTTCTGCCATTTTAGGGTTACAAATAACCACAATTACATTTTACCTTAATAATTTTTCCTTTATTGATTTTCAATTTTAAGTACAATTTTTATAGTATTTATTTTGTTAATCATTGTTTTCATATGCCTGTGAATTCTTTTACATTTATTTTTAATTTACAGTGTTTTCTAGCCTTTACATTACTCCTTTAAAAGCACTCAATTCTTTTTTTTTAATTCTTACTTAAAATCACCTTTTAAAGATCTTCTTTTATTTATTAAATGTACTTAAATTGAAGACATCTCCTGTGATTATTATGATCTCTTGCTCCCTTCAGAAATGGCCTTTCGCTGAATAGTTGTCTTTGGAAGGAATAGGAGAAAAGTGTTAATCTTCAGTACATTACTAAGCTTTTGTCTTTCTAAAAAGAACTCAAAGAAATATATTTCATAGTACATCCCTGTTTTCTGAGCCAAACTTACCAAAAACTGCTTTATTTTGCTTCTTTACACATTGAGAAATAAAAAATAAATAAAAGTAAACATAAATAAATAACCTCTACTTTCCTTTCCATTAGACTGCAAAACACACATATGCCGAGATTCCAACCTAGGCCTTCTAAATCAAGAGTTCCAGTGTTTTTGGAGTAGTTTTTATTTTTTAAAGCTGTAAAGATTACTGATAGTTTCCTTAATCACTGAAAAGAGTTAACAGTTCCATTTAATTTCCTGCCTGATGCAGGGCAATGGTCTTTCTCTACTCAAAGCATCTCAAACTCTCAAAGTCTATCTCTATCTCAGATCTCAGAGTATTCCCTTTCTCCATCAGTAATGAAACCTCTTTTGACATTTATGCTCAACATCTTAAAAATATTAAACATCTCTTTTAAGTATCCAACATGTTATTTGAACTGTGCCTGCTTCAACTATAGTTAAAGTATGGGTTAGGTTGAATATTATACAGATAACAATTTGAAGAATTCAATGAAATGCATATGAATAACTTAGAGGAAAAACATAAATAGGCAGAGATTCATAAATACAGGTATACAGAGAGATGTTTTTCATAATTAGGGAAGATTATCGGAGTCACTAATGAAAACATTGTTTTCCACCTGAGAGATTGCTTGACATAGAAGAAAATGTGTTAATTAAACTCAGTCAGAGTAAACAATACACTATCAAATTTTAAAGGAGCCTTAAAGGTCATGGTATTAATATAATTTTGAAAATGGAGAGAAATTATGATTTTTTGATTTGACAAAACTATGAATAGTTTAATACAAAGGAAGATGTTATTAATTTCTACTTTATGTCTTTCTAAAGTAAAATTGCAAACTACTTTAAAAATGTATGGCAGAAGTAGAAAATCATCAGTTAATACCACGTCCTCCAATTAGATGGCATGTTAGAGGAATAGATGGCATGAACAGAACATGTAAGTTCTGTTTCAGTTGTTATACCTTAATATATAGAGAGATTTTAAAATATTCAATACAATGGACATAAATTCAGTTTTTATTTCAAGACACTTTGGCAATAAATAATTGAGCAGACATAAAAAGGAAACTGACAGTCTTGAGTAGTGCACAGAGCTGCTTTGTGGACTCGCTTTAGCCTATCTCCTTCAGCTCTCTGCTAGAGGCGCCCTGGGGTCCCTAACCACCGCCAGACCTCTCTGCAGTTGCTCCACGTCTCCTCTCCCCTTGTCTGCTCTGCTTCTCGTTGGCTCACAGGCTCCTGCTTTTGGAGACACTCTTTCTTATTCATAATTTGACTCCTCTTTGTCATTTATTGGATCTTTTCCCCAGATTTAGAGTAACTCCCTTAGCTTTTATCCCACATACAACTACTCAGTTTTTGTACTTTAAATAAAATTGAGAGAAAACAATGCACCAAAGACCTAGCTCTGGTCCCAGTAGACAAGAAAAGCAACTCAAATGATTAAAACCCAAGCACTTTGAGCAATCTATACAACATGCAATGTTGCGGCTTACCTTCTTAACAAAGCCATACGTTTACACGACTCTTCCGAACTTGGAGATTAAATAGGACATTATGATTTGACTCCGAATCAAGGTGGAGCCTGGTCAATTAAAAGAAAAGATAGGTATTAAATTTCTCAAAGTTCAAATAGAAAATAATAAACTATTTGCATTAGAGTTCTTAATCACCAATATTTAGCTTATATCTTTGAAAAGATAGGAAGTTGATCACAGAGAGTGATCTTCTTTTTGAAGAGAATTGTTATATTAGTTTATGTATCATCATACCTCTGTGCTTCAAGAGGTAAAACTGCCTTGAAGAGTGAGATTATCTACTGGGAGTACAGTACAGTATCTTAATTCCTGAAAGGATTATTGCCGGCATGTGAAATAGCTCAAACTCACTTGCATTGCTGCAAAAGTGTAACAGGCAAAAAAGTTCTCAAAATATATTCTCGTTTTCCTGGACTTAGAAGGCACAAAGACCCCGTTTTTAATTTTATCTGGAAAAGTACAAAAGTGAGTCTGACCAAAACTGTCTGTGACAGCAGAGGAATATTAGAGACACAGTAGAGCCTCCTGGACTTCTAGAACTGGGGACAAGCGGTGAATCGAGGTAGCGAAGATAGAGCCACTTCCAAATACCTGTTCTAGGGAGAGCTGCCCATCTGGGTGACTCGACCCCAGCAGTAGAAAGTATTAGAGGTGAACTATAGTCACTGGAAGAGCCACCTGAGACCCCTCTGCTCCTTAACCTCATCTTCCTTCATCAGTCCAATTGTGGAGGAATTTGTAACAGCGTATTGAGTAGAGGAGTAAAGTACAAAAGGTGAAACAGGTAAAGAGCACACTGTACCCATTTTCTCCACTGCAGGTTTCTCTGACAGGTGTAAGCTGACTAGACAGAAGAAGGAGAAACTTTACATTGGAAATGAGCGTGAAGTACAGATTTGGATCATTAGGATTATGAATACATGATGAAGGACTGTTCTAATGCTCTAATGTTCAGTTCTGCCTGGGAAATTATAAGATTTGCCTTAGATATCATCCAAGTACGGGAAATGGATATTTTACAATGTAGTCTTAAATGTACTAATGGGGAATAATAAAGTGGTATTCCGCATAGGGCAGAGGGAGTCCCGCCCATCTGATAATCTAGACACACTTGATCCCTTTGATTCAGGGAGTCTGAGGAACCTCTAAAAAATCTCGTGGCTAGATTAAAATTCTAGTATAAAAAATGTAAAAGCAACCAAAATAATCCACAGATTGATGAAAAATGTTCAAATTTTAAAAGAACATAGGACCTTGAAAATATTGTTTAACTCCTAATAAAAAGTAGCATTTGTCAAAGTGTGATATGTACTATATTTGGATCAGAATCTCAGAGGTCAGGGGAGTGAAGGGGCCTGTTCAATATCTGATGTAGGTATCTATGTCACAATCCAGACCTATTGAATCAGAAGCTGCATGTGCTGAGTGAGCCTAGACATTTCACATGATCCTTATATGCTGCTTTTCCAACAAAAATGTGAGATAAGCCAAGGTTGCAGTTTCAATATTCTGCAGGGCATATACTACAAGAATCAAGCAACAAATGCATAAATAAGTGGAACAAGCAATCTCTCTCTCTCTCATCAGTAAATTAAAAAGCCTGTATTGTTAAACACATATATTTGAGTTCAGAACCTCCCAAGGATGTCGAGCTCTTTTCAACATTCCAGACCCTCATCCGTAAACCAGAGTTTGGGTGTGTGTGTTGAGGGGGAGGGGATTAAGCAAAAAGAAAAAAAAAAGAAAATTCGTGGACATACACAACAGCATGGTGATTGCAGGCAGGAGGAGGGAAGGGGGGAGTGGAGAGTTCTGTTCTTTTAGAGAAAATTAATGAAGGTGTGCAATTATGATTTTGTACTTTTCTGGCATTATGTCACATTTCAAAAAAGTTTACTTTCAAAAACTATATTAAACTAGGAAATATGTTTTTGATGTATATTGAGAAAAAAGTGATTAATACCTAGAATAGGGTTCTAGGGCTGCCACAAAGAAGTACCACAGATTGGGTGACTTAAACAACAGAAATTTATTTTCTCATAATTGTGGAACCTGGAAGTCCCAAATCAAGGTGTTTTCAGGGTTGCTTTCTCCTAAGGCTTTTCTGTTTTCTTGTGGATGGTCGTCTCCCTATGTCTTCACATGGTTTCACTTCTCTTCATGTGTGGTTCAGAATCTCTTCTAGAAGAACACCAGTCATATTGGATTAAGGCCAACTCTAATGACTGTAGGGGACCGTTCTGTATGGCAGTGGGGAATGTAGTTCAGCCCCTGGTTTCAGAAAACCAACAGGAAGAGAGATCGGCACACATAACCCATGCCCACAGATAGGTTCTCCGGTGGGGAGTCAGGCCTGCATTGTACCTAGGCTGCTGTGAGGCTTGCTTTTGCTAAAACTCCCTCACTCTGAAATGAGGCAGCAAATGTTTACTGCATATCTTTAAAGTAACTTCCTAAAATCTATGCTAAACCTCCCAAAGAGGAGTGTAACCACTTCAACCACTGATTTCCCTTTTCATCTGCAAATATCCTTCTTCTTTGATGTAATTAGCAACATCCTCTCCTTTGTTATCTGTAAAAGGTAACCACTTAAAGCGAACGTGTGCATAGTAAATGAGGACCATCCTTGATGTAATGTGCCCAGAAAAGCAATAAAAGCCTGTCCAGGCGGGGTCGGGCCCTCTCTCTCACTTAGAGAGTGGCCTGCCATCCCTTTTCTCCACAGGACTTCTGTAGTCTGTGTGAATTTGTTCATAGCAGCCACAACACACAGACTCTCTGGGCTGGAGTCCACATCAAATGACCTCATTCTAACATAATCATCTTTTTAAAGAACCTTTCTCCAAACACAGTCACATTCTGAGGAACTGTGTGTTAAGACTTCAACATATAAATTTGGGAGGAGGGGGAATTCGATCCATAACAAAATCATTGATGAAGATTATAACAATACCATATAAAGCTATTAAACAACATAAACATAGGCAACTGGAAGATAGGTGCCTTTTATAAAATAGAAACTCTAACTGGTTGATAATATGATGATAATTTTAAGTTACAATTTTAAAAGAAAACATATTTTAAGTAATGAAATTATAGCCCTGCTTTATCCCCCTCTTTTTGGTTAAAAGAAAGAAAGAGAGACAAATACATAGACACAGAGGGAGAAGAAAGGAGAAAAAGAAAAGGAGAAGAAAAAGACAGGGAGAATATTGAAAAAATGAATTAATGAGAGTGAAATGAATAAGGCCATTTTAATAGTTTTTCAACTATGTAAAATGGTACATTTATCTAAGTGTAAATTTATAATGGTGTCTTTGTGTGTATCCTCACACATATGTAGTTTTTGTAGGTTATAAATATACACACATAAATTTAAAATAGAAATATGAAAGATTATAAAATATATGTACACATAATATATCTATGTATATATACATAATACATGTAGAGTATACAGTAATTCACAGAATTATATACAGATCTTAACATGTGTATATGTTTGTTCCTGAATGATTTTATATATTTTTAAAATGACATTTGATTTTTTCTCTTTGTATTTTTACTCCAGAATTTTCAATAATAAAAACATATGTTATTTCTATAATAAGACATGAATAACTCAAAAACATTTACCATATTTTCCTTTCATTCCTTTTGAAATCATGACAGGGATTTTGTAAAAGAATTTACATGCTGATTGAAGTGAAATGCCATGAATTTCTTGAGGGGGAAAACACTAAGGGAGTCTATGAGAACTTTAAAATTTCCTTGAGTCTATTGTTGGTTTGGATAGCTACAGGTCTATATTCTTAATAGAAGTACCACCACACAGCTGTGGAGCAAATGAGATGCAAGCCACCTGGGTAGTTAAGAAGGAAAGCCCCAAGGAATAAAACTCTCAGATGTTAGAGTTGGGCTTTGGGTGCACTACAAGAACTATAAATCAACAAACCATGATGTGAAAAATAATATATCTGTAATCACTTCTCTGTGGAAAGTAATGAGTAGAATGAAAAGAAAATAATTTCTAAGGAAAAGGATACAAACAGAAGATAGGTATATGTATAGAAGATGATGTATATACAAATACAGACTTTTAAAAAATGTATTTTACCTGAAAAATACATAAATATGTAATACAAAATCTATCTTTTACCAAAAAGAACTTCAAATTAACCTGTATAGATAATTTAGTGAATATATTTCTAGTCTTTATATTTGAATAACAAAAACATAGCAAAAATAATCATAATAATAACTAATGATTTAGTATTCTTATGTGCCAGGTACTATGAAAAGTATTTTACACATATCATATAATTGACACATATAACATATCATATAATCATCACATATAATATATCATAAGTATTTTTATTTACATGTGTCATGTATGTAAAATATCGCATATGTAAGATGCATGTGTCATGTATGAATTATCATAGATATGTAAATATATACTTATCATATAATCATATATTTTACATGTATCATATAATTTTTCTAAAAACTCTGTGATAGTTTTCTCAATTTGATGGAGAAATTAATTAAACCACAAACAAATTAAATAAATTTTTTTATTTACACAGCTATGAACTGGCTGAACAGGGATTTGAACTTAAGCATCTGACACCAGATCAGCCATTCTTAAATATTAAGAGAAGTGGATGGTATATTTATTCATAAACAAATGCTGAACAATACCATGTGCCAGGTACAGTTTTATTTTTTGTTATTTTTTGAATTTATAAAATATTGTTGTTAAGTTAGAGTTATCCCACCTTTTCCCCCATCACTCACCCCAACCCCATCCCCCCCACTCCCACAGTCAATCACCCGCATTGCCTGTGCCCATGAATTCCTTTGCTGGCTTCTTCCCCCTTTTTCCCCCTTTATCCTCCTGCCCCTCCCCTCTGGTCACTGTCAGTTTGTTCTTTATTTCCAAGTCTCTCATTCTATTTTGCTCATTTGTTTGTTTTGTTGATTAGGTTCCACTTATGTGTGAGACCATATGGTGTTTGACTGTTTATTCCCTTGGAACATTGAGGTAAATTCAGATTTCCCAACATTAACTATTTTTTAGAAGAAAGGAAGGTCGAATTTTTAAATATTTAAAACATTTTTAAATTATAGTTGACATATAATATTACCTTAGTTTCAGATATATAACATAGTGAATTAGACACATAGCTTGCAAAGTCAGGGTGGAAATACATATATGTATATATATACACTGTGTATATATAAACTATAACATATATAAACTATATTAACTGATGTATTGTTTTTATTGGTTTATATATCTACCTTTAAAAGAATGATAATTATAGTACTGAAAGAAGTTGAGAATATATCAAAAATTTGGGATGCAACTAACACAGTACCAAGAGAGGCAATTATAGGACAATATACTTACAATACAAAACAGAAAAGGTCTCACATTAATAGTCTAAGGGGCACTGGATGAAAAAGAAAAGGATTAAGCAAAACAATTCAACCCAGACAACAGTATGGTGATTACACGGGGTGCAGGTAAGTAGAAGAAGCTAAAGGGCAGTAAATAGTAATGGAAGGAGACTTGACTTTGGGAGGTGCGCACACAATATAATATACAGTTGATGTATTATAGAATGGTGCACCTGAAACCTGTATAATTTTATTAACCAATGTCACCTCAATTAATTCAGTAAAAATTTAAAAAAAGAGGAAAAGTCTCAAATTAATAACCTGTTTCTACCTTAAGAACACAGAAAAAGAAGAGCAAAACAAGCACCAAGTAAGCAGAAGATAGGAAATAACAGAGATAAAACACAACTCAGTACAATTGTAGACAAAAAAGTAGAGATAATGAGCAGAATTGAAGCTATTTCTTTGAAATGATACATAAAATTAATGAACTTCTAGCTAGACTAACCAACATATTGGATATATATGGATACAAAGATACACAGATGGAATGTACAAATAACTAAGATCATAAGTGAAAACAGTATCAGCACTATTAATGCTTTGACTTTAAAATTAAAATCTGGACAACTCTATACCCAGAATTTTGATAATTTGGATGAAATATATGAATTCCTAAATTATATAATGACATATATATTATATGAGTTAGTCTACATATGTTATGGATTTAATTTGATAATTAATAATCTTCCAGACAATAGCATACTAAGCCCAGATGTTTTCACTAGTGAATTTTACCAAGTATTTGATGAAGAAATTATACCAATTCTCTATATTCTCTTCCTCTAGAATTGGGAACAAGAAATGAATATATGCTCTCTCTACATTTATTCAATAAATGAAGTGCCATCATACAGGAACTTCTAGCCAGCACAATAAGGCAAGAAAAAATATAAAAAACATGCAAATTAGGAAGGAAGAAATACAACTTCTTATTTTCAGAAGATATGATAGAGTACCAAGGAAAGCCTGAGTAATATGCAAAGGAACTCCTAGAATTAATAAGTAAATTCAGCAAAGTCTCAGGAGACAAGATTAACACAAAGTCAATGTCATTTTTATATATTAACAATGAATGTGTGGATACTTAAAATTAAGGACCAGATACCATTACAATTGATCATATGAAAATTAAATACTTGGATATCAATCTGACAGAATATGCATAGGATCTACATAATGAAGACTACAACTCCTGCTGCAAGAAATCACAGACCCAAATAAACTGAGTGAGTGAAATATTCTGTTGTTCATGGATTAGAGGACTCACTGTAGTAAACTTTCACCTCTCTGCAAATTAATCTAGAGGTTTAATGCAATTATAAAAATCTCAACAGTCTTTTGTAGGCACATTACGTATATCCTAAAATTTACATGGGAAACATAAAACCTATATAGATAAAACAATTTTGTCTAAGAATAATAAAGTGAGATTGATCACTCTGACCATTTTAAGGCTTACTACATAAAGGATTACTACATAGAGGAATTATGACATTTTGGTATTGGAAAAGGGATAAATCAATGGACTGTGTCAACAGAAGAAAATTAAAAAACTCAAAAATAGTTCCCCACAAATATGGCCTACTGATTTTTTGACATAAATGAGAAAGCAATCCCATGAAGGAAGGGTAGTATTATACTTTCAACAAAGGGTGCAGGAACAATTGGATATCCATAGACCAAAAACCCTGAGAACCTTCTGCTGAACCTCACACTTTATTCCAAAATTCCCAGAAGGGATGACATACTTAGAGGTAAAACATGAAAATATATAACATTAAAAATAGTAGAAAACTTAGGGATAGGCAAATAGTTCTTAAACTTGGCATTGAATGCCTGATCTATAAAAAAGAAAATTGATAAGTTGGGTCTTTTCAAAATTAAAAACTTTTACTCTGTGAAAAATCCTGTGAAGAGAATGAATGGACAAACTACAGACTGGGAAAAAAATGGCTGCAAACCACACATCTGGCCAAAGACTTGTGTCTAGAATATATGAAGAACTCCCCAGTCTTAATAGTAGAAAAAATTAAAAATCCAAGTAGAAAATTAGCAAGCTACATGAGCAGACCTTTAACTGAAAAGTATATTTAGATGGTGAATAGGAACATGAAAAGATGCTAAAGTCATTCGCTATTGGGGAAAAGCAAATTAAAAACACAAATGAAATAACTCTATGAGATAATCACAGCACACCTATCAGAATGGTGAATATAAAGAATAATAATACCAAACGCTACTGAGGATATAAAGAAACTGGGGCACTTTCACACCGGGGGTGGGAATGACAGAGTATAGCCACTCCTATGAGTATAGCAGATTCTTAAACAATTAAATATGCAAATCCTGTACAAGCTCATTATTTTAACCCAGGGCATCCACCTCAGAGAAATGAAAACTTAACACAAAACCTATTAACAATGCTCATAGTAGCTGTGTTTTCAATACCCTCCAAGTAAAAGCAACCCAAAGGTCTTTTGGCAGGTGAGTGGTTACACCATCTGTAGTATAGCCACACCATGGGATGGATACTACTGCTTAACAAACAGAACAACACAAACAAAAGAAAACAAAACAAAACTTGGTTAAATCTCAAGAGAATTATACTGAGGAAAAAATACATAATCTCAAATACAATGTATAACTGTATGATTTAATTTTTAAACATTCTTTAAATTATGAAATTATGGAGATGGAGAGCAAATTATCAGTTGCAGGGTTTAGGGAGAATGGACTGATGAACGTGACTACAGTAAGACAGCACAGGCATCGTGAGATGAAAATGCTCTGAAATTACCTGTGGTGATGGTTGTATTAACCTACACATGTGATAAAGTGGCAAAGAAATAAGCATACACACAAATTAGTGCATTTAACTGGTAAAATACAACATGCTCGGTGGATTGTATCAATGTCTTATTCCTGGTTGTGATATCTTTCTACAGTTCTGCAAGACTTAATTATAATGCTCTGTATTTTTTTCTTAGAATCTACCATTATTTGAACATAATTTTTAAATGTTTCCAAAACTAAAAAGAATTGCTTTTATACTTTAAAACCTGCTAATACCCCCAAAAAGCAAAAACTACAAAGTAATCCAAATTTGAGCATAATTATGTATCACAGAAATTTACACTAAATTTTATATCTTAGTAATTACCAAACTATTAAGCAAACTATATTTTATTTTGTAAATGAGGAAATAATTTGAAGGTAATTTTCATGACTAAATTATTTAAAATTGTATCTACCAGTAGATAATCAAAACGTGACATTGTTGCTCCTAAAAGGGCCATCTAGTTGTACCTCAAGCAAATTGTTAAATGTGTGAAATTCCCAGTTGAATTGGTTTACGAGGGGTACCTTATGAAAGTTTAATTCATGCAAGTGACATTTAACAAGATATAGTTTTCCCATTTGTCAGATTGTTTATCCTTCCTCAACAGAGTAGCATAACAAGCTTACCACAAAGAATAACTTGAACAATTGCTTGTTTGTGAGGATTGTATTTTTTTGCTGTTTTATTATCATAAATATTTTGATACTGGCTATAGTAATGTTTTATTAGAAAATGTACTTCTTATATAATCTAGTAAAAACAACAGTCTGTATTTTCTTTAATGTAATTGCGTGTGGTTCTATTTGTTTTGTAAGCACCTAGCATATCTCTATATTCAGCTATTTTATTAATGGCAATAAAAATGCACTTAGAATGCACATCATAAATACTCTCTCTATACCTTTTGGTTCATTTATAAGAGGGACAACCAAAAGTCATTGACTTTTGAGCACTTCAATGCACTCAAAGTAAAAAAAAATAATTATTAGACTACTAATATAAAAGTATATATTATTTAGATCATTAAAAGAGCAATAACTTTGGGATACATTTGTCACAATGGCAGGTAGTATGCTGATGGAATATCATCTATTTTAATTAATTGTTAACTCTTTCTAAATATCACTTATCAAATCAATGCTACAGATTATATTCATGTATCCTTCTCTTGTTAAAGCTTTTCCTTGAGTCCTAGTAGAATGAAATAAAAAGACTGGAAACAGAGAACACTTAATTATATCCAGATTGTTCTTGAAGCTATAGGAATTAAGTTTTTACCAAGTCAAAATAGACTAATATTCTATAAATTCAAAATATGAATAACACCCCAAGTAGTCTTCCAGCATTTTCACCTCCCCCTCTCAACAAAAGCCTTTAAACACCAACACTTCTTTGACAAAAATTGGGCTAATTTGGTGAGGACAAAAATGTGTTATGTGGTGAGAATTCTCCCAACCAATCTTTTCTTCTTCCCCACGTGACTACTAAGTATTTCACCCACGTTATTGCTTTATTGAACTTGGTGCACTATTCCAAACATGTAATCTCCTTTAGGTATTTATCAGGTAGAGGAGACAGAGTTTCAACCCTTGGAGAATTAATTTGAGAGGTTTTTAAGAGAATTCACTGTGTGGCGATCAGAGAATTATACTCACCTAGGAGAGAATGAGTGAAGAAGAAAACTGCAAAATTTCTGGCCCATCCACTGTAATGCACTTTTAATACAAAACCTCTTTATTATATTAATATAAATCCACATAGCCAGTACTTCATTCAGTGCCATATTATGACTTTAATATTAGCAACTATAGGATGTCAGGTGGCTGAGTATAGTTACAGTCCAATATAATGACCTAAAAGTATTAGAAAACCATTCATGTGGCAATTATAATTTCCCAATCTATAACTTACTAAGAGATGAACATTTATGACTTTATATAAAGTATATTTGCATTCTCCAGCAAGTATAATCTCTTTGGGAATTAAAGAGGCTCCATATTTTCATAAAATGATGTGCACAATGTGGGTTCTTTTATTCATTTTAATCTATCACCTAGTGGGGCCCAAGCCATCCTGGAAGGTAGCTACCAAAAGGAAACTGTAATGAAACAATTGGTAATAGAGCCAATACTTACTTTAGTGAAAATGTGGACCCAAGAAATTATTTTTGATAAAGTTTTCATTTGCCTGTGTTCCAGTTAGCCCTGTTCTCTGACATCCTCCCTCCACGCACAGCCTTCCTTTTCCATTATACCTACATTTCCCCATCCTTCCTCGGAAGTTCCACCTTACGCTGGCTTCCCTAACTTTGGTTCAGTGAGCCCTTCTCTCCACTGATGTGTGTGTAACTCAATGGTTTTCCAACGTGCTCCCCACATAATGACTTGTAGCGCTAGTTCACAAAGCTTGTAGGGTGAGAGGGGTACTTGTTTCTTTCCATTTTTTTCCAGTAATTTTGTGTTGACAGAAATCTACATTATAATGGTGGTAAAAGAAAATTAAATACAATAATCTGTATGTTTCAAATAAGAAGCACTCATAAATTCTTCTGTTTCATGGCTTGATGATCCATATAATCTCTCATAAAACCAAGATCATTAGGAAGAAAATTTTAAATACTTTTTGTTTCAAGAATATATAGTCTCTTCATATATAATAGTAGTTGTAACATCACCAATAAACAGAACTAAGTGTGGCTTTTATGCCAAATACCATATTGGAACTGATACTAGATACCAAAGGAACAGATTAAAGGAAAGAAACACTGAAACTTGAACCTTCTGTAAATAAAAACAAAAAAAAATCCTAAAAAATGAAAAACCATTAATTTGAAGAAATTAATATTAAGAAAACTGTAATTGACATAGGCTTCAGAAGAGTATTAGTGCAGTGAAAAACTAAAACATGTTGAAAAACAAACTATGAATTATTAAATTTTTATCACAGAATAGGACATAAATATTTGAGGTACATATTTTAAAAAGTATTTATTCTAAAGATTTAAGCCAAATTTGTTAAAAAATAGACTTTCTTCTAACTCAATTTTGTCACTGTCAAAAGACGGTATCCTGTTGATAAAGCCTTGCAGAATGACTTGCGGCACGCGTGCAGCTCGCACGCCTATCAATCGTATTTCAGCTTCTTTCCCTCTGCATTTTCCGTTTTCTAATTTTGTTGAGAAGGTCAGCACTTAAGGTCACAATTAAAACCCTGATAGTCATCACAGAGTTCTGATGTCAAGCTGTGAAAACAGGTTTTCTAGCTTTAACATTTGTGTATTGGCAGACTCCCCAGGAAGCGGTGCGGGAGGATTTTATATTGCCCTTGGACCTGTCATACAATTTATCTTCCAGAAGCCAGGTAGAAGGGCTGTCCTCATCTGGGTTCACTCGCTTTCTTTGTATTCTTTATTATCTTACTCCAATTCTCTTCTATTTATGTAAAGGAAAATACAAATCACCGACAATGGCAAAGACCCTTATTATCGCTATGTATACACTTTATATAATTACACTTTTAATTTGGCTTTACTACTAAGGTGAGCTCTCTCTCAGGTCCCACTTTTCCTTCCAAATAAATTTATAAATAATTAAAAATATAGTATTCTCCGTGGAATTCATTTATTTTTCTAAATACTTCAGTTTTCTAAAGTATTTCAGTGTATAACTTGGAAACTAACTTGTACCAATCCTGCTGATGAATCAGTTTGGGGATGTTACTGGTATATAATTGAAATTTGCAATTCACATTGTTTGCTTCCAAGAGGGTGGACACACTTGAGTTTGTGACAGTATTTACATAAGGGATAGGCAAAATGAATTAGTTATCCAAATTGTAATAAATACATATACATATATGCCGGGAAATTAACTTGCTTTATGAAAGCGATATACTGTTACTAAAATGGAAGCATGAAATTTAATGTTAATGAGTTTAAGTCACTAACTGTGTTTCACCAGTTTCAATGAAAATGGAAGTGCTCACACAAATTTTAATGGTCAGTGTAATTTCATTTGAGTTTCTTTAATGTGTTTAACATTTCATATTGTCCTGAGAGAGAGGTGTCTTTTTCTTTTCATGCTAGCAGACTGAGCTTTCTTCAGCAAATCTGTGTACAGAGGGATCACTCACTAGACAAAGATAGCTGCTGACTATACATCTTAAGTTGTAACTGTTTAAAAGTTTTACACATCCCTCTTTTTTCCATTTGGAAGTCTGTATTTTTCTTGTATTTTAAACTATTATAAACTTATAAAAACAAGGAGGTAGAGTATAGAAAAATTATTTTATTCCTAAACTATTTGACAGTAAGTTGTTAACCTAGTGGCCAGCTTCCCTGAATACTTTAGTTTGTATTTTCTACAAAAACAACAAGAAGGATATTCTCCTGTAGGGCCGATAGAATAAGGAAATTAACATTGCTACATTAATATGATCTAATCTGTAGAGCCCATTCCCTCTCACCAGTGTCTCACTAATGTTCTTCATAGAGAAAATATCCACCTCAGACTCACATTGAATTTAGATGTTTATCTCTTTAATCTCCTTCATTCTGAAACAGTTTCTCCCTCTTCCCTCGACTTTTAGGACCTTAATATTTTGAAAATTGTAGTCTAATTATTTTAAAGAATATCTCTCTAAATATGAATTGTCTGATATTTCCTTATGATTAGACTCATTCTATGCCTTTGACACAAGTTCACAGAAGTGTGCTGCATGGTTTTTATTATATGCTATGAAGTAGCATGAGATTTTCACTTGTACCAATATTGATTATATACACTTCAGTCATTGATTAATGTGCTGTCTGCCAGACTTCTGAGAAGTTATTTTTACTCCTTAGTAAACATGGCTTAGAGAAACATGCTTTGAAAATATATAAATACTATTACTCATCAAACTTAGAATCACTTTATTTATTTAATCTTCTTTCTGTATGATGGGTAATAATATGAGTGTAATAATTTATGGTTTTAATTCACCTGCCATGTCATATGGTATACCTAAGTGTGATATTGTTATGTTACAGAATTACATGCTTAAGATATTTTAATAAAAGATTTTGTGGTAAAAAGGGGTGTTATTTGTGATGGACCCTTTATTTAATTTTAGTATTCTTTAATTTGAGTCAGCAATGTTCTGTAGTTTCAGTATCACAAGGTATCACAAGGCTTTTGATAACTTGTTTCCGAGTGTTTTTTTTCTATTGTGATCGAAACTTTTTTGTTTTCTTTTTATTGAATTAATTAGGTTGACAAAATCATATAGGTTTATATGATTGAATAAAATCATATAGCTTTCAGGTATATATTTCTATAATACATCATCTGTATATTCTATTGTGTGTTCACCACCAAAGTCAAATTTCCTTCCATTGCTGTTTATCCCCACTTTATCCTCTCCTGCCTCCCTCTATCTCCTTCCCATCTGGTAATCACCATGCTGTTGTCTGTATCTATTAGTATTTTTTTTGGCTTAATCACTTTACCTTTTTCTTTAAATCTTATTTTTCTGTTGTTCTTTGTTAGTTTAATAAGCATATACTTCATTTTTTACCAATGAAACAGCTATAATAACTGTTTTAATATTTCTCTGTTTATTAGATCATCTGTTTCATACCTGGTTCATTTTTTTTCTTATTCTAATTATGTATTATAGTATTGTTTTCTTTTCCTGCCTGATAGTTCTTTAGGGGATGCCAGACAATGTGGATTTTTCCTCTGGATAATGGATATTTCTGCATGCCATAAATATTTTTATTTTGTTCTGGGATGCTGTTAATTTACTTGGAAACAACTTGATACTTTCAGGTCTTATTTTTAAGCTTTTAGACATGACCAGTGCATTGTTTTGTCTGTGACTGGTTTGCCCTCACATCCGAGACAAAATGATCTGATTACTCTAGTTACTGTCCCATTAAATATGAGGTTTTCTAATCTGGCCATTGTGAACAGACATGTTCTTGGTGGTTTGTGAGCTGGGATTTATTTACCCTTTAATCTTTTCATGTCATTCTTATTATTCTATTATCTGAAAATACCTTTGCTTCATATTCATTCTTGAAAAATATAGCCACCAAATACAGAATTCTAAATTGACACTTTTTTAAATTTCAGAACTGCAAAGATAATGTTTCAGTATTTTTTACCTCAGTGATATCTGATAAGAGGTAAGGGATCATTCCTATTATGTTTTATGTTTATGTAATTTATAATTTCTATATGAGTCTGATTTTCATTGCTTCCTCTTTCCTAAAATCTTCCTACTTTCTTTTTCACTCACCTTAGCTCTCACTTAAGTTTCACCCCAGCTTTTTATAAATGTTATTTATAGCAGGATAGGTTTATTAAGAATTTGTATTTTATTAGAAGTACCTTGTTTGGTATGAAGGCAGGGAGATACCAGAAGGCAGGAAGATGACATATTTGAAGTGTTAAAAAAGTTTTTAACTAACTATCATTCAAAAATAATTTGTCATAAATTGAATTCTATTCTGCCAAAACTATCATTCAAAAATAAAATAATAATTAACACATTAACTGATAAAAAAAACTAAGAGAATCCATTGCTAGCAGATCTGCCCTAAAAGAAATACAAATGGGAGTCCTTTAGGCTGCACGAAAAGGACACTAGACAATTATTCACATCTGCATGAAGAAATAAAGAGCATGTAAAGATGGTGCCACAGTGAATATCAATGGTAGAACATATGAAATTTTATTTGAAACTCTTTATCTTCTCTTCTCTCATTTGTAAGACAACTGTATAAAACATTAAGTCTACACTGATGGTCTTATGATGTATAAAAATGTAATTGGTATGGCAATGATATTACAAAGAAGGATGGAAGAAAAGGATCTATTATGGAGCAAAGATTTGAGTACTAATAAAACCAAGTTGGTGTTCACTGAAGTAGGTTGTTCTAAATGTAAATGTTAATTTGAATCTCAAAGGCAACTAGTAGGTGCATGAGCATTGTCTGGGAGCTTATCAGAAGTGCAGAATGCTAGGCTCCACCCAGATCTACTGAATTTTGACTGGATCCCAGGTAACTGAGCTAGTTAAAAGGAAAATGGTGGCAGCAGCATAACAAAAAAAAATCTCAAATTCCATTTGATGGCAGTGTAATTTCAGAAAGAAATACCATCAATCACAGGTCAAGGACAAAAAAATTATTACTAATGCCATATTACTAAAAACACAAAGCCAAACTGAAAAACAAGAGAAGCAAATGAAACTAAAACAGAAACTAGATCAGGACACGCATTTGTAGAGGTGGCAAGTCATGGTTGGGCTGTTATAAATAGGATGCAAAAATAAATTAGTAAAATAAAATATGTATGTTAAATATATAAATTAACCCTGGCTGGCTTAGCTCAGTGGATTGAGTGTGGGCTGCAAACCAAAGCATCGCAGGTTCAATTCCCAGTCAGGGCACATGCCTGGGTTGCGGGCCAGGTTCCCAGTGGGGACCACATGAGAGGCAACCATACATTGATGTTTCTCTCTCTCTCCTTCTCCCTCCCTTCCCCGCTCTAAAAATAAATGAATAAAATCTATAAAAATATATATATTAAGATTTCCTATAAAAATAGAGACCATGAAAAACTATTTCCAATAGTTAGAAATAAAATAAGGCAATAACAAGGGATATGAGAGGTATTATATCAGTGAGTAGTGTAAGTGTGCCAAGGTCATTGTCTTGTTTGTGAGGAAGATAGATATGCTCCATAACTTTAATTTTTAATGAGTGATATATAGTGTTCGGATATTAAGTTAACCATTACAAAGAAAAGTAATCTCTCAAAATAAAAACACATTATGAGATGAATGGAAGGCCAGAAATGAGAAAGCATAAAGTTAAGACAATTTATGACAAATAGAAAACCCAGTAAGCATAGTACAAATTAGTTTAAGTACATCAATTTTCCCTAGTGAAGTAAGCTTACTGAAAATTTACAAAATCAAACAAGATGAAAAGTGTGGACACACTAAAATTAACTGACTCAGAAAGCCATGAATAAAAGAATATATAAATATATAACAGATAAATACTAACCAAAATAATTTGTAGAAGAAGTACTACTATCAGAAAGAAAAAATATGTATTCAGGGAAAAGTACTTACCACAGCAACACTATGATATAGTATATAATGAAAGACACAATTTTTCGAAACTAAAGATAAAAATGGAATTGTTTTATTAAGCTATAACCTAAAAACAAAATTTGAAATATATAAAGAAAAATTAAGACCAAAATACCAAGAAGAAATAACTCACCTGGAATCTGATAATGACATTGTAATACAGCTCTCTAATCATTAGATTTAAAAAATTTAAAAATTGTAAAAATAAAGATTTTAACAAACCAGGTAACAAACTTGATCTTATGCATATTCAGAAAGGTCTGCTAACCATGACAGTTAATGACCAGTTAATGAACCTTCTACAAAAATTGTTGAACATGTTTAAGGCTACAAGGGAAGTATTTATACATTCCAAATAGTAATATGCTACTGATAGAGTTTTCTGATTATAACAAATCAGAAATAATAAAATAAATAGATGGTTTTAATACTGTAGTGAAAAACTAAGGGAACCTATGCTTTCAGGAAGAGGGGGGACAAAACTATTCTTTTTTTAATAATTAATTTATTAACAACTAAAAATCATGGGGATTATCTACAAGGAAAAAAATATCAAACTTGTGAAGAGGAGAAGACAGACCAGCTAGTGACCCAAGGAATGTCACAGTGGAGAGATACCTGGGGTTTCTTTTTTATCTCATATATCTCAGCATTGGAACTGAGCAAGGAGGCAACCTGCAAATATCAACTGAGTACACGACTTACGTTTAAATCTTTTATCCACCTTGAATTTATTTTTGTGTATGGTGTAAGTTGGTGCTCGAGTTTCATTTTTTTGCACATAGCTGTCCAGCTCTCCCAACACCATTTGTTGAAGAGGCTATTTTTACTCCATTTTATGTTACTACCCGCTTTGTTGAATATTAATTGACTGTAGAGACTTGGGCTTATTTCTGGGCTCTCTGTTCTGTTCCATTGGTCTATGTACCTGTTCTTATGCCAGTACCAGGCTGTTTTCATTACAGTGGCCTTATAATACAGTTTGGAATCAGGTATTGTGATCCCTCCTACTTTGCTCTTCTTTCTCAAAGTTGCAGCAGCTACTTGGGGTCATTGATGGTTCCATATAAATTTTTGAAGTGTTTCTTTTATGTCTGTGAAATATGCCATTGGTACTTTAATAGGTATTGCATTGAATCTGTAAATTGCTTTGGGTAGCATGGACATTTTGATGATGTTAATTCTTCTGATCCATGAACACGGTATGTGTTTCCATTTGTTTGTGTCTTCCTTGATTTCTTTCTTCAGTGTTGATGAGGATAACAACAAGAGAAACCCGATTTCTTTGGCCAAAGGACAAAGAAAAGGGGAGCCTACTGAACCAGAAACTTTTAAATGATAGCTATTCTACTCCAACCAAATGTCCCAGGAAAAAAATAACGTGTCTAGATTTCCTATTTTATTGATGCACAGTTGTTAGTAGTTTTCTCTTACAATCTTTTCTATTTTTGTCACATCAGTAATGATATTCTGTCTTTCCTTTTATATTTAAGAATTTGAGTCTTTGCTCTTTTTCTCTTGTTTTAAATAAAGATTTAGACATTTTAAAATATTTTCAAAGAACCATTTTAGGTTTAATTATTTTCTTTATCACTATCCTATTTTTAGTTTTTATTTATTTATTTATTTGAGGGAAGGAGGGGAAGAGAGAGAGAGAGAGAGAGAGATTGATTTGTTCTTTCACTTATTTATACAGTTAAAGGTTGATTTTTGTATGCACCTTAATGGGGGATTGAACCCACAACCTTGGTGGATCAGAATGATGCTCTAACCAAATGATCAACCCAACCAAGGTTCACTATTTTTGTCCCTATTTTATTTACATCCACTTTAGTCTTTATCATTTCCTTTCCTATGTTTGCTTTTTTTATAACTTGTTCTTTTATTGTGTTTTCTTAATGTGGAAGTTTAGATTATTGATTTGAAATATTTTCTCCTTTAATAATATAGAAGTGTGGTTTAATTGTGTTTCTCCCTTCAATTCTCAGTTTTGCTTTATGCATTTTGTAGTCTGTTGCTAGGTTCAGATGTGCATATAATTGTAACAACATCTTTTTACTGGTTTGGATTATTTTGCATTATAAAATGTCCTTAATTCCCCTTTAATAATAATATTTTCATAATCTCAAATTCCTCTGATGTTAGTATAGTCACTCCAGTTCTTTTTTTCTCTAAAGTTTGTGCCTTGTAGATAGCATATAGTGAACTGTTTTTTTTTTTTAAATAAATCCTATTAATCGCTGACTTCTTCAATGCTTTTCACATTTACATTTAATGAAATTAATGCTCCATTAGGATTCACATTTCCTGTTTTGCTATTTGTTTTCTGCACATCAGGTATTGTCCCTCCATTTCTACATTCCTGAATTCTTTTATTTTAAGTAGATATTTTCTAGTATGTAATTTTAGTTCTTCATTGTTTCTTTTGTACGTGTTTGGACTTACATATTTAGTAGTTGCCTTTAGTAGTTCATGCACCATGCAGAGTAGTAAGGCTTTAAACCGCCACACTGTTTTCTCATAGTTGTGAGCTTGGTGATTACAACATTTTGCTTAGTTGACCAAGTTTGACCAAGTGCTCATTATAGGTTCTTTATTCTTGGGAACTAGACCAGTTTACTCCTGCCTTGGAATTAACCTCTTTAGGAAAGAGAATGGGCTTTTCTTCATCTAAAAATTGATTGTGAAGCAATTAATGACAGGTGCCTTTCCATCTCTGTTCTCTTTTGCAGTTTAAATTTCACTAAGTGACAGAATATGTCAGTTACCACTTGTAGCCTATCTACATAAATTATCCTGGAAAATCAAGTGAAAATGTGGGTTTGTGGATAAAATACATGTAGTATTTCATGGCTAGCACTTGCTCTATAACAAAGCATTTCTTTATTTTTTAGTTCTCAACTTTGCAAATATCTTCAATGACTATAAAGCCCTATTTGAGGGAAATAGTATATTTCTGTCTTTTTCTATAGGTTTTGAACAGACATTTGCATAGAAAAACATAATTCTAAAATTTGTGAGATGTTGAGTAATATTTTTGCTGACTCATCAGTAACAAAATTTCCTTTTATATGAAACCCTTAAAATTATTTATGCTTTAAAGTGAAAGTCACCCTTGTCATCTTCCAAATGCCAAAGAGATCGTTTTCAGTTGTACACATCTGCTGATATTCTATCCATTCTTCAAATGACTCAAGGCTGTGCTTTTCATTTGCCTTATTTTTGTGATTGTGTTATAACAATGAAGTTCTTGTTAAAGCAACTGTATTTTAATTGCCAGAATGAATGCTGAACATCATGGAGAGTGAGCAAAGTTGTGACTGCTTACATTTTATGCATATCACATTCTGGGAAAAAAATGCTGCCACGTTGCTAGGAAATGGTGAGTTTATATTATACATTTATGGTAGAAACTCAAATACATAATTTCTGGGTAAGAGTGATGATTTTTAGTATATTCTTTTTTCCTCTTATGAAAAGTCCAATTTCTCCTAAGGAGTGGTATTTTACATAATAAAATGGCCTTGAGGAATTCTACAATGTCATTTTAGGCACAAACAAGTCTTCTTTCAGCATTAGTCATACAGTGACATTGAAAACTCTTTGGCTTATATAAACATATTTATTGAATCCATTCAAGTAAAATTCCATTCCTTTTGCTTTCAGTCCCATATGTCCCTATGCCACTACCAAGTCAGTGATGCAGCACAAGAATCTTGCCCCAAACACACATTTGCTTTTTTTGGATCCCTTCTTACACTGTGTCATAGAACACAGCTGGTCGAGTGTAGCTACCTTCTGTGGCTGTGATTCTGTTGCTTCGGGATATTTCTTCCTATTTTTATATAAAAATAAATATTATTTTCCTTTGGACTTCTCTAATAATCTTGTATCATAAACTGTTAATAATTAGGGAGATTATGAGAATTATAAAAACATAGGTAGTACAAACTATTGAATAAAAATTTAATGATAGCATTGAAAATGGGTTTACCTTCTGCTCAGAATTAATATTTGTCAGCTATCATTTTGCAAATACCAAGTTAAATATCCACTTACTATTTTTTCAAATAATCAGTATTTAATTATAAATATTATATGCATTGTTGATTCAGAAATAGTGCATTAGCATTTCAATATTTTTGCATAAGAAAAATATTGACAGCCCAGAGGTAAGGAGTAAAGGAAGGAAAGTCAGAATATGTTGTTTGTGACTAGATAGGCCTGCTTAAGTATTTAATTGAGTCTATTTTAGAAGTGTTCTATTGTGTTTCTTGCTGTATTTCTCAGTAAAATATCGTTACTAGTTGAATAATTTTGTTGAGATTGATTTTGAATTTGTTGTCAATGGACCAAAATAAACAATTTTATTACTGTCTCAGAAGCTAACTTGTTTGAATCTCACACTTCTGTTGCCTAAATAAAGTAGATTTTATTTACATTAAAATTGTCATTTTCCTGAAGTTATCTAAAAACGGATGTTTTATGAGAGCAAGAAACAGAATGAAATCACATAACATTTAGATTTTTATACCCCAAAATTTTCTTTTCAAAGCTTTGATATTTTGAAATATATGCCATTTTAGAATTTTATTTACTGTTTACAGGACTACAACAACAGATTATTGCTACAGTTTACATTAAGCAGCCAACTGAAATGATGGTTACCAGCCTTTTAAACTACAGAGCATTTAAAATGCCTGGGGTTTTGACTTTTCATATTCTTGAAAACAGGACTATTTTGAAAAGAGGTGCAAAGTCCATGGCTATGTTTGACACAACTTGTTAAACCCAATTTAATGAAAAGAGAAGGGAGACAGGTAGATAAAATGAAAGATCACGTAAGCCAAAATTCTGTAAAACTCTATGTGATACCCTTGGAATAAACCGAGCATGGGAAACTTTTGCTTGAGCACCCTGTGGAAACAGCCCTTGTTGATTTATGACCTCATAGCATGCACATAAAAATAACCAATATATTGTTACAGGACACAGATAAAAAGAGTAGGGATTGTTGCACACTAATATCTCTTGGGAAATATCATTAGTAGAGCACTGAAAACAATGCAGCATATTGAACTATAAACAGTTGAATCAGAAATGATCAGAGTAGGCAGCACCACAAACTCATTTTTATTTATTGAAGACAGAGGTTTGGGCAACTTCTGTAAAAATTCCTGGATGAGAGAGTTCTACAAAGTGTGTTTCTGGATACAATCTGTCAAACAATATTTATAATATTGTTACAGGACAGGAACCTGGCTTTGAATGGGTCTACCTAGGGCCAGCAATAGTCTGTGGGTTCTTCACTTCATGTAGGAAACATTTCACAACGTAAGTCCAGATGATTTTGATAGTATTTTTATTAAGGCCGGTACAGTTAGCACTTAGCACATAGGAAGCACTTAAGGTAGGAGAAGTAACAGGAGAGGGCCTAGTCTCTGCTTTGGCTCTCTAGAAAAGTTATAGGAAAGGAATGAGCCAAGGTGGGGTTGCTTTGAGGTCACTGGAAAGTCAGAGAAAAGGGGGCCCTGGAGACAGGATCAGGGAGTAAGCCTGGGTCAAGATGCCTCTGCCCACTGCTCCTCTGGCTGCAAATATCCTTGAGACCCTTAGAGTTTAGGAGGAAGTAAAGTGTTCATGTCAGGGAAAGGGCATGGGCATGCTCAGAGGGAGCCCACACTGAGTCTTTGTCCTGAGGCGCTCTTTATCTTTTTTCTGTGGGTGAGAATCTTGGGGGAGGGTTTCAGCAGAATATTTATCAACTTTCCAGGATTATTTTTAATATGCTGATGTGTCAAAATGAGCACATGGGGGTCTGGGCATATTCTTTGGTCTGCTATATTGTTTTACTTTTATCTTGGGTCTGTCTGGCTTTTAATGGGTTTTTCGTTATTTGTTCCTGACTTCATCTGTCCTTGGGCTTAGCTGACACAAATGCCATTAATTGGGTCTCAGTTCTCTGTTTCCCAGACCAGGGAGATTTAAGCTATGTGCTCTTTGGTTAGGGAGGAGAGGTATGAACCATTCACTCTCAAGTGTTCTTGGTTAAGGGAGGTAAGTTCTCGTGATTTACCAGCAGGCGATAACTTGCTCAAACTGTTTGGCCTTGTTTAATTTTCTTGTCTCAGTTTTCCAGTTCTACTCACCCAGGAATTTTCCTAGCTTCTTATTATCATGTCACAATATCAACAAACTTTTTATAGGAGTTATGCAGGAATAAGTATTTCCCTCACTTGAGAAAAAATTTTGCCTCAGGCATTAGAAGTGAAAACCAGAAATGCAAATACAAAATGCCCCACTTCAGGGCTCCCTTAGTCTCCTTTAATTCAGCTATTTAGGAGGAAAGAAAGAAGGAAAGACATTTGAAAAAGGGAAAACACACACAAAAAAGTAGAGGAAGTATTGCAGTTTTTCACTATAGAAATAGAAAAAGGCAATCAAAGCCACTAGAAGAGAGATGTAACCCTACCTGAAGCAATCAATCTCAGCAAAACGAAAGGTAAGATAGATTTCCAATACTATGTATCAACTTTTGGAAACACTTTATACATATATGTACTTAAAGAAGTATTTTAATGATCTTCCACAAGTGAACAAAATATTTTAATATCTTTCATTCCAGAAGTGTTCTGTCCAGTGTGGTAACATGTCACTCTGAGCACTTTAAATGTAGCTGGCTTGAAACGAGATGTGATCATTGTAAAGTATATACTCTGTTTCAAAGACTTATAAGCAATGTAAAATTTCTTAACATTTTACACTAAGTACATGGTAAAATTATATTGTTGATGAATTGGTTTAAATAAAATACATTATTAAAAATAATTTTACTAGGTTATTTCACTTCTATAATGTAGTAACACGAAGTCTGAAATTACATGTGTGGATAACACTTGTGGCCCCAGTTATGTTCATGTTGGACAGCGCTGGCACTGTGACCGAGATCGTAACACACAGAAGTGGGGTCCATGTGCCAGTCCTTTCCTGACAGGACTCACTTCCCTTCTGTAGACCTCGTCTCACAGCGTAGACATTCATGTGCGTTCACCCCTCGGGGGCAGGGACAGTTTCTTTTTTCAAACCGATTATGCCTTGGATAGATGATTATTATGTGCTTTCTCAGTGTGAAGAAGTCACTATTAAATAATTTGGGTAGCAGGGGACAAAAATATGACACAGTCAAGGCATGTATATTTTAGAGGAGAAGACAAAAATAAACGGCATTAATTACACAAATCAACTGAGTTGGGTGCTGTAGAGAACAGCAGGGTCTTTTGTTCTGGACACGAAGGGAACCCAACTTCTTCAATAGATCTCTCTCATTACCAGGAACACCCCTCAAATAGAAAAGGTACTATTCTTTTTGATGGAGGTAAGCAAGAGATTAATTTATTTCAATATTTTCAGAAAGCTTTGTGTGTTTAGTCAGTGAGTTACATTTTCAATTCAATACATTATATTTCTAAAATTTAAAGATAATATGAAGAATAAAACATACACTTTTGGAAAACCATTTGCTGGATTTTAACAGTTTTTTTTTTAAGATTTTTATTTATTTTTATTTTTTTTTTAGAGAGGGGAAATGAGGGAGAAGGAGAGAGAGAGAAACATCAATGTGTGGTTGCCTCTCATGTGGTCTCCACTGGGGACCTGGCCTGCAACCCAGGCATGTGCCCTGACTGGGAATCGAACCTGCGATGCTTTGGTTCGCAGCCTGCGCTCAATCCACTGAGCTACGCCAGCCAGGGAATTTTAACAGTTTTTTAAAAATTTGAACAATATGTTTGTCTGTGAAAGCTCTCCAGAAATAACGTGGTTTTTGAGAAGAGCAAAATAACTTTTAATAAGACAGAACATTATGATTGTAAGCACTTGATTTTTAAAATAGATGTTTGATTAATATTAAATAAGTAATTAAATGTAAATCAGCATTTTGGCATGTGTTTTATACAAAGTATCTAATTTAATCTCAGCAACTCTGTATATTATGTATTGTTTCTTATTTTATTAGATTTCTAAGTATAATTAATATAATATATGATATATATTTATTCAAAAACTGATACTCAGTGAGATTATGTGCTTACCCATGGTTATACAACCAGTAACACCAAAGTTTATTAAAACTGAATCAAAAGGCTAAGGAACAGGAACAAGGAATTGGATATCAGTGTTAGTGTGTGTTTTGATGTGCTGAAAGAACACTGAAAATAATTTATGCTCAGCAAAATTATAACTATTATTATATAGTGTTTATATATTATATAATATTATATAATAATTAATAATATCATTGTATTTCTCTATGAAGTGTACACTCCCATTATGCCTTTTAGAGTGATGAATTTTTCTTCATTACCCTTTAGATGAACTTTTTTCTTTTTCAAATGAAAATCATAGATACTTTGTTTAAGGTTTTGTATACAGATTTCATTTGCTGAGATTGACAGAACTGCTGTGTTAATGCACGACATTCACTTCAATTTTGCAAAACACATTGAACACATTCATTGCTACTGAGTGATGAAACATTGAAAGGATCGTGTATTGCAGTTTAATATTAGTGAAACATCTATCTTGGATATTAACATGTGTTTTCATATATTGCCTGTTGGCCTATGTTCAAAAGTATAACCCTTACATGTATGCAACTACTCTGGTCACTAGTCTTTGGTAACCTTAAAGGCTTTATCTCTATAGTTTTTTATATGTGAGCTTTTACTACACATTTTACTTTTATATTTGTGTACCTTTTCCTATATATGCATGAGTTGACAATTATGAGTTAATAATAGATCACTGGCTTTAAATTTTTATTTTTACATTATTTTCATTGTAATTTTTCATAATCATTCATCTCCCCCATACCCTGTTCTACCCTTACCCACCCTCATTCCCCCTGGCAGTCACTACACTGTTGTCTGTGCCCATGAGTCCTTTCTCTCTCTTTTTTCTTTTTTGATAGATCAGCATCTTAATACATATCAGTATAATGTAGAAAAATGGCTTTGAGTACCTGTTGATTGCATAAATTATGTTGGAGCTATCAAGACAGTCAACAATGGAAATATGCCCATGGATTTCAAGAGAAGTGAAGTGAAGGTAGAGATTTGGGAGATCTAAGTGGGGATGTGAATATGATTGTAAGGAAAAAGGAAATAAGAAATGAATACAACTGAGGGTGGGATTTTATTTACCTGAGACATAGAAAATTAAGAAGTATCTAGCATTTAATTGATGAGCGGCTAAGATTGACATATATTATTCAAGACCCAACAAAAACCAGTCTTTATGAGCAAGTGGTTGATCAACAAGCAATGAAATATCCTAATTGGCTGTAAGAATTGGGTGGTATTTTCCAAGCCATATAAATATATTGATTACATTCACTATGACCAATTAACATCCCAGCTAAAAGGAAATGAAAAAAGAAAATGCACTGTAAAACTTGATTCTTTGGTTCCTTTTCCTCTATGTCCAGAGTGTGTGTATGTGTGTATAATTTGCTTACATATGATTAATGTCTCCTTTTGAAATCACTCTGATTGTGTCTCTCATATCAAGTTTATATTTTCATATGAACCCTTACTATGCCGCTCTCTGATTTCCTATTTACTTGTTGGTTTTCTCCCATTAAAATCCTTGGTTACCGTCCCAAAATGCTGAGTATTTACTTTTTTAGGAGGTATTTTTTAGGCACTAAATATAAAAGTAAAATAAGAAACAAAAATATAAAATCTCAATGATGTAAGATTATTATTTAGTCTGTGGATATGAAAGATTGCATTATGTATCTTTTAAATATATAATATATATTTATATTAAAACTTCTAGAAAACAAGAAGTTAAATGTTCTTTTGTGTAATAGGCTGATTCTTCATTTTTCTTCTAGAGAAGAGGAAGCAGTTAATTACTTTATTGATCTTGGTTATAACAAATTACTGTGAAACATATTGTTGAATAGCACAGTTATTAAGTGTGCATACATAAACTATAATTTTATTTGGTGCTGAAATAGTGTTCTTCTGGAAATGTCTCTAAGTGTTTTTATAGAACACAATAGAAGTAATGCTTAAAATTCACAATGGAGCAATATAAATTTATCAAAAGAATTTGCTACTACTAATTAATTAATTGTGTTCTAATTATCAGGTACTAAAATTAAATAAATCATTCTATTTGTCTTAGAAGAGCGAGAGAACTCTAATTATTAGGAAATAAAAACATAAATCTGTATGTTGCAGAATTTTGGAGGGACTATAACATGTAGTGTTGTCGCTGTATTTATTAATATCAAGGAAAGCTTGTGAAGAGAACAAGAGTGAAAGTTTAGCCTGGGAAGAGTCATGAAATAGAAATGAAGAGATCAAGAAAAGTGAAAGTTTCCAGTACTTGGCTATTGTAAATAATGCTGCTATGAACAAAAAAACAAAATTTAAAAAAAAGGTGAAAGTTTGAAAAAAGTATTCTTTCTTAGTGGGAATTTTCTTCAAGTTTTTTTTATTTTCTTAATTTTTATTAAAGCACACTTTTCTAGTTTTTTTTCTATTCTCAAAATTATTCAAGTGCATAATAAATATTTTAATAACATGTATTAATGATATGTCAGACACATGCTAAAATATTGTATCACTTAATAGTCACATATATATTATAAGCACAGATACCCAACCCCCTTAAATAGATCAGGATGCTGAGTTCTAGAGAGGTGCTACAACTTGCATGTGGTCACACACAGAATATTTTTGTTTTGGGCATTGAGCTAGAAACATGATCTACAATGTCTTTATCCATTTGGTTATTTTTCCCTCCTTTCACCAAAAGGTAAATTTTAGATCCCCAATGCTTAAAATAATTAATGACTGGCATTGTAGAAACTATGGAATAGGTATTTGTTGTTGAATGAATGAATGAATGAATGAACGAGAGGGAGGGAGGGAGGAAGAGAAGGAGGGAGGGAGGGAAGAAGGAAGGGTTCTGACTCATCATCTCACTATCTGCTTGTTCTCCTCTCTCATACTAGTTCCACTTCCTGTGCCTGATTATCACTACATAGTCATTTTGTTTGTCCCATTTTGTTTTGTATGCCTGTGAGATGCACATGTAGAGCATTTTGAAAAAAATATGAATGTAAAATTATTTTTAATTAAAATACAGGTGACATACAATATTATATTATTTTCAGGCGAATAACATAGTGATTTGACATTTATATACCTTATGAAATAGTCACCATGAGAAGTTTAATAATCATCTGTCTCCATATAAAATTATTGCAATATTATTGGCTGTATTCCCTATGCTGTATTTCACATCCCAATGATTTATTTTGTTTCAACTGTAAGTTTGTACCTCTTAATCTCTTTTACTTTTTTACCCACCCACCTATCATCTGACCATTTGGCAACTATGAGTTTATTTTCTGTATCTATGAGTCTGTTTTATTTGCTCATTTGTTTAGCTTTTTTAGATTCCACATATAAGTTAAGTGATACAGTACTGGTGTTTCTCTGACTTATTTCACTGAGAATAATACCCTCTATATCTATCCATGTTGTCGAAATGGCAAGAGTAATAGGCAATGGTGTGTGTGTCTGTGTTATCTACCTACTTATTTTTCACTTATTGATGGACACCTAGGTTGGCTTCATACCATGGCTATTATGAATAATGATGCACTGAACAGAGGGGTGCATATATCTTTTCAAATTAGAGTTCCATTTTTTCAGATAAGTGCCCAGATGTGGAATTGCTGGGTCCTTCTTTATCTCCTGTCATAGCCTCTGTTTTAAAGTCTATTTTGTCTGCTATGAGTGTTGCTATCTCAGCTTTTTTTTTTCCCCGTTTGCATGAAGCATCTTTTTCTTTACTTTTAGTGTGTGTATCTTTCCATCTGAAGTGAGTCTCATGTAGGCACCATATATATATATATATAAAATAGCCTGTTTTTATTATCCATTCAGCCACCCTATGTCTTTTGAATGTAGAATTTTGTCCATTCACATTTAAAGTAATTATTGATAGGTTTTTATTCTAGGTATATAAGTGGTTAGCCTACTACATTTACTATATGTTTGCTTTTACTAGTGATTTTTTAAAAAAATTATATAATCTCTTATTTCTAGTTTTGGCATTTTCTTTTTCACTTACAGAATTAACATTTCTTGTAATGCCAGTTTAGTGGTGATTGACTCCTTTAGCTTTTTCTTGCCTGGGGAAATATTGATCTCTGCTTCAGTTCTGAATGATAACCTTGCTTGTTTGAGTATTCTTGGCTGTAAGTTTTGAAAACTCTTATCTGGTAGTTTAATTTTCCCACTTAAAAGTGACTCCAATTACTTAGAAGATCAAGTACTAGCTTTAACTGTGACTTTGAGACAAATCACTTTGAAGTTTGGTTCTATTTTATTTTTCTCCATCCACATTAGTGGTCCCACTGAGTTTAAGATTCTGAAGTCTTCTAGGTAACTATTACAAAGTTATGACATATGCTTTTACATCCATGACATATTCTTCTGCTTAGAATTTTATTTGGATAATGAATATGAATGAATAAATGCTAAAACATTGAAATTAATTAGGAAAGTACTGCAGTAATCTAGGTACAGAATAATGATGGTTTTGATTTATGATGTTGCAATGAAGATCAAAAGAATGAAGAATTAGGCAATAAAAGGACCAGAATTTACTGATAGAGTAGATGAAAGGTATAGAGAAAGTCAGTAGTTTTACAATAGACAAATAAATGGTGATGGAAAGAGACTTCACTTGGGGTGGGGAACACACAACACAATATACAGATGATGTGTCATAGAATTGTACATCTGAAATCTATATAATTTCATTAACCAATGTCACTCCAATAAATTGAATAAAAAGAGGAAAAAAGAATAATGTAGTTAACCTAAAATTGAAGAGTGAGAGGAGAGAGATAAAAGAGAGAGAATTGTACTACATTTTGTAATAAACTGAATTAACCTTATATCATGCTTAAATTAATTGGCTATTATAGAAGCAAATAGAATTTTTAAAAGTGTTTTTCAAATGTATAATTTGGACCCCTCGTATGAATTAAGGGAAGTTTTTTTTATGGACAAAATAGAGGTCCTGGAAAAACTATTTTAATTGTGTTCAATTTGTTTAATATGGAAATAACAATATTACCACATGAGGGTACTTTGAGATTTCAAACAGATTAATATATAATAGGCAAATTAATTATTACTTCTTCAATTTTTGATAAATTATCTCTATTATGCTTGTTGTTTTTACATTTTTCTAGGACCAATCTCACTGTAAACTAACTAGAGCTATTCACAGTGAACATATAAACTTTCCCTGGTTTGGAGTGACCTTGTTTCCCAGCAATCAGTGAAGTTTGAAAAATATTCTCCTACCTTAAAGTAGAAGGCTAAAGTGCTTGGAGATTACCAGACCTATTGAAGTTTTACTGAAACTCTTTCACAGCATAATCTCGATGTACTGCCTGGGAAATGGTTTTAGACACAATCATTAAAATGTTCTAATGCTTAGGAACATTAGTCTATGACTAAGTTGTGCCATATTTATGGGACAATGTGCATTTTTAAGGCTGACCTATATTTAGCATATCTCTTGCTTCAAGTTAAATCTCTGTATCCAGTAAGTAAACAAGTCTGTTTCTCACCTTACTACGTGCACCTTTCTGCACTACCATCGTGATGCCTCTTTCTTCCTCTATGGACTCATGTTAGACTGCAGTCGGACACAGAACAGGCTGCCTCTACAGCACCTGCAGTTCACACTAAAATTCTGTTTGACCCCTGTCCCTCAGACACTCTCTTTGAAGTAGCAGTACTTGCACTGTCTACACTTCTAGGAAACTGAAGTAAATGAAAATTCCTACCGTTCCCAGTTCTGCAGCTATACAGTGTGCCTCTTTTCCAATTGTCCTTTGTTGCTGTTGTTATTTCTCAGTGGCAATTTTCTTTTCAACAAGAGATTAGATTACTTAGCAGCTTTATTATGTTTAATGTATCCAACTTGGACTTTTAATATTTTGATGCCTTTACACCATATTTTCTCTTGCTTTTTTAAAACATAATTTACTATTGGTCAAAAAGTGACATTATGAATTAAAAGGGTTTTTTGTTTCAGAAAAAGATAGTGTATGTGCCTGATGATGTTATAAATGTATTCCAGTAATTTGTACCATACCAGAACATTGAATGGATTTTCAGATGGACTTTATTGTGCTTTGCCTTGATTGTAAAAGTGTAAATATTTGTAGCAGGGCATTGTAAGCTAAAGAGATATGAATGTAGATTGATTTACCTCCAAGGAATGTGGTCATTACCATTATCTGGCATTTTTAACAAGATCATCATTTCTGATTCTGAAATATTTTGAACTTCCTGCCTGACTGATTACATTTGAATATAGTGACCCTGAAGTTATTGTACAATAAGTAGAAGGATGTTCAGTGGTTTCAATTGGCAAATCACTGTGTATTATTAACTGTCACTCTGTTATGTAATTTCTTCAGGTTGCTACCTTGTACGTTGCATGAATTTCTAAAGAAATAAATAATTGACTTTCAAGGCAGGTGGCTACCATTATTCGATTTCACTCACTGTTCTGTATAAATATATTGATATATGTTAACTGACTCTTTGAGTTCCTCTTTGAGCTGGTCAGTGTTTTCTTAAATGAGTATTTTGGTTTATTCTATGCTAATGTGTGTCTACAGAAGTACAGAAAAATACTATTCCTGAAAAAATAGAAAATGTACATGAAATTGGGAGTCCAAGAAGAGATAAAAGGGTTTCTTTCTCTGCCTTGTATTCATATGGTATTTTCTTACACACTCTCTTATTTGTATGCATTTTTATTGATTCTATGTGGAGCTTTTGTATCTGTTGTGTTATTCATGAGCTGACTAATTTGACGTAAGTAATTACACTATGATTTGACATTATAGAGATACTTCTTCAAGAACTTCAGTAATGCATCTTTATTCCTTTACCATATTCTCCCTTCTACTATTGAATTGATATTGGTAATTAGTTAAAAATACTATAATAATTCTTCCTCAGGTTGTCTGTGAAATACATAAATGCCAATGTTTCCATGAGGATTCATCTAATTGTTCCTCAGGAAAAGTGACTAGTGTACATACATTGGAAGGAAGACATCTTACAACAAAAATTGCTCAAGATATCTTTCCTAAATATAATATGTTTTTAATTGATTAAGTAGAACATACACCTATTCTATGACATAACCATTCAAATTCTAGTAACAGAAAACGTGTGCACAGGTTTGTCAAAAGATATGCACAAGTACATTTACAACAGCACTATTCAAATGGCTAAAACTGGAAACAACCCAAATGTCCACTACATCACATCACCCCGGCAACTCAGCCTCCCCTACAGCACAGATTTGGTGCCCTGAGACACTGGCTTTTCCCAAAACTAAAATGTCCCTTGAAAGGTAAGGGATTTCAGACTGTCGATGAGATTCAGAAAAATATAAAGGGACAGCTGATGGTGATTGGGAGAACTGTGAGGTCCTAAGGTGCCTACTTTAAAGGGGACTGAGGCACTATTGTCCTATGTACAATATGTCTTGTATCTTCTTCAATAAATGTCTCTATTTTTCCTATTACATGGCTCGATACTTTCTGGACAGGCCTATAATAAATCTTTTTTTAAACTAAATGTATTGTGGTAGCATTGGTTAATCAGAGTATATATATACTCCGAAAGGCAATGGAAAGATGAGAGGACCCTAATCCTTACCGACATTTTGTTCTGTCACATTTTTTTGGTTTAGCCATTTTGCTGAGTGTAAAGTGATATTTCATTGTGGCTTTAATGTAGCTATGCATACTGACTATTTATGTTGAGCATCTTTTCATGTGCTTATAGGCCATTTGCATATATTAAGTTGTGAAGTGTGCATTGCTTTCAGCAATAATTAAGAAGCAAAACTTAAATTTCTAAAATGTAAAAGCTTTAACAATATCAAGATTTATGCAGGTAATAGGAAAATTTTAGTCTGCTTGGTCACTGCTAAATTGTTGAATGGGATGTCAACAAAGATAACAGAGTGTCTGTTTGGAAAATCAGATTTTTAAAAACTATATTGTACAAAAGTACTTGCCACAGGATACTGAAATGATTTTTTTAAAATAAAAACAACAATAGAGACCGTCCACCGACTTGCCCCTGAAGTAGATATTTGTAAAATGTCTCAACATATTTATCTGTTGTTTGTATAAAAGCTGTTTAAAAAGTAAATGTATGTTATGTATTACCAAATTTGTATTGTTAGTTAATCTCATGAATCAATAAAGACTTTTTCCAACTGATAACTAAGAGGGTGTTGAAAATGAAACTCCTTGGTTATTAATTGCACTGCAGTGTGATTTTCCCAACAGGGAGTCTCTTCTAAGTAGCACTCCACCATCTGCAATTCCTAGGCAATAATTTCTGCAGATGGATGTAAGAACAGCTTGAAACACGATTTTTCAAACTGAGAGATGTTATTTTTTACAGTATTCTGGTATTTTTGTGGTAAGGCTATGTATCTACAATGCCTTAACTATACAGGTTATTATACCTTAGTCCCACTGTTTAAAATAATAATGAAACAAACACCTGAGTTTCTGATAAAATTACACACCAAAGTATTGTGCTGATAACTAGCCCTGTGGTTTTAAACTTTGGCTGTCTATTATAATCATTTAAGGGTTGAAAAAATAAAGTACCTGGGCTCCATCCCAGAACAATTTAATTTTAATCTTAAGAAGCCATTCTAAGGCATCAGTGATTTTCCAAAGTCTCCCAGTTGAATTTAATGTAGATGACAATTCTTTGCAAAGCTGGGGCATGGTTCTTCGGAAGGGTACAATTACTCTGAATCAGCATCCAATGATTGGTTCTGTTTCTCCTATAGCCAGAAGTCACAGGTTTAGGAATCCAGGGTCTGTTTCTCTGGGGAACTCTGACTGTTATAAGTACATCTGAAAGGGGTTAATACTAAAATTTGTAAAGAACTTACAAAACTGAACACCAATAAGACAAACAACCCAATTAAAAAAATGGGCAAAGGGCCTGAACAGACATTTCTCCAAAGAGGACATACAGATGGCCAATAGACATATGAAAATATGCTCAATATCACTAATCATCAGAGAAATACAAGTTAAAACCACAATGAGATATCATTTCACACCTGTCAGAATGGCCATCATCAATAAATCAACAAACAACAAGTGTTGGTGAGGATGTGGAGGAAGGGGAACCCTTTTGCATTGTTGGTGGGAATGCAGACTGGTGCAGCCACTGTGGAAGCCAGTATGGAGATACTTAAAAAAGTAAAAATGGATCTGCCTTTTGACACAGCAGTCCTACTTCTGGGAATATATACAAAGGAACCCAAAACACTAATTTGAAAGAACATAAGCATCCCTATGTTCATCGCAGCATTATTTAAATCACCAAGATCTGGAAGCAGCCCAAGTATTCATCAATAGATGCATAACAACTATGGGACATTTACAGAATGGAATACTACTCAGCCATAAAAAAGAAAGTTTTACTCTTTGTGACAGTATGGATGGACCTGGAGAACATTATGCTGAGTGAAAAAAGCCAGTCAGAGGAAGACAAATACCATATAATTTCACTCATATGTGGAAACTAATGAACAAACTGAACTAACAAGCAAAATAGAGCTAGTAAGATGGCAGCTAGTGTGTATGTGGGGAAGGTAAGGGAGTGGAGGAATTGAGGAAAAGGAAAAAGGACTCATGGACATGGACAACAATGATGATTGATGGGGGTAAGGGAACTAATGGTAATGGAAAAAATACAGTAAAGATTAAATAAAAAAAAGAAAAAAGTATGTAATCATTTTTAATTCTTTGATATTTTTTAGCTATTTTCTGTATTAAACAGAACAATCCCAGCATCCTCTTCTCATTTGCCTTATTCTTGAAGGAACTCTGACTCATGCAACTTTGGTCATTGCTGCAGACTTAATAGTGCTTTGATTCCTACTGAGAGATGGGTGAAGAAGATGCGTTCTACTTTTGGGTGTTCAGTGCATTTGTCTTCTAATGTGGTATAAAACTAGTTATCTCATTGTCTCTTTGTTTTTTTGTTTGTTTGATTTTCACACACAAGTGTACAATATTTCTGGAGTTTTTAGAAAAGTATATTTATGTTTTCATAAATATATCACTTGGAACATTCTAATTTTATTTAAATTGTGCTATAACCTTTGTATATATATTTTGCTTGTGAAAAAAATTATGATTTTCTAAAGAAAAAAATTCCAAAAAATAGAGTAAACTTTACTACCCACATTCCAGAGACTTTACTGTTGGGATATAATTTAAAGTCAATACCTTTTACAATGCTGGGATACAGATGCCTAGACCTACTATAAACAATATAACTATTTCAAATAATAATATTCCCACACAAACACTGTTATATATGGAGAAGCATCCAGGGACAATTTTAAATGGTGATGGTATATAAATGGGGACAACTGTAACTGAACAACAATTAAAAAATTAGAAAGGCAAATTGAGAAAAGCGTGTCTTGAATGCCATCAACATAAATCTTTGAGTCAGAATACTGATGTCATACCTTTTTCTCACTTGTGTTTCAGTCTTCAACACAACCAAGAACGTTTTTATCTTCTCAAAACTTGTTTCTTTCATAAGTCGAAGTTTTATTTCAAAGTTTTTCTTTATTACTTCATTCCCTTTCCTTTTCCTGGCAAGTGAGCCATATCTTCAGAACTGCTAGTGGAATTTTCTGGGATCTTATATTAATTGTGAAAAATTTAGTTCAACTCTTATAGGTAGAAATCTCTAGCTGTGAACCAAAATAAAAATTCTGAGAAAGTGTAGCTTATTGATAAAGTAAAACTTAGCCCTCCCAAAAGTGTAGTGTATATGCAAAAATAATTTAAGATTCAAAGTAATTATCTTATTTTGGCAACAATGGACAGGTAACTTTTCACCAGACTTTATTATGTCTGGGCAATGAGGGCAAGACTTTAGGAAATAGTACCAATTATTTAAAATATATAATCAATCTCAGAAAAGAACTGGGGTATAAAATGGATTTTACTGAAAACAATATTTAAATAAAGTATTGACAGATTGGTGAGTATGTTCCCCCTCCTCTTTTTTTTTTTTTTTTTTGTGAAGTTAGTACACAAGGAATTAATAGAATTCCTTTTGGAGCTTTTGGAGAAGCCAAAATCATTTCCCTAATCATGTATTCTTTCTCATGTGTACTACACTAACAACCAATAAAACACTTCAGTTGAATTGTCCAGGAGTATGATTTCTAAAGCTTGAAAACGTTTTAACGTTAGACTTAATTGCACATATTATAGCTTCTCTGCACTTACACAAATGTCCTTTGCATAAAAGTAATATTTTCTTTGACCTTGAAAACATTATATGGTAACTTCTAAATCAATCTAAAATTCAGTAGAATATTGATTTTATTTTCAATATCTATTATTGAAACTTACAAAGAATAATAAAGAGAGGTAACTATTACTATATGGTGTCAATATCACTTGTATATCTTGGGCAAATTATGCACAGTTCTAATTGAAAACTCTTACTTATTTAGGCCTTTCATGGATCAGCTGAAGATCACCTGTCCCATGAGGCTGTAACTAACTGAGCTCGTCCGAGGTTTATTTTGACATAGCTTTGATGACTAACCTTATCACTTCTATATTTCCCTGATGTATTGTTTATATTTAACATGTCCCACATACTATTTACTTTTCAAATTATATTAGAATCTGTCCATCTGCCATTGATACCTATACATATACAAGTCCTCCCTAAATAAGTTAAACTTTCCCTTTCTTCCTTTTATATACTGTTTTCCTTCTCATTTGATTAATTAGTGTTTGATAATATTTTTTCATTCATTCTTTAATTCAACAAAATAAGTTGAGGATTATATTTAATAAAGGTATTGAAGCTACAATGAAATTTTTATAGATCCAACTTGGTCAGAGTTAACTACAATGCCTCACAAAAGCATAAAATTATATTCATGATTTAAACTGGAATCCTTTGAAATGACACTCGCCATCCTCCTTTCAGTTGGAGAGACTGTTCTGAAAATTATTTGTTGAAGGACACCACACTGAATTTACATAACTGGCACAGTTCAAAGAGTAAAGTATCTGAAAATTTTGAAGACCAGGACATTTAATGATGGAATAAGTGCTAGACTGCAACACTGTTAATAATCATGTATCGCCCCCCTTTAAACCATCAGTTAAAAATTAGTTTTGGCACATTGTAGAAAATGAATTATTATACAATATGAATCACTTCCTATTATAATTCTTTAAAAACATTAATAGGTGGAGTTAAATATGGGTGGTATATTTCAAAAAATAGCATGTCAGCTTTCTAAGACCTTGGTTTATATTTGACATTTTCTACAAGAACAAATTTACATTTATTTTTAAAAATAGACTAAAACCAGTTTTAATACATTAGTGGATTTGTTCTTCCATTCTGTTCAAACTGTTTTACCTTTGGAAACCTCTAAAAATAATTACATAAATTTATCTTTATGAAGAATTTGCAAATGAAAGTAGAAGTTTGGCAAAAAGGTATTTATGTTAGTTTTGTTGTTGTAGCTTATTATACAGATTTAAAAATAAATCAGTTTTATAGATTGTTAGAGATTATTTGAAATACATCAACTGCCCTTGAAATCACATTCATATTGAATTGGAGGCCTTTTAAAATTCCTTATTAGGAAGTTCAGAACTTTAATCTCAGTCGCTGTATATAGGAGAAAAAGTATTTTTTTCTTCACCTATATAAGAAATGTGTTTAATTTAGGATACTCATTTAAAGGGGAAATTAAAAGATGGTGCTTCACTGGCAATTTCTTTTGGCTATTATCTCAGTTTGCTTGAGAAGTTTCCAGAAATTTAGAAAAGAATAATAACCTCTGTTAAAGTAGTTTGAAGCAATTGGTTAGAAGGTATTATTAGGTGATTGTAAAGCTTGGATATGGGTTGAAAAATGAAATAAACATTAGTAATTCTTACACAGATTGTGATATATTTAAAAGCAGGATATTCATAAATAGTTGAATTTAATTTCTTTGATGGGGATACTTTCTCAGTCTATAGTGACATATAATATATTGCTGAATGATGTAAGCAGTGTTTTATTTTACCATCCCACCTGATGATTGTTTTCAGCAGATATCAAACTCTATGGGTTGAATATCACCTGCGTTAGCTAGTGGAAGAGTCCACCAGAGTCCATTTAGAAATAGAGATCATGAGGGAGAGACTAATCATGGGTGTTAATGTGCATAGATATTTTATGATATTGTCCCTTTCCTCCAGCTGCTTAAAATCTACAAAGGCAAGTAAGTAATTTATATACATAATTATGGGATTTGAGGTCTTATCTAAATCATGAAGGTTCTGTGAAGATAGAGGTATCTTAATAAGTTTTGGGAGGTGCATAGAACTTTGTCAGCATAGTGGTAGAATGGAAGGGGAGAGGATATCAACAAAATAGAAGATTAAAAGAGGTTTTAAAGCTGTTTTATTATTATTTTTTTGTAAGATTGGAACAGTGTTTTGATTTAGGAGAATGGTGGAAGGTATATAGGGTGGGGAAAAAGTAGATTTACAGTTGTTCACATGGAAAATATTACAATAATTCATAAATAATAATATAACACAAGAATAATACAGATATAAACTCTGTTTCATATACTTGCAACTTAAACCTACTTTTGCACCACCCTATACAGAAAATAGAGGTCATCACATGATTGGCTCAGGAAAATATTAAGTACTACAACACTGAAGGAGTTTGAGCAGGGGAGCTTGATTAGAATAACTTTTACTTTAATTGAAGATGGGTTAGTCTTCAATATGGCCACTAGATGCAAAATGATAGAAACTAGAAGTATAAAATGAAGTTATTGGTTACTGTGTTAGACTAGAAGAAAGAAAATGGGGACCTATGGGGGAATGGTGACTATAGGGTTATATAGAATATATATATGTATATATGTATATATATATAATAAATATTGTGAGCATAGAATAAGTAAACTTGGCCCAAGATGGATGATGTCAAAGGAGGAGATAACAATGACTCTGAGTCTGTAATAATTTTAGATTGCAAAAATCATGGTGTCATGACTAAAGCAGAGAATTCGAAATATAATTTGTTCAAGAAGATGAAGAGATGAATTTTGTTTAAAAATCTTAATTGGATTTTGAAGCTAAAGTACATCCAGAGGTTAGATTTTATAGTGGGGGCATAGAGGGGATTTTGACAATGAAGATGAACATTTCCTCTGTTCAGTTATAATATTTAGAATTTTTAAAGCTGTGAATATCCCAGAATATGAGAAATAAAAAGACAATGAGAAAGAGAGAGAAAATTAGAGGGCTAAGGGATTTTTCACAATGAAAAATTAGAATTAGGGAGAAAGAAAAGAAAGAGAAGGACTAGAAGACATGGAAGGAGAAGAAAGAGGAATATTAGTCTTTCATGGATGGAGCATGTTTTTTAAAACAAAATCAGTACAGTAGATCCAAATCACCTGGTGGTCTTATTAGTTCACAGACCATTGGGACCACATCAAAATTTTTGATTTAATAGGTCTTCGATGGGGTCAAATAAGTGAATTTCAAACAAGTTTTCAAGTGATGGTATATATTATTCTGGAGGTCACATTTTGAGAACCACTGCACTAGCCTGTCATCAAAGAAAAGAGGACGTTTTCAAGATAGTGTGGTCCAAATGTCAAATATAGTTGAATATTCTGGAATACTGTGTATTGAGAATTAACAACTGAGTCTTCCGTTCTAGTATATTTCATTTGCCTAATTGTCCTACAAATGACTTAGAATTTGGTAACTTGGATTAATGACATTTGCAGCATTAAAAGCTGCTGTGGATGTCTATGTATGGCTAGGAAATGAACGCTGTAAACTTAAAGAGTTGATGGTGAAGAATTCTTTGCAAAGAACAAATAAAGATTTTTAGGTTCTCTTATTCTGGGACTTCCTAGATAATGAACACAATGATAATTTTTTATGCTCAAGTGATATTATGAGGAGAATGTTATCTTCCTAATGCTGATAGACAAATGCTATTGCAAAGAGATTAGTTTAGGATTTAGTACCTACAGTTTATGCATAGAAGCGTACTTATGTAAAGGAATGGCAAAGTTAGAAAAGGGTATAAATATATGGTGACAGAGATGATTTGACTTTGGGTGATGGGCACAGCATGCAATACACAGACCATGTGTAATAGGAATGTACACCAGAAGCCTATATACTGTTAACCAGTGTCACCCCAATAAATTTAATTTTAAAAAAGGAGTTTGAAGAGGAGTGTGAGGAAAGCCCCAGTGACCTGGAGCCAGAAGAGGGAATGTGGGAAAAGAGTCACGTCGGCTAGGTAGTTCCCAGTGACATTCTCTGGGCACATAACTGGACCTTTCCCTGGTATCTCTTCATTACACAGCAGATATAATGCGACTTCTCATGGAGGCTGGTGGAAAAGCTGACCTGTGTGTATGAATTTTGGCACACGTCCAAATGCACTTGCAGCTGATTTACATTGATGTGCTAATTCAGTAATTAAAAGTTCCCTTTCATCTCCCGATTTTCATGTGATAATTTAAACCTGAGATAGAAAAACTTCTCAAAGGGATTTAAAAATTTAATCATCTCTATTTTAGCACTTTATATAAAATCAGATTTCTATATCTTCAGAGAAATTACAGATGGGACCTTATGGAAAGCTCTTTAAAAAAATGATGTTTTATGTTGTATCCAAATCAGTCTCTTCCTAACTTCAAACCACTGCCTTTGATCTGCTAGTTCTTCCTTCTGAGTAAGCACACATACGATGTAAATTTCTACAATTTCCTTACAAATATTTAAGACAGGTCTTTGGGTTGTTTTGGGCTTTGTTTTAGTTTCATCTGCTCCTGTAGTGCATTATGTTTATTCAGTCATTCTTGGTGAGTTCGGCTTCCTATTCATGTGAAGAATGTACTCATTTAAGTTTCCTAACGTTTGTCAGTTTTTCTCGCAGTGGTATTGAGAGGCCTTGGATCCAAAACTTAGGAGTGCAAGCGTATAATTCCTGTTTGCCAGTTCATAATGATAGGTAACTATTAGTGGTCATGTATTGTGTCATATTCAAAAAAATTTCAGGCTACATTAAAGCTCTGTAGAATAGTTCGTAAATTATAGATGTTTTCTTTGTGCATGGAAACAGTAAGTGGTGATATATTTGCTACTTGTTAGTTATAGTCAAAGTCTGCTTTACACAGTTGGGAGAAATCACAGGGTTCTCTTTAATTTTCAAAGGACTTACCTATTAATTATCTCATTTTATCTTCATGGCAACTTTGATATTGGTAGTATTACCCACATTTTTACATGCAGACACTGACAGAGAGGTTAATTAGCTAGCCCAGGAACATAGAGTTACAGAATTACATATGGGGGAAGTTATTTTTGCAGCATCTGTTGGCTAGCTTCCAGTCCCTTAAATATATAATATAGCGCATTCCATAATTTGCTACATTCACCTCAGATTGTCATATTTCTTTGACTATAAGGAATTGCTATGTACTCAAATTGTAAGTTACTATATACTCAAATACAATTATTTTATAACAATTTATATTAGTTCATCATTTTTTAAATTTGCAATTTTTATTCACATCACTTGTCTGATACATCCAGATTTGAGATATAAAAAGTAAAAGGAATGTTAAAATATAACCTAAAATGCTAGTAATTTAAAAATTCAAAGAACGTAAGTTAAAAAAAAACCTGATCATTGTGATCAAAGTTGTATATTAATGGTTTGATAGTTGAATTCTCTGGGAAGCATACAGGAACATTTTTTAGGAGTTGAGAATTTTTTATTGGCTGTTAACAACAACTTGCTAAGGAAGATGGTTACATTTGGTGTTGATCAAATCCAGAATATAAAACTTTCTTGATTCAAATTGTTCAGTCATAATATACTACTTTGATCATACTGTGATATGTTATAGGACATGCCCTCTGATATATTAATTCACAAGTAATTAAAAATTGGCATTTATTCTTTGGCTCTACTACCCTTGTCACTAATCCTGTAACCTGTTAATGACAGTTGTGGTGAACAGAAAACTTTTCTCCTGTTACTACCAATGTTTTTTGCTCTAACTTCTAATTTCTGAAATGAATGTGCACCTTTAACTCTTAACACATAAGTGAGCAGGAAAACTGGCAATATGTTAATGTGGCCTTTCTATCATACTTATTTCCTTACATAATGGGCCGAATTCTATCTTACTGCAGTATCTTTTGTGGCCTGGTTGACTGCCTTTAAAAATGTGAACAATAAATTATAGATCAGGGAGTCTCTCTGTACCGGGACCAAAGGTACTGTAATTTCTTCAGCAAAAATACAATCAAATTTTTATAAAATTATGGCAAACTAATCATTCAATTTTGGGATGCTGTAAAAACTATTTACTTTTTTTTTTTATTGTTCAATTACCCTTGTCCCAGTTTTCCCCCATTGCTCTCCCCTGACCCACCCACCCCCTGCTCACTCCCACAGTCAATCCCCACCCTGTTGTCCATGTCCATCTGCCCTTTATACATGTTCCTTGACTAGACGCTTCCCCTTCTTTTCTCCATTATCCCCCTCCCCCCACCCCTCTGGTCACTGTCAGTTTGTTCTTTATTTCCATGTCTCTGGTTCTATTTTGCTCATTTGTTTGTTTTGTTCATTAGATTCCTCTTATAGGTGGGATCATGTGGCATTTGTCTTTCACCACCTGGCTTATTTCACTTAGCTTAATGCTCTCCAGTTCCATCCATGCTGTCATGAAGGGTAGGAGTTCTTTCTGTCTGCTCTGTAGTATTCCATTGTGTAAATGTACCATAGTGTTTTGATCCACTCATTTACTGATGGGCACTTAGGCTGCGTCCAGTACTTGGCTATTGTAAATTGTGCTGCTATGAACATAGGGGTGCATAGGTTTTTTTGAACTGGTGTTTCAGGATTCTTAGGGTATAACGGCAGCAGTGGAATTGCAGGATCAAAAAGCAGTTCCATTTTTAGTTTTCTGAGGCAATTCCATACTGTTTCCACAGTGGCTGCACCAGTCTGCACTCCCACCAACAGTGCCCCAGGGTTCCCTCTTCCCCACTTCCTCCTCAGCACTTACTGTTCATTGATTTATTGATGGCGGTCATCTGACTAGTGTGAAGTGGTATCTCACTCTGGTTTTAATTTGCATCTTTCTGATGGCTAGTGATACTGAGCATCCTCTTATATGTCTCTGGGCCTTCTGTATGTCCTCCTTAGAGAAGTGTCCGTTCAGGTCCTTTGCCCATTTTTTAATTGGTTTTTGTTTCTGGTGCTTAGTCATATGAGTTCTTTATATATTTTGGACATCAAACCCTTGTCTGAAACTGTATATACTCCTTAAGGAGCAACCACAAAAAGACATAAAAACAAAACAGTTAGAAATATTAAATTTTCATTTGTTTACTCTAACAGTCTTAATATGAGAGCTCTTGGAAGCAAAGGGCCTTTTTATCTGAGCACTTTGTTTTCACATATTGGTAACTCAAACAATAAATCATGAGGCCAGCCATACCTAGTTTCAAATTCTGGATTACAGATGTGCAATTTAGGATAATTGCTTAATCTGTTTCTTTTTTCTCTAAGTTTTCATACCTTGTATATGTAGTATGGACAAGATCAAATATAAAGAGTTTTTTGAAGATTAATATGGACAGACACAGTGTCCATCACAAAATAGTTTTGAATAGACTTCCCTTGCTCGACCCTGCAGCCTACACTGGGATTTGGAATTTATGTCCAACTTCATAATTCTAGCATGTGTACCTGTAAAACACTCTACAGAAAGAAGAGACATGGGTTGGATCTTTGGACATAATATAAATGTAGAAAAAAGTTGGCACAAGTTTTCTAACATAAAACGGAATTGTGTAGAAAAATATTAAGCCTTAGAAATTCAGCACTCATACTAAGGAACCAAGTGTTGAGGTCTCATTAATTATGAACTTTCCTAATTATTACCCAGATTTATCAGTTTAATAGAAATGTTACTATATACAAATGGAATTATATTCTCATGAAACTGTAAAATTGTGTTGAAATATACAAACCTTTTAACTTCTCAGGCAGAAGTATCTATTCATGTACTCATAAATTCTACAAATACTCACTGAACACTATTGCTCCAGGTAAACAAAATAAATGTTGCAATGTGGCATTAGGGGTACTAGTGCTATTGTTTCAAACTGTAGGTCTCAGACAATGATTTTAAGGAGACCAAAAACAACTTCCTATTATTTTATTTGACAATTCATTATACTTAAAACAAATGGCAGTTTGGGAAGCACTTTATCTGCCCTTACATTCTAAATGATAGCTTTTCTGGATAGATTAATCTCAGGTATAGGTCCTTGCCTTTCATGACTTCAAATGCTGGAGAGTGGGGGGGGGAGTGGGGAGCAGGGGAGATAAAGGGGAGAAAAAATGGGAAAATTGTAATAGCATAATCCATAAAATATACTTAAAAATAAAGCAAATGACAAGATGTTTTTTTCTTTTAATTAATGTGGGCATCTATGAAGATGTCTTCAAGCTTCTCCTACCTATATATTTAGTAAACAGGTTACAATAGTACCTGAATCATTAAAATTTTTAAATTGTGATTTTACTAGACCTGGAAATTAAGTTAAACACTTTAGAAATATTTTCATTACAACAGATTAAATAAAATAGTTTAAGTACTTATCCAGGGAAAGCTTTCATTCAAAAGCTCTTATCCTTGAATGTCGAGTGGCTGAAATGTTTCCTTGTTTAGGAAGCTATTATATTTACAAAGACTTCATTTTATCTGTGTTAACAATCTTTGTGGCATAGTTTTTGAGAGCACAGAGTTTGATTTGGTTTGATAGACCAAAATTCAATTTCTTGTTGTGTGAATTGGAGCGTATTGCTTAAATTATCTAAGTGTCAGTTTTCTCATCTTTCCAATGAAACTATTAAAATGGTTTTGATAGGATTAAATTATATAATTCATTTAAAATGCTTAACATTATTTGGAACATACTTGTTAAGTCTTTAATAAGCAATGACTTGATGTTCTTACATTAGCAACTATTTTATATTATCAATTTATTTTTAACCCATTTAAAGGGCCACAATACTGCATGAGTATTAGAAATGGTTTCTGTAAATGAATAAAAGAGATGATAGTAATTCAATAAATTATTACATTCCATATGTCCAGTGACCTCAAATGAGACAGAATTACCTCTTTTGTTTGTATGTTTTTTAGTAGCAAATTTAATTAGAAATAGTAATTTATGTTCTTGGACATGATTTTGAAGGACTATATTTATCTTTTTATATACAGAGTAAATGAAAATAGAATTTCTCATTCATTTTATCTTCTATTTGTTCATAGCATTTCCTATACTCTCTAATCTTTTATTACATGAGAAAAGGGATAAAAACCAGAGAAAAAAACCTTATAATAATATGCGTAGGCCTCTGCTCCCTGTTCTGCACTAATATTCAGGGTCTCCTTCATCGGGACAGGCTTATTCATTGGCCCTCACATTTACTGGAAATTATCTCAGCTTTCCCTCCAAAGAGGTACTTGAGACCCCTTAGCCTAGATGACTCTACCTGACAATTCTCTCTCTACCAGCAGGGGTGTCCAACCTTTTGGCATCTGTGCCACACTGGAAGAAGAGTTGTCTTGGGCCACAGCTTAAATACATTGTGACATGTAATCACAAAAAAGTCTTATAATGTTTTAAGTAAATTTGTAGTTTTGTGTCGGGTCACATTCACAGCCGCCCTGGGACGCAGGCGGCCCGCAGGCCGCAGGTTGGACACCCTGCAGCAGACCTGGAGCAGCATGTTATTCTGTCCGCTTAACTAGCAAGCATTAGAGGCAAGAGGAGACTGTGATTTGATAGTAAAACTAATTAATTCATCTCATAGTATTTACCTTCACGATAGAATGGCAAGAGCTCTGGCAGTCTGACTTTCCTTCCCTGCCTCAGGAGCGTTGACTCGGCAAGTTATATGTTATGAGTCAGAATTCTGGATCTAAGGGAGTAAAGTTTCTAATTAAATGTCTTCCTGAAATGTAAGAAAGAGAAGGGAGGGATTTGAATAAATAGGGAAAAAGATGACAACTACTGAATCTTAATTCTATGAATTGTTATAATGCATTTCATACTATAAGTGAAAAATAACTTCTGTAGTTGTAAAATACCTAGAATCCTAATTCCAGATATTTGTGAAGTGTTTTAGTTAGTTGATGAGGCAATGAACCTTTAGTTTGACATTAATAAGTTTGGGAAGCTACATTTTTGAACGAATACATGAAATATTAAATATTTGGAAGGCTATTAAGTAGAAAATGTATGTGGTACTTCCATAATATAAATGTGAAATGCAAGAACAAAAAATGTACTATGAATCATTTTTTTACACAGAATAATATTACTTGTCAAATGTTACAAAATAGCAATTTCCTATAGAAAGAGGTATCTATGTTGGTTTTACTATTTTGACAGTATTTTACTTTTTAAGTAATGATTATTATTCTTAAAATATTACACAATTGCCCATTGTGTAAGAATCAAAAAAAAGAAAAGAGATATCATTCTTTTAAAAATGTAGTAGAATAATGTAATTTCTCTACTTTTATTTCATTCACCTAAGATGATAAACATTGCTTACCATAGGTAAATCTGTAGATGGATAAGGAAAAATTATATCATGGGAAATATTATAGTTATTTTGAGAGTGAAAAATACCAGATATCACAATTGTGTTTTATAAAAGGAGAAATAATTTCTTATGTGAAGAACATTAGCAGAGATTCTTAGAAGATAAGAAATGTTGGACTCTACAGAAAAATGTCTTATCAGGCTTACGTAGTTGCTCAGTTAGGAAATGAACCCCACGAGCTACTCAATAGCACTTGTGCCTAAGAAAGAGTAGAAATAAGAGAGCTGGACAGGTTTATTTAAAATTGTTATTATATACTACTTACTATTTATAAATATTTACATATTTAAAAGTTAACTATGATAGTTTTGAAGAAATTCAGGGTTTTCATCAGTCCTTACATTTTGAATAGTGCTGCCTTTTCATGAATCAAAAGATAGGATATACAAGTAGATTAGGGACAAAATAAAAGGCCATCATGGAGAAATTCCAAAATAACATTACCAAAGATGGTGAAAAACAGTACAATGTAGAAATGAATAAAAATGAAATTAATGTAGAATGGGCTTTAAAAACTCTGGATTCCTTGAAAAATTGAAACCCTCCTCAGAATCACAAACACAGTAAGTTAAGACAGAGCTGAACTGAACTAACTAAATCAGAGGAAGTATAATTGATACTGTATTTCATGTTGATACCTTGGAAGAATGTATATTGTAGTATCATAAACTCAGCTTTTAAAATGGCCTCACACAAATGTTTATATAAATTAAACCCTCTGTTACACTTTATTGTAATTTATAACTCCCAATTCATGTTTTTCCTCTTCCGTAATAACTCTGATGCAGAACTGGCACAGAAAAAGAGCTTGCAATGATGTTCATTGTCAAGAGAATCATCTGGAGATCTAATCTTCACCTACTGAACTTTCCTATGCACCCAGTCAGCACATCTGACAAAGTGCCCATGTGACTGGGAGAGTTGCACAACTTCAGAAATCTATTAATAGTGAGTCAAATGCCAAGTTTATAAAAATATCGTGTAGCAAATATGTAAAAGATGAAAATTTCTAACTTGAACTATCTTACTAAAGGTATCCCCCCAAATGAAAATGACATAATAATAATTTAAGGAACAAGAGAATTCAGATTATCTAAGCCAGAGCCATAATTTAAAAATATTGGATATGAGAAAATGTTATAATATTAAAGGTATTATATCAAGAAAATCAAACAAGAAATAAATATAGGCTAAGATTCTGAGCCACGCATGTGCATTTTCATTTTTCTAGGCTATTGTACAACTTACCCTAATTCTGTGTGTGAAGATAACTTCTTCAATCTCCCTACAAATTTTCTCTTTAAATATTTTCCATGATGAAAATTCAGGTAGATCCATCACTAAATACAGTGCAAATGTGATCTGAACATTATAGCATTTGAAAGATATAATTATTTGCTTTTTAATCTCCACAGAAAAACTAGTAGAACAATTCCACTATGAAATTATTAACATATTTGTGATTACTCTGTAGAGACATAATTAGCTAGTACAAGGTATGGGACCAGTACAAAGATCTGTGGTATCTTAGACCAGTTGTTTTGTCAAATTATTTTGACAAACTAGATATAGATAAATGACTGGGAATAAATGGCACTGCCTAACATATTAGAAATCCTTTCCAAGTAGGAACTTTGCCAAAGACCATGCCAAGAAGTAATTGTACTGATTGTATGATTTCTAATGAAATATATTAGATTCTATGAATCTAATTTCCATACTTAGGAATTTGGTATCACTATGGTAAAGTATGAATTCCCCCATTGCAAGAGGTTGAGGGTGGGAATTGAGGATTGCAAGAAGGATCTATTCAGAGAAGTCATCTTTGACGACTGCAATTCTATGAGGATTGTGCTAGGATTGAAGGAACAACTAGTAATATAGTTCCTTTGCCTGCAAAAAATATATTTTTACACCAAAAGTTAATTTAAAAATTAAGGATTCATGAATTAGGGGAACTTCCTTTTTCCAGATTTAGTCTTAGAGTCAAAAAAACATATGGTATGAATTTATTCAGTCATTGTTTGTTATGCATACTTGCATACTTGGCATTGTGGTAGACTCAGAATATAAAACAAATAGGACTAAGTTCTTACCCTCAGTAACCTCACAGTTTATAAAAAAATAATAATGTAAATATAAAAGAAATATTAAAATATGCCAAGTGCTACAATTGTGATTATATATACAAAGTTTCTTAAGGGAGATGGAAGTGGTTGCTGCCCGTAAAGTATTCTAGACAAGAAATGGTATCACAGGAGAAGTAGAACTTGGAAGATGGATAATAGGCTTTGGGTAATAAAAACCACAGAATGACAACAGAAATTAAAAGTAGGGGAAAGAGTATGATTATAGAAAGATATAAAAGATACACAAGATATAAAAGACACAAAAGATATAAAGAGTTTAGAAAAGATTCATCATACCTGGTATTGGGATATAATTAAGATGGGAAGACTGTCAGGGTAGAGCCCATAAGAATCAGAAGTTGAAGGTCTTAAATGTCATGCTACAATGTTATTGTTTTTAATCAACGATGAGCCCTTAAAAGTTTTCAATGTTGGAAGTAATATGATTAGATCAGTGTTTTAGGAGGATAAATCTTGAACAATGTGAGGTATAGACATGTGGAAGAGTCAAGGACAGAAGTGTAGCTAGACCTGTAAAATCAAAGTGGAGAGACAGGCAACTGTTTGAACATGAAGAAAAACAGAAGGAGAGATCCAGAACACCTTTGTAATGAGTAGCTGGATGATGATAACGGTCATGAGATTTTATAAAGTGTAGAGATATAAAAGTGGTCCTGAGAGTCTTGTATGTGTGTGTTTGCTTAATCCCACAGCATTAAGATGATAAGGGATTAAAGATAATAAATTTGATTCATTTAAAAATGTTAACATGGAACATATATTAAGTATTCAGATATACATAATGAATTGAGAGTACAACACACTGGTGATTGAGGATATGTTCTGGATAGAAGACATAAATAATTTTATTGACTTAATTGAAGTCATTAGAGTAAGTTCATTTTAGACACATGTGTAGAGACTAAATTCAAAACCATAAATGATGAAAAATGTGGCTTTCATAACAAGAATTCAGAAAATAGTGATGCTGTACATCTGGTACATCAGCTCTCCAGCTCTGTTTGGCTGTGACTCTTTTGTCTCAGTTCTTCTTAAAAGTCTTTTGTGTACTCACCTGGCTTCCTTCCTCTCATATAGCCACTGGCAGCAGAGGACACATTCTGCTTCCTTGGTTATGTCTGAGATAGAAAGAGTGGGCGTAAGGAAGAGAAATGTCACTCCAAAGCACAGAGTGAAAGTCTTGTGATTCAATCTTAATGGGCCCTCTTCGACTACATGCTTACTCCAGGACCAAGAAGACTTGGCAGCAGTTTGCATTGTGTTGGCTCACTTAATAATGAAATAACCATGTGGCAAAGTTAAGTAGAAGAAAAATGGTAACTTAAAAACTCAGATTCTGTTAGGAATAAAGGGGTAAAATACTTAGTGGGAATTATTATATTCTTATTATTAATGAGAAAATGCAGGCTTTATTAAAAGAATCCTCAGCAGCATCAAAATGAAATTGTATGCGAAGGAGAAGGAGCTCCCTAGGCAATACTGATAAGAAAACATCAGAAATATGTGGTGGAGGAGAGGAGGAGGAACCAAGAGTGGAGCGCTAGAATCTAATGGAGAAATATTTGGTGAGAAGGACAGACAAACATTTTTCACACTTTGGGTCTGAATCTGGAATCATAATTACTCAATGTTTCAAAATACCTACCTCAAGGTAAGTATTTATAGTTTAGATTTTGCTTTTCATCACACAATTTTCCAACATTTGTAAAAACCATGGAAAAATAGATTGATTGACCTCTAAGATTACAATCTCAAAAAGCCAGATTTCTAATACGCAGCTAACAACTAAAATCCTGCAGCATGTTTATTGAAGTATTCATCCTAAATCTATGGAGATTATGGTTCAGCAGTTCTAAGTAGGACAGGAGCCTGTGACTGTAATGTACCCACAGAGTTTCAATTGCTTAGTCAAATTTTGAAAACACTCTCCTATACCATGAGAATTTTTTGTTGAGTAGTGATTATATATATGTACATACACACACATATACATACACACATATACATATACACACACATACACACACATATTGTATATATATAGTTGAGCACATGTAGAGGATGAAGATGAACACAGTGTTGACCAGTATAATGTAATATTTTTATAAAAATAATATTTATACTTATATATGTATAACATCTCTCTGCATAATTCTTTATAACCTGTATTTTATGATTCAGGAGAAATTACATAGGTTTAAAATATATAATTCAATGTGCTACAGTATTTTGAAAAGGGGAGACAGATACTGACCATCATCAAAAACTTATTGAAAATAAATATAATGCTTTAAAAAAACTTTATACAATATCAAGATGCAATTCTGTTTATATGTTATCGAAGTACATACAGAAAGGAGTTGAATATTATGCAGAGATGATAAAATAAAATAAAGAAAAATATACTAGAGCACTAGGTGGTGTGGCTCAGTGGATTGAGTGCCAGCCTGGGAACCAAAGGGTTGCCAGTTCGATTCCCTGTCAGGGCACATGACTGGATTGCAGGCCAGGTCCCCAGGTGGGGAGATGCATGAGAGGCAACCACACATTGATGTTTACCTCTTATTCTCCCTCCCTTCCCCTCTCTAAAACTAAATAAATAAAATCCTTAAAGAAAAAGAAAAGCATAGTAGAAATGTGAAATGGATAATAGCTCAAGGAGGACAGGTGAAAAGAATAGGACTTCAGTGTCTGAAACAGCAACATAATACAAATGTGGTTAGATTGTGCAATGTAAAAGAGACTTAAGAGAATTTTAAAACATGAAAAGGGCTAATTTAAAACTGCAGTCTGGAAGCAATATATTACACACCAGGTAGTAAACTTAAGAAAATAATATGCTCAGGAGAATGTTATGCATTGAATTATAGAAAGATTTAGATACCTATGGGGGATGAAAGATCTACAGTGTGAATTATACTGATTTCATGAAGGAAATGCCCTCATCCTGACATAGAACTGAGTCCCTGGTAGTCCTGATCCCACCTCCCTACTCCCTCACAACCTTTATTCTCTTTTTCCTGCATCATCATTTTCTTCATATATCTATGCCCATTTATATCTATATTGTTTCCATGAATATGTGACCATGTTATTATTTTGCATCTTAAAAAACACTTTTCTAAAATTTAACTGCCTTAAGACCATTATTCCATTTCTTTTTTTTATTTTATTTTATTTTATTTTTTTTATTTTTTTTATTTTTTTATTTTAGTTTATTCAGTACAGTTTATATCCTTTATTCCCTTTCCAGCCCACCCACCCATTCCTCCCCTCCTCCCTCCCCTTTCCAACACCCCTAGTTTTGTCCATGTGTCCTCTATATTTGTTCCTATA
>CM052549.1:64667948-64685084 GCA_028533065.1 Trachops cirrhosus
CACGGTTTATATTTAAGTCTCTTATCCATCTTGAATTTATTTTTGTGTATGGTGTAAGTTGGTGTTCGAGTTTCATTTTTTTGCATGTAGCTGTCCAGTTCTCCCAACACCATTTGTTGAAGAGGCTATTTTGACACCATTTTATTATGTTCCTTAAAAGACACTTTCCTGAGAAAAATTAGTAATCAATACAAAAGGGAGGAAGAAACTTTTGGAGGCAGTGCAAAATGGCATAGGTTGTAATGAGAATTTCAAGAGTATATATGATCTCAATAAGTCATACGCATTAAATATATGCAGTTTTTTTGTATGTCAAACATACCACAATAAAGTGATTTTTAAGAAAAAAGAATTATCTAAATTCACTATCACTTTTCTCACCATTCTCTCAATTTTTTAAATTAATATTTTACTGAAAGTGTAATATACCTATAGAAAACTGCAGACCTCCTGAGTGTTCAGCTGGATGCATTTTCACCAAGTGAACATCAAAGTCACCCAGATTTTAAAAAATGCAAAAGGAAAGAAAAGAAAACAAAGACCTGCCTCTACCCACAAATTCCTGGGTCTTTCACCATCCCAGTCAGAATCTACCTTGTCTTTCCCTTAGGTGACTTTGTATACCACGACTGAGCTTTTCTGTTTTTAAACATCACATAGTGAATGGAATGTTACACCATTTAGTTTCTTTTTAATTCATCCAGTCTAGAGGTATGTGATGATATCTCATTTTGGTTTTAATTTATCTCTCCGTATAACTAAGGAGAGCTAGCAACTGCTTTTGTGAAATACTCATCTACTGTATGTCTTTTACTTATTTGTAATGGTAGATTTTTGCTTTTTATTGATTTGTACATATTTCATTATGTTCTGGATACAAGTTCTTTGCTAATTATATAATTTCAGATAGCTTCGCTAATCTGTGGCTTGACCTTTTACTCTCTTAATGGTGCCTTTGGATAAATACAGTTCAAAAATTTAATAAGGCCATTTAGCAAATATTTAGAATCTTCATTTACTAACCAATGATCCTAGAGACATTTGCCTATGTTGTCTTTTAGAATATTTATTGTTTAACCTGTCACATATCAATCTGTACTCCACCTGGAGCTGATACTTTTCTGGATTATGGAAAAATGATCTCGATTACTTTTAATGATTATCTAACTCAGTTTCATTTATTGAAATGATGGTCATTCATCCACTGTCATACAGTATGAACTTTGTCAGAAATTCAGGGTCCGTATGTGTGTGGGTTCTGTTTCTGAACTCTCCATGGCTCTGTTTGTATAATAGACATGTGACATTACCACTGTGCTTTAATGACTAAAACTTTATAAAGAAATATTGCTATCTGGTAGGAAAAGTTCTCTAACTTTATTCTTTTATACTCAATATCTTACTGTCTAATTTGGCTCATTGCTTTGGCTTATGAATGTTAGGTTAAATGTGCTAATTTCTTTTAAAAAACTTTCAATTTTCAATTTCTTTGAAAAACAATTGAGCTTAATGTTATATTAAGCTGTACATCAGTTTAACAGGAAGTGATATCTTTGCATAGTTTTCTTCAATAATATGAGAAAAATTATACACTTTGCTAAGTAGAGATGTACACACTTTTTATTATATCCCTTTCTATAAAGTTTATGTTTTTCAATGGTACATTTTTATTTTAAATAATTTTTATTCCCTGATTGCTTGTTGTGAGTAAATGGAAGCACAGCATTTTTTGTGTAGTTTATTATTTGCAATGACATAAGGCTTTTGGGTGCTAAGTTTTTATGAACTGACAGTAATAACTCTATAGGAGGTAAAAGCATCTTGCAGGAAAACCCATCTAAAAAAACAATAGGCAGTTGTTTCATCATTTCTGCTCTGGTTCTTCCTTCAGTTGCCCATTTCTTTAGCAGTTAGTTTACTACATCATTGAAAACAGTAAGAAAAATCCAGCATTTGGCACATAGCAAACCCTCTTACAGACATCAACGAGAAAAGAAGCTGTTATTGTATGCTATTCTGCCACTGATTAATAATAGCTACTGCTATTTTCATAAACACATAATAGAGACTTGATGCCTATGCAAACCACAAAACAGTTTATGTTGCAGTGGAGCAATATTTACTAATGAAATATCTCTGACAAAGAAAACTCAGTGTGGATTCAGAGATAACTGCTGAGTATCTCTCTATTCTGGAAAATGCGTACTTAAATTACAAATTGTGCTGTTGCTTTTGGGTAATGCATGGCCTTATTTCACATGGATTTAAGGGTGGCATATAAAATGCATAAGATAATATGTAACATAGGAGGAAGTTTAACTTCTGTGAGCAGGGAGAGCAGATCCTGCTATGCAGTTACTGTTGATAGTATTGTAAAGCCTAAGACCCTACCACTCTAGCAGGAAATGTGCAAGCAGCTATCAAAAATTGAGTGGGGATTACCTCCAACATGAAATAGAGTAATTCAGTTTCTGGTGGCCCCCACCAAACAGAAGCTAGACGATTACAAAGTAAACTGGAAATAAAAACAAAAGAACCATGGAAGAATTAAAATATTTTGGAGACACACATAGAAAATCAATGCCCTATTCCTGCTTTGAAGAAATAATATAATAAAATACCATTTTATAGATATGCAGATATAGTTTTGCCAAACCATGTCAATTGTTTTTAATCTCTAATACTTGTTTACAATGTGTACATATTTGCTTACTATAAAACACAAATGTGTAATAAGGGTTATTTGGACAGAGAGATACTTTTGGAACTTCAGTGAAGAAATGAAAATTTGGCCTGAAAGTGGAAACAACAGGAGTTTGTTAATTTAGTGATATCATTGTGTGCTTAGCAGGTATTGAACTCTTTGACAGATTCCTTATTTAACCTCTATCCAAATCCTCTAAGTCATGCGTTTTCATCCCCATTCTGTATATGAACACAATGGTGCTCAGTGACAATAAATGCTAAGTGAAGGGTCAGGCACATTAGGTAATGAAAGTCCCGCGTTGTGTGAATTCATATGTTCTTTTTATACAATACAGAAAAACCTATTACACTCCTTCCTTCAACATATGTATGTTAGTTTATAAACACAAGCTCCGTAAGATCAAATGCTTTTAACTAAAAACAAGATTTGGTAGAGGAATAATGTTATTGATGCAGGCATATTATATTAATAGTAAAATCCTAATCCATTTACTCCTTTCATTCGCCGTAAATGAAGGGCCACATGAGTAAGATGCAATAAGTCAGGAATGAAATGTGTCCGTGAGTCAATGTGGTATTTTCCTCTGACTGTGTCTATAGTGCTCTGATTGCACCTGGTGTTCCCACAGCCCTTCAGGACTCTCCCCCAAGTCTGTTATTCATCCTTCCAACCCATGTCATAAATGATGTAAATGAATCAATGACATATTATAAGAGGAATTCTGAATAGCAGAAATAATTTTCCTTCTCTATCATTGTTCTTATATCAAATAATAGTTGTCAGTAGACTGTGGTAGTAGTCACCATTAGAGAATTTTATATGAATAGGATTTTATGCCTTCATTATAAAACCAATCACTTAACCACACTGATGTGTAGTTCTAATCTCTCACTGTGAAAGGAGTATTCTGTGAAGTGCCAATGTGGTTGCTTTAAGATTAATCTGCTAAGATTCTCAGTGCCTTACTGAGTTTTCTTTAATATTGAAAAGAGAAGAGGAAGAATTTTCTACAGTAGATAGCAAGTGATTGTTTGCTAGAGCCTTTGGATATTTTAAAAGACTGTGATCCAATCATGGCTGGTACAGCTCAGTGGATTGTGTGCAGGCCTGTGAACCACAGGGTCACTAGTTCAATTCCCAGTCAGGGCACATGCTTGAGTTGCAGGCCAGGTCCCCAGTTGGGGGACTGTGAGAGGCAACCACACATTGATGTTTCTCTCCCTCTCTTTCTCTTTCCCTTCTCTCTAAAACTAAATAAATAACATCTTTAAAAAAAAAACAAACAAACTGTGATCCATTATAAGGAATCCTATGAGGGGAAAAATAACATATTTATGGCAACATCCTCATTGTCCAAGATATAACTAGTGAGTTGGGGACTGGCCTAAATGGCCAGAGTGATATTTCTTTAAGTCTTTGAATCTCTTGTCTTCTGAAGTATAAGCAAAAGAGTTTTAGCCCTCATACTTTCCTGAATGTCTAATGGGTTACTTCAAACCTGCATGTCAATTTTCTGATTAGTGAAACCATGTAATAATCTTAAAAAAACAAACACAAAGGGAAAATGTGACAAATAATATGACAACAACAACAAAACAAAATGTTCAGGGCCATCGTATACCAGGTTAGTATAGACTCTTCTGATAGATTCCTAAATAATAAAATAATAACAGTGTTTTCTTTTCTTATTCTTTCTGGAAATCACTTTTACCTCATATAAAATCCCTACGCCTATGTTTATTCTTAGTGAGTATGATGTAATATCACACATTTCACAAGATAATAAAATACTGAATCCTCAGTTTTATAATTTTTTTTTATTCTTTGGTATAAGAAACATTTCCCAGTGGAACTGGGCAGTGCAAATCCCTCATCATAGGGTTCTAAGACCTGGAAGCTCAGAATCTTCAGAACATGTCTGTGTTAATTAAATGTTACATTACAATGAAGACCGTGAATAAACAAGGAAGGACCAGTGTGAAAGAGTGTGATAACCCAGTTAGAGGGTTATACCAATTTTTATAATATAAATCCTTTCTTAAATTAGCAAAATAGGACTGCCAAATTGTAGTAGCAATGTTTTTGAGTGTCCCATATAAATATAATATATAAACAAAATTAGTTTTGCATATAGACCACTGTGGACTATTTTAATCTAATCCAATCCATTTTCCATTAAGAAAAGTGACACTGAAATTCAGAGTGCCAAGGTTACATAGTCAGTGGCAGCATTTGAGTTGGAATATTTATTTTCCAAATCCTATTCTCATGTTACTTAATCTATGTATTTTGCATATTTGATACCATACAACATGAAAAAATATTAACATGCAGATTAAAGCAATGTAATACTTATCTGTAGTCTATAATACATTCATATGTGTAACAATAAATATGGGAATGAAGTAAGAGTAATTTTATAGTAATTCATTATAAAGATAATGGTGGCTTAAAATAGGGGAGTGACATTTGGGGAGCATCTTTGGTTTAATAATGCTCAAAATATTGGATATGAACAGCAGTTATGTGGATAAAGGGACCATATTGGTATTCAGATTTCTAACTTGGGCAATGGGGAAGGTGATACCATGATTATTATAGATTTGCAATACAGGATGAAGTTTAGTAGGAAATAATTCATTTTCCATTTGCATTTCAGGTTAATATGTGTGTATCCAAGTACATTTGGATATAGGCCTGAGATTTAAATTCACATTTAATTGATATACGGACAATAATTGGTCCTAGAGACTGGACAGATGAGATGACAGCCATCTGAAGCACATCATCTATAAAGTTGAATGAGAAGCAGATATCAACAAAAGGGATCACTAGATTTAAAAATAAGAAAAGAAATGAAAAAGAAAAAACAATCTTTCAAAAGGAGAATTATTCAACAGTTTGAATGAAACTTAAAGACTGAGAGGAAAAAAACTGAAAAGTATGCATTAGATTAACAAAGACACACTGGTGAATTTAATAAGAACATTTTCTGTGAAGTGGTTAAGGAGAAGCCAGGATGAGGTAGGCTGAGATTTTAGTATGAAGTAAGGAAGCAGAGAAGTGTATCTAGAAACCTTGTTCCAGGAATGTGGGCATGAAGATGAAGAGACAGAGAAGGTAGTAGCTGACTGGTCATAGAGTCCAGGGCGGCAACCATGGGAATCAGCTTGGGTGCCTCTGACCACCTGGGGCACAAATGGTGAAGGTCCCAGCTGCTGCACTTTAAAAATCCAGGGCTGTGTTCACCTCATAAGCTTCATCTCACCAACGGGAGTGGGTCTGAACTATTAAAGTAGACCACGTCTGGGAGACAGGGTAGACTTAGGCTCCAGGAGTCCCTGATAACTTTATTGAAAGTTTCTTAAATGTCACAACTTTCACCCAACCTTTTCTCCCTCTCTTTTTCACTAAGGGTCAAATTCCTTCCACAGAGGACTTCCCCCAACACAGTCTCTGCATGCTTACTCCTTTGTGTCTGCATCTTCCTGACCAACTCATCAAGCAAGGAATTTTTTATGGGTAAGTTTTCAAATTCATTTGGACATGGAGAGACTGTTTAGGAGGGGGGGAAATGAGAACATAAAAGATCTCTGTATCATGGACTGAAAGTTCCAGAGAACAAAGTTGCAAGTTTTAAGAAAGCGAGGAGCTAGGGAACAGGGGAGTTGTATTTGGGACAAAACACATTGCAACTCATATGGTGAGAAACTTCTGAGGAGCAAGAGTAATGCAAGGCTGTGATGAAGGAGAAGAAGTCCATGGGGTTTGGTTTCTGTTAGATTTTTTAAAAATTGTGGTAAGAACACAATATGAAATGTTCCCTATTAACAAATTATTAAGTGCACAATGCAGTATCGTTAACTATAGGCATAATGTTGTACAACAGATCTCTAAAATTTATTCATCTTGTGTAACTGAAACAATAATCTTGAATAGCAACTCTCCATTTCTCCCTCCCTCAAGCCCGGGGCAACCACTCTTTCACTCTCTGTTTTCTCAGTTTCATTCTTTAATTGGATTTATCAGGGTGACTTTGGTTAATAAAACCATACAGATTTCAAGTATACAACTCAATAAAACATTATCAACATATTGCATCATACACTCACCACCCAAAGTCAAGCCTCTTTCCATCCCCATTTATTCCCTTTGTCCACTTCCACTCCATCCCAGATTATTTGAGATGTCTCATGTAGAGGAAATCTTGCATCATTTGTTCTTCTGTGACTGGCTTGTTTCATTTACATTATATTCTCTTGGTTCATCTGTCACATACAGCATTAGACTTTGAAAGGTCTCCTTTCAGGCACCTCCTAGTGTATGAGGTTTGTAGGAATCAGGGCACACTCGCCATCTTGTTGATCTGGCAAAGACCCTGCTCATCACTTTTCTCCAAGTGTAAACAGAGGCTTGTGTTCTCCAATGTCTTATCTAAGATCTATCTGACAGTGAATGGAATGGCCGTGATAGACTGTGAATGAGGAGCAAAGATGGGGCAGGTCTTAGTAGGTCTAATGTTTAGGCTAAAGGAGAAATCTCAATGGTCAGGAGCATTACAATGCCAGGCTGTGTCTATAGTTGTATTAAATATTTTAACCCATTAGTTTTAATGTCAAAAAATTAATAAACAATTCAAAGTATAAAAGGAGGCCTTGTATTTCTGTGGATTTGGAAGAAAATAAACAAATATTCTAAGCTGGATTGAAGTAGATCTGAAAATAATCTTTTAAATAAATGATATTCATATTTTTGAGGAATTTTAGGTTTGCTTGGTCAGACAGTGGCTACAAGAAAAACAAAGTTTTGTTGAAAAGTCTGCTGTTATCAGGTTGTGCTGAATCAGCTGCTTTACCATTACTAGCCCTAAAAGTCATCCAAGTTTAGAAAGATCAATACATAAAAACTCCAGTCTTAGCCATTTTAAAGCAAATATTTATGTTAAACTTTGTGCTAGAGGCTGCAGGATGCAGCATATGTTACAGAAGCATGTGGATCAGTAGGTAGCCTGCTGATTCCAGGTCTTGAATTAGGAAATCATGAAAAATTAAATAGTAAAAATAAAGTTTAGTCATTTCAATCATTAACTCTGAAATATTATCTCTTAGTTGCAGAAAGTAGTGACTATGCATTTGGGATGGGGGGAAATCAAATAAATTAGAAATGTACATGAAAGGGTAGGTTACGTCAATTAAAAACAGTTTGAGGAGGCATAAAGAAAAATAAAAGTACCATATTCAACCATTAATAAAATAGTTATGTCTTATTTCTTATTAGCTCTCTGCTTTAGAAGGTCTTCACTTATTTGTGTGCATTTAGAAGGTCTTCAGTTACTTGTGTGCAAAATATTCCAACTAGGATTAAAATGTATCCCCTAGTCTTTCAAATAAATGATATTCATATTATTGAAAAAAATTGAGGTGGGTGGGATGGAATGGGAATAAAGGATAGAAACTGTACTGAATAATGACTAAAATAAAAAAAAGAAAAATTTAGGAAATCCTCTATATTCCTTTTGTCAGCACATCCTTTATCTTGCCAGATTCAGCAGGGGAGCAGGAGCCTGAGAGATGAACGGATTCAGTGGTACCTCCTTATTTGCTTACATTTATTTTGAATTTCCAACATTCTCTAACTTCAAAGTTGCTTAAGGTTTGGTTTTTCTGTAGTTATAAATTCTTTCTGGAAGAAATATGTTTAAGTGTAAGAGCAAGTAGCCAATCGTCTTCAATTACGTAGACGTTCCCTCTTCCATTTCATTTCATTGTCAATTAATTTTAGGATCCAAGGAATCTTTGATTTTTTATGTTGAGCATTGATCTAGCCACTAACTTAATTTCCAAATAGATAAAATTAGTTTCTCTTTTGTTTCTAATGTGTTAGTTATGTTGCATATAATTACTGTGGCCAGCATGATTTCTGCCTTTGCAGATTTCCCTGTATCTTGATGCAGAGTCATATTCTTTAATTTAGAAAGAGTTGACAGTTTAGTCAAGGCACCATTATGAAAAGGGATAAATCCCTTTGCTCACAACTTGTATGTTAAGTATAAATTTATTAAATATATGTATAATAATTAAACTTACAAAACTCAATTTCTCTTAGTGTTAACATTTCATTATTTTAATTAAAACATATTCCCTAAAATGTGCTTTGCAATTACCATATCATATAATTAATTTAAAAATTCAAACTCTTTATGTCTAACACAAAGCAAAGATAAATAAAAGCATTAAGTAACATGTTAAATCTTATTTCAAACATATCAACATACAGTTTTGGTCAAGATGGAGGTGTAGGTAAACTCTTTTCACTTTCTCATGCAACCACAGAAAGAATTACAACTAGACTTCAAAACAGGTAACACCCAGACCCATCAGAAAGTCAAGAAGTCCAAAAAGCAAGGATTTAAAGAAGCTACATTCATCCAGGTGGACCATGCTACTAAGACAGGGAATCAAAGCAGCTTTACCTAACACAGAAACAAAAACAGGAAGGCTGTCAAATTGAGGAGACACAGAAATATGGCCCAAATGAAAAAAAGAAACCCTCCCCCAAAAGAACTAAACAAAATGGAAATAACCAACCTATAAGATGCATAGTTCAAAACACTGGTGATCAGGATGCTCAAAAAATTCATTGAGTATAGCAACAACATAAAAAAGACCCATGTAGAAATGAAGGTTACAGTAAATGAAATAAAAAAAAAATCTATGGGAATGACCAGAGGAAAGGATGAAGCTGGGATTCAAATCAACAATTTAGAACATAAGTAAGAAATAAGCATTCAACCAGAATAGCAAGAAGAAAACAGGATTTAAAAAAATGAATATAGTATAATAAACCTATGGGACAGCTCCAAATGTACCAACATCAGAATCATAGGGATGCCAGAAGGAGGAGAGAAAGAACAAGAAATTAAAAACTTATTTGAAAAAATAATGAAAGAAAATATCCCCAGTTTGGCAAAGAAAATAGTTACAAATCCAGGAAACACAGAGAGTCCCAAATAAGTTGAACCCAAAGAGGACTACTACATCAAGACACATCATAATTAAAATGCCAAAGCTTAAGATAAAGGCAGAATCTTAAAAGCAGCAAGAGAAAAGTGAAGAGTTCCTTTTACCTATAAAAGACTTCCTTTAAGACTGTCAGCTGATTTCTTAAAAGAAATTCTGCGGGCAACAAGGGACTGGCAAGAAGTATGCAAAATGATGAAAAGCAAGGACCTACAACAAAGATGACTGTATCCAGCAAAGCTATCATTTAGAATGAAAGGGCAGATAAGATGCTTCCCAGACAAGGTAAAGCTAAAGGAGTCCATCATCACCAAGCCCTTATTATATGAAATGTTAAAGGGAATTATTTAAGAAAGAGGAGCTCAAAACTATGAATATTCAAATGGAAATATATTCACAACTATCAACAACTGAAATTAAAAAAACAAACTAAGCAAACAACAAGAACAGAAACAGAATCATAGAAATGGAAATCATAGAATCATAGAAAACAGAATCATAGAAACATTTTGGAGGGTTACTGCCTAGGAAAAGGAAGGGGAAGAATGCGGGAAAGGTGCAGGGATTAAGAAGCACAATTGGTAGGTACAAAATAGACAGGGGGATGTTAAGAACAGTATAGGAAATGGAGAAGCCAAAGAATGAAATAAAGGGGGATTTCTGCAGGGAATGGGGCTACCAGATGGAGGAGGGCAAAGGGGAAAAAGTTGCGATGACTGTAACACCATAATCAAAAATTATATTTAAAATATAAAAATAAAAAATAAACATGTCAACATAAATAGCTTAAGGAAGTTAGTAAGTATTTGTGTGATTCTTTGTGATACTTTTCTTAGGATTTTTGTAATCCCCACTTTTATATATTTCTAATTTTTTTCTTCTTTTTTATTATTTATTGTTATTGTATTTTTTTGCTTATCATTGATCCACCATTATACCCCTTTTCCTCCTAGCAATCACCACACTGTTATCCATGTCCATGAGTCCTTTTATTCTTTTTGCTCAATTCCTCCACCTCCTAATCACACCCTCCCAGAGCTGTCATCCTGTTCTCTATCTATGAGTTTGTCTCTATTTTGCTTGTCAGTTCAGTTTGTTCATTAGATTCCACATGGGTGAAATCATAAGGTGTTTGTCTTTCTCTGACTGGCTTTTTTCACCTAGCATAATGTTCTCTGGGTCCATCCATGCTGTTGCTAAGGGTAAGATTTTCTTCCTTTTTATGGATGAGCAGTATTCCATTGTGTAAATGTCCCATAGTTGTTTTTTCCATTCATCTACTGATGAATGCTTGGACTGCTTCCATATCTTGGTGATTATAAATAATGTTGCAATCAACATAAAGGTTCTTATATTCTTTCAAATTAGTGTTTCAGATTTCTTAGAATAAATTCACAGGAGTAGAATTTCTGGGTCATAAGACAGTTCCATTTTTAATTTTTTCAGGTATCTCTATAGTGTTTCCACAGAGCTGCACCAATCTGCATTCCCACCAACATTGCACAAGGGTTTCTTTTTCTCCACCTCCTCACTAGCACTTGTTTGTTGATTTAATGATGATAGACATTCTGACAGGTGTGAGGTGATATGTCATTGTTGTTTTAATTTACATTTCTCTAGTAATTAGTGATGTTGAGCATCTTTTCACATGCTCGTTGGCCAACTATATGTCCTCATTGGAGAAGTGTATATTCATGTCCTTTCCCTTTTTTTTAATGGGCTGTTTGTTTTTATGGTGTTGAGTTTTATAAGTTCTTTATAAATTTTAGATATTAACCCCTTATCAGATCTATTTGCAAATATGTTCTCTCATTCAGTGCATTGTCTTTCTATTTTGTTAATGGTTTCCTTTTCTGTGAAAAAGATTTTTAGTTTGATGTATTATAATTTGTCCATTTTTTTTGTTTTTCTTGCCCAAGGTGATATATCAGATAAAATATTGCTATAAGCAATGGCTGAGATTTTACTGCCTGTTTTCATCTAGGATTTTTATAGCTTTGGTCATAACATTTAAGTATTTAATACATTTTGAATTTATTCTTGATTGTTTTATAAGAAGGTGGTCTAGTTTCATTTTAATGCAGGTATCTGTCCAATTTTTTCAACATCATTTATAGAGTAAAAAGTCTTTAGCCCATTGTCTGTGCTTGTTTTCTCTGTGAAATATCAATTTACTATAAAGATTTGGGTTTATTTCTGGGCTCTATTTTCTGTTCCCTTGATCTTTGTGTCTTTTTAATTTCAGTGTTTTTTTTTAATTGTTGTTCAGTTACAGTAGTCCCAACTTTTTCTCCATTGCTCGCCCATACCATGCCCACCCCTCACTCCCACAGTCAATCCCCACCCTGTTGTCCATGTCTATGAGTCCTTGATTTGTCACTTGACTTGCCTCTTCCTCTTCTTTCCCCCATAACCCTCTTCCCCATCCCCTCTGATCACTATCAGTTTGTTCTTTATTTCCATGTCTCTGGTTCTATTTTGCTTGTTTGTTTGTTTTGTTGATTAGGTTCCACTTATAGATGAGATCATATGGCATTTGTATTTTACCACCTGGCTTATTTCGCTTAGCATAATCCTCTCCAGATCCATCTATGCCACTGTAAAGGGTAAGAGCTCCTTCTTTCTTTCTGCTGTGCAATATTCCATTGTGTAAATGTACCACACTTTTTGATTCAATCATTTACTGATGGGCACTTAGAATCCTTCCAACACTTGACTATTGTAAATTGTGCAGATATGAACATTGTGGTGCATAGGTTCTTTTGAATTGGTGTTTCAGGATTTTTTTATTTTTTTAATATATTTTATTGAATGTGCTATTACAGTTGTCCCATTTCCTCCCCTTTATTCCCCTCCAACCTATGCATCCCCTCCTACCCACATTCCCTGCCTTTAGTTCATGTCCATGGGTCATATATATAAGTTCTTTGGCTTCTACATTTCCTATACTATTCTTAGCCTTCCCCATCTATCTTCTACGTACCATTTATGCTACTTATTCTCTGAACCTTTCCCCCCTCTCCCCTACCCACTCCCCCACTGATAACCCTCCATGTGATCTCCATTTCTATGATTCTATTCTTGTTCTAGTTGTTTGCTTAGTTTGTTTTTATTTTTATTTTAGCTTCAGTTGTTAATAACTGTGAGTTTATTGTCTTTTTACTGTTCATATTTTTTATCTTCTTTTTAAGTCCCTTTAACATTCCATATAATAAGGGCTTGGTGATGATGAAGTCCTTTAACTTGACTTTACCTGGGAAGCACTTTCTGTGCCTTTTCATTCTAAATGATAGCTTTGCTGGATAGAGTAATCCTGGATGTAGGTCCTTACCTTTCATGACTTTGAATACTTCTTTCCAACCCCTTTTTGCCTGAAAGGTTTCTTTTGAGAAATCAGCTGACAGTCTTATGGGCACTCCTTTGTACATAACTCTCTCCTTTTCTTTTGCTGCTTTTAAGATTCTTTCCTTCTCTTTGATCTTGGGTAATATAATTATGATGTGCCTTGGTGTGTTCTCCCTTGGGTCCAACTTCTCTGGGACTCTCTGAGCTTCCTGGACTTTCTAATCCTGCTCCACATATAGTGTCACAACCCAGCAACTTGGGTTGCCCCACCCTGGTGAACACCTAATGCTTTGCCTGTTACTACATAACAGGTGCGCTGAGATTAAAAAAAAATGGCCCAAATGAAAGATCAAATCAAAGCTCTAGAAAAAATATAACTAAGAGACAAAGAGACAGCCAACCTATCAGATGCACAGTTCAAAATACTGGTCATCAGGATACTCATAGAATTGGTTGAATATGGTTGCAAATTAGATGAAAAAAATGAAAGCTATGCTAAGTGAAATAAAGGAAAATGTACAGGGAACCAACAGTGACAAGAAGCAAACCAGGATGCAAATCAATAGTGTGGACCAAAAGGAAGAAAGAAACATTCAACCAGAAGACAAGGAAGAAACAAGAATTCAAAAAAATGAGGAGAGGCTTAGGAACCTCCAGACATCTTTAAACGTTCCAACATCCGAATCATAGGGGTGCCAGAAGGAGAAGAGGAGAGCAAAAAACTGAAAACTTATTTGAACAGATAATGAAGGAGAACTTTCCCAGTCTGGCAAAGGAAATAGACTTCCAGGAAGTATTTCAGGATTCTTATGGTATAATCTCAGCAGTTGAATTACTGGGTCAAAAATCAGTTCCATTCTTAGTTTTATGAGGAAATTCCATACTGTTTTTCTCAGTGGCTATACCAGTCTGTATTCCCACCAACAGTGCAACAGGGTTTCCTTTTCTCCACAACCTCACCAGCACTTGTTGTTTGTTGATTTGTTAATGATGGCCATTCTGACTGGTGTGAAGTGGTACCTCATTATGGTTTTAATTTGCATCTCTCTGATGGCTAATGATATTGCGCATTTTTCATATGTCTATGGTCCCTCTGTATGTTCTCCTTGGAGAAGGGTCTGTTTAGGTGCTTTGCCCATATTTTAATTGGATTGTTTGTCTTCCTGGTGTGGAGTTGTGTGAGTTTTACATGTTTTGGAGATCAAATCCTTGTCTGAGGTATCATTGGCAGATATGTTTCCCCATATGGTAGGTATATGTCTGTTTTTATGCCAGTACCATGTTGTTTTCATTACTATGACCCTGTAATATAGTTTGATATTAGGTAGTATGATTCCTCTAACTGTATTCTTCTTTATTAGATTGCTGTTGCTATTTGTGGCTTTTTGTGGTACAATGTAAATTTTTGAAATATTTGTTCAAGTTCTGTGAAGTATGTCATTGGTATCATGATAGGAATTGCATTGAGTCTATAGATTGCTTTAGGTAGTATGGACTTTCTAATGATGTTAATTCTTCCTAAATGTAAACACATTATGTGCTTCCATTTTTTTTGTATCTTCTTCAATATCTTTCTTCAGTATCTTAAAATTTTCCTAGTATAGGTCTTTTACATCCTTGGTTAGATTTATTCCTAGTTATTTTATTCTTTTTGAATAAATTATAAATGGGACTGTTTTCTTAATTTCTCTTTATGATAGTTCATTATTGGCATATGAAAATGCTAGTGATTTCTAGATATGAACTTTGTATCCTGCTACTTTACAGAATTCATTTTTCAGTTCTGGTAGTTTCTTGGTGGAATCTCTAGGGTTCTCTATGTACAGTCAATACATTTAAGAAGATGAAATCATATCAAGCATCTTCTCTCACAACATTTTATGAAACTAGAAATCAATCACAAGAAGACAACTGAAAAATACACAAAGACATGGAAGCTAAATGACATGTCATTAAACAATGAATAGGTCAACAATGAGATCAAGGAGGAAATGAAAAGATACCTTGAAGCAAATCAAAATCAGAACACAACAACCCCAAATCTGAGAGACACAGGGAAAGAAATCTTTAGAGGAAAATCCATTGCATTACAGGCCTATATCAGAAACAAGAAAATACTCAAATAAATATTCTAACTTTACTCTGAAAGGAATTTGTAAAAGACCCAACAAAAAAGGCCTAAAGAGAGCAGAAGGAAAGAAATCATTAAGATCTAAGCATAAATAAACTATCTAGAGTTTTAAAAATGATACCAGAGGTCAATGAATCCAAGACCTGGTTCTTTGAAAAGATACTCATCTAGAAACAAACAGGTAGGACCCAAATAAATAAAGTCAGAAATGAAGGAGTAGAAATAAAAACTGGCAACAAAGAAATACAAAGAATTTTAAGAAAACATTATGAGCAACTATATGCCAGCAATTGGACAATGTGGAAGAAATGAATAAATTCCCAAAAATATGCAATCTTCCAAAACTAAATCAAGAAAAATCAGAGAATCTGAATAGGTAGATTACACCTAGTGAAATTGGAACAGTAATAAAAAGAATAAAAAAAATAAACACCCAAAAAGGAAAAAGCAAAAGCCATGGACCAGATGGCTTCACGGGTGAATTTTAGCAAACATTTTGAGAAGAATTAACACCTCTGTTTCTCAAACTATTTCAAATAATTGAAGAGGAGGGAAGACTCAAAGCTCACTTTAGGAAGTCAGCATTATCCTAACTCCAAAGCCAGATAAAGACACTATAGAAAAAAAAAGAAAGAAAGAAAATTATGGTCCAATCTCCCTGATGAACATAGATGCTAAAATCATGAATAAAATATTAGAAAACTAAATAAAGCAATACATCAAAAGGATTATACATCATGATGAAGTGGTATTTATCCCCAGGATGCAAAGTTGGCAAAACATTCTGAAATCAATAAATATGATACACCACATAAAGAGCATGACAGAAAAAACCATGTGATCAATAGATGCAGAAAAAGCATTTGATAAAACCCAGCACCCATTTATAATAAAAACTCAGCAAAGTGGGTAAGAGGGAACATACCTAAACATAATACATCACATATTACAACCCACTGACAACATCATACCCAACTGGCAAAAATACAAGCGTTTCCCTTAAGATAAAGAACATGAGGACTTCCAGCCAAGATGGAGGCATAGGTGGATGCACTGTGCCCCCACGCACAACCAAGATAAGGACAACAACAATATGGAAGCAAAATAACAACCAGAACTGACAGAAAATTGGGGTGCATAGAAGTCCGACAACCAGGGAGTTAAAGGTGGACACAGACCAGGTCATCCAGACTGGTAGGAGGGGTGGAGTCGGGCTGGGTGAGGGACGCGGAGCAGAGAGCTGAGCACCCGGGGCACTGTGCAAATCCGCAGCAGGCAGACCCTGGGCGCACAAGTGGCGGTGGCTGGCAAGCTAGGCTGGGGGTTGTCCACCAGCAGGCCCAGCGAGGCGGCCATTGTGAAGCAAGGCACTGCGCGCAGCTCAGGGTCCCAGCACCGGGAAGTGGAGCTTTGGGGCACTGACTGAAAAGGAAGGTCCCGCGAGGGGCACAGGCCCACTCACACCAGAATTGGTGCCAGAGGGGCCCAGTTGGCTTGTGGAAGGCGGCAGAAGGATCTGAGGTCTTACAGAGAGCAGAGCAAGTGCCATTGTTCCTTCTCGGACCCCGCCCCCACATTCAGCATCACTACCCTGCGACTGGGGTGCCCCGTCCTGGTGAAAACCTTAGACCCAGCCCCTCACTACAGGAGCTGGTCAAGACCAAAAAAAAACCAGCAAAAAGATGGCTCAAACAGTTGAAGATTTGAAAGTCCCAGGTCCCATCCTTTTAAGCGACCAAGAGATAGCCAACCTATCAGATGCACAGTTCAAAGCACTGGTGATCAAGATACTCACAGAATTGGTTGATTTTGGTCACAAATTAGATGAAAAAATGCAGGCTATAATAAGTTTAATGAAGAAAAATGCACAGGGAACCAATAGTGATAGAACGAAAGATGGGTCTCACATCATTGGAGTGGACCAGAAAGAAGGA
>CM052549.1:64685584-64758578 GCA_028533065.1 Trachops cirrhosus
GCTGGAAGGAACCTAGGTGTCCATCAGTAAATGAATGGATCAAAAAACTATGGTACATTTACACAATGGAATTCTATGCAGCTGAAAGAAAGAAGGAACTCATACCCTTTGTAACAGCATGGATGGAGCTGGAAAGCATTATGCTAAGTGAAATAAGCCAGGCATTGAAAGACAAATACCATATGATCTTGCCTTTAACAGGAAACTAAACAACAAACAAAGAAACAAGTAAAATATAACAAAAGACACTGAAATAGAGGACAGGTTGTCAGTGACCAGAGGGGAGACGGGAGGGAATTTCAGGGGAGAAGGGAAGGAGGAGGGGAGGGATGGGTGGGTAGGCTGGAATGGGAATAAAGGATAGAAACTAAAAAAAAAAAAAAAAAGAATATTCAACTGGTAGGTCTAAAAGTAAAAATAAATAGAGTATATTCATCAAGAGATAGGGCTTCAGGGAAGATGACAAATATGCCCAAGGTCAATTGAGGAACTGAAGTGTTTAACAGGATACAAGACAGAAATTGAATGACAAAGACCTGGAACAAATATGGTAGGTGATCAAAGGAAGCTGCCATCTAAGAAAGCACAAAAACTCTACTCCAGATGAAATAAGTTATGAAACAGTGCTAAGATGTTGGTATACCATGGTTTACCTCTGCTCTGCCACCCCACTCTAAAGTAGTGAAGTCCTCACATAACTTCCTCGATAGGTTCTGTGAGTGTAAGGGAATCAATGTATAATGAAACTGATTTTACTGTATGTTAATTGTATATGTAAAAGTTCCTACAGCATCTTATCAACATTGTAACAAAATGATGATGAATGAAATAATGCTATTCAAGGACCTACTGTATTGACTAAGGACAGGGAAATAAAAGGTCAATGATTATAGATCATCAATTGTGTCCAAATGTAAAGGATATCATTTCATTTAGGTAATTCACATATCATTGTCCTGTTAATACTATCTAGCACATAAATTCAGGAAAAAAAAGTTTTCTTTTTTTCTGTCTATTATTCCTATGAAAAACTTCCCCCAGATGTGTAATTCTCTAAAATATGAGTAACTTCAAGAAAAAGGTTCTGAATTACTTCTACTTGGAATAATTTGAATTTCTCTTCCTTTCATTTCTCTCTCTACACTAAAACATTTTAAGTGATGTGCTTTAGTTATTTTTAAAGCAAGATATACACATTTGTAAATGCTAATATAATAAAAAAACATAAAGTAAATAACCCTTTGGCATTGACTATTTCTTTCAGTTACTTATCTTATTTGAAACTTCTTCCAGAAAAGCAAGGAAAAATTAAACCAAATTGATTCTTAATGGTGAAAATGACATTCTTTTTTCAAAAATGTAATAATAACACATGAAATGAAGGGGCATGTGAAATGCTGAGATATGATGGTTTCGAGAATTCCTTTCTAATGCAGGGAAAACTTCTGTTATTTGCCTTTACTGTTTTAACTCAGGATCTGTATGTCTTTATTACCTGCCCACCTAGATGATGACCCTGAGTATATAGGTATCTCGAATGCATTTAACATTCCCAACTCCACACATTTGTTTGATTATTATAAGCATCTCAAGACCTGGGCTTATACCCAGAAGTGCTGCTATACTTACGACAAAACAGAATTTGCCTCTACATTGTGTGACACAAGTTATTTTTAGTCGAATTGTTTTGCTGAAGCATGCATACTGGTTTTCAGATTTATGTCATTATCTCTGCTGCTGCAGCTGTAACACAATGCTGATGCTAAAACTTTTAATACAAAAGTAACAAGAAAAAAATCATATTAATTTTGTTGTTAGCCCCACACCTTTGATTTTTATTTAGACCAGCTAATTAATTACTCATTTATTTATTCAGCAAGAATTTTTAAGTGCATATCATGCCAGGAATGGTTAGATGAAGAAATGCTACAACAAAAATAAATATGCATTTATTTTTCCTCAAAATCTTTTAATTTATTTATTTTTATTGTTTTTCAGGTACAGTTGTCTCCATTTTCCCCCATCCGTCCCCCATGCCCCACCCAGCCCCACCTCCCACCCTCACTCCTACTCATCTTTGGCTTTGTCTGTGGGTCCTTTATACATGTTCGCTGATGACCCTTCCCCTTCTTTGACCCATCGTCCCTCCCCTCTGGTTATCATCAGTCTGTTCTTTATTTCAATGTCTCTGGTTGTATGTTGTTTCCTTGTTTGTTTTGTTGATCAGGTTCCATTTATAGGTGAGATCATATGGTACTTGTCTTTTACCACCTGGCTTATTTCACTTAGCATAATGCTCTCCAGAGCCATCTATGCTGTCGTGAAGGGTAGGAGCTCCTTCTTTCTTTCTGCTGTGTAGTATTCCATTGTGTAAATGTACCAGTTTTTTTATCCACTCATTTACAGATGGACATTTAGGTTGCTTCCAACACTTCCCTATTGTAAATTGTGCTGCTATGAACACAGGGGTGCATAGGATCTTTTGAATTGGTGTTTCAGAGTTTTTAGGGTATAATCCCAGCAGTAAAATTGCCAGAACAAAAGGAAGTTTATTTTTAGTTTTCTGAGGAAATTCCATAGTGTTTTCCACAGTGGCTGCACCAGTCTGGATTCCCACCAACAGTACACTAAGGTTTCCTTTTTTCCATAACCTCACCAACACTTGTTTGTTGATTTGTTAATGATGGTCATTCTGACCTGTATGAAGTGATATCTCATTTTGTTTTTTTCTAATTATTTTATTGCTATTCAATTATAGTTATCTGCATTTACATGCCCTACCCCAGCCCAACCCACCTCCTTCCCTTGCTTCCATCCCCCCTTGGTTTTGTCCAAGTGTCCTTTATAGTTGTTCCTGAGAACCCTTCTCCCCTTTCCCCCATTATCCCCTCCAACCTCCCCTCTGGTTACTGTCAGATTGTTCTTAATTTTAATGTCTCTGGTTATATTTTGTCTGCTTTTTTCTTTTATTGATTGGGTTCCAGTTAAAGGTGAGATCATATGGTATTTGCTCCTCGCCACTTGGCTTATTTCACTTAGCATAATGCTCTCCAGTTCCATCCATGCTGTTGCAAAGGGTAGGAGCTCCTTCTTTCTCTCTGCTGTGTAGTATTCCATTTTGGTTTTAATTTGCATCCCTCTGATGGCTAGCGGGACTTCATCAAAATGAAAAGCTTCTGCATGGCTAAAGTAAACATCAGCAAATGGAAAGGGGACCAACCACATGGGAAAGCATATTTGCCAATGATATCTCAGACAGGGGTTTGACCTCTAAAATATAAAAGAACTCACATGACTTCACTTTATGAAAATAAACAACCCAATTAAGGAATGGGCAAAGGACCTGAACAGACACTTCTCTAAGGAGGACATACAGAAGGCCTGGAGACAGTGAAAGGATGCTCAAAATCCTTTTAATAATAAGAATAATGGTGAAATAAAATACAAGCACTTAACAGTTGCTATAATAGAAGGTTTTATGATGCACAGTGGGTCCCCCAAAATATGTCATTATGATTTGCATTTTCAGTTTTTAAAAGGCTTCCTGGAGACTGTATACCTCACTGCAAATTAGCTTTTTTTCCAAACATGGTAACATATATGTTTTAATTTTAATATTATGGACACTTATCCTTGCCAATTTTTTTCATTTTCCCTATGTTGAATAGTTTAAGTAAACAACAATTGTATTTTGCCTATGAATGCCCACAAATTAAACAAATGCCTACAGTTTTGTGGGTTTTTTCCCCACTTACTCTCCCCTTCTCCCCTCTACCATCCCCAGGAAGACTGATGCTTGCAGCCTTTGTCCAGAAGCCTGCTGGCCTTTTCTGACAGGCTGTCTCACTTTTGGAAGACAGCTGCAGAAGCAACAGAGGGGAGGAGATGTGGAGATGGTAAAACAAAAATAAACAGAAAATATTGAGAACTTTTTGAATAAAAAGGACAGAATTGTAGCCCTGACTGGGCAGCTCCATTGTTTAGAGCATCATCCCAATACTCCAAGGTTGCGAGTTCGATCCCCAGTCAGGGCATATACAAGAAGCAACTAATGAGTGCATCAATAAGTGGAACAACAAATCAGTGTTTCTCCTTCTCTCTCTCTCACTCTCTCTCTCTCTCTTCCTCTCTCTAAAATCAATGAATTAAAAAGACAGTTAAAAAATAAAGAACAGAAATGTGTTGTTTTCTAATCCGCAATAATGTGTTTACTCACTGCTTCCTAATTTCAACTCAGTTTAGTGCCCACTGCATAGAAATGCTTTGTCAGGAGCCATAGAGAGTATTTTCTTTTTTCTCTGATGAATATGACATTCTTTTGCCAACCTACAGTCAGTGAACAAATATTTATTTTTTTATGTTTTGCCTTTGTTGGTGGAAGCTTGAAAGAGGAAATGTGTGTAGCATTGTTTAAATATGTTATTAATTTCCTCTCTTAGGGATTTATATATTTGTTTCATGAAGCATTTGCATTTTGTTCTTTTGTCCTAAGGCAAATCTATCTAAGTATACACAACATTACAAATGAAAACAAAGAAATACTACAAAATATTTTGAGCATTTTTATGATAATTCATACAATTCAGATGTTAAGTTAGTCAAAAAGAAAGATCAAAAGCCAAACACTGAAGTTTTCAGGAGCATTGATTAATAAGTACTACTATTAAATAACCATATGGCAATTATAAATACAATGAAATGCCTCTAAATTTTAGCTTTCTGCAAAGGAACTGTAAGAATTCTCAAAAACACTTCCCAGGTGAAGCAGTAAGGCATCTAATTGATTCCCACTTACTCAGACAATATTAATTGAGTTGATAATATGTAGGAAGCTCTGTGCTGGGCTGTGCAGATATAGCAAGCAACGAATCATTTCAAGGTAGACACAGTAATGAAAAGACATTTCTTTCTTTCTTTCTTTCTTTCTTTCTTTCTTTCTTTCTTTCTTTCTTTCTTTCTTTCTTTCTACTTTATAAATTATTATTTCAAAATTTATTACTGAATTTATTCAGGTGACATTGATTAATAAAATTATATAGGTTTCAGGGGTACAATTCCACAAACATCATCTGTAAATTGTATTGCGTGTTTGCCACCTCAAGTCAAGTCTCCTTCCATCACCATTTATCCCACCTTTACCCTCCTAACTCCCCTTACTCCCCTTCCCTCTGGTAATCATCATACTGTTGTCTGTGTCTGGCTGTTTTTGTTTTTGTTTTTGTTTTTTTTTTGCTTTGCTTTGCTTTACTTAACCCCCTCACCTTTTTCAATCAGACCCCAAAACCCCTTCCCCCTGACATCTGTCAGTCTGTTCTGTGTGTCCATATCTCTGTTTCCATTTTGTTTGTAAGTTTATGTTGTTCATTAGATTCCACATATAAGTGAGATCATATGGGATTTGTCTTTCTATGCCTGACTTATTTCACTTAGCATAAGACTCTCTGGGTCTATACAAGCTGTGGCAAAGGTAAAATTTCCTTCTTTGTCATAGCTGAATAGAATTCCATGATGTAAATGTACCACAGCTTTTTTTACCCACTCATCTACTGATGAGCCCTCGGGCTGCTTCCAAGTCTTGGCTATTGTAAATAAATCTGAAGTAAGCATAGGGGCACATATATTCTTTTGAATTGGTGTTTCAGTTTTCTTTGGATGTATTCCCCAAAGTAAAATTGCTGGGTGAAAAGGCAGTTCCATTTTTAATTATTTCAGAAAGTTCAAAACTGTTTTCCACAGTGGCTGTACCAGTCTGCATTCTCACCAAAATACACCAGGATTCCTTTTCTCCATATCCTGGCCAACACTTGCTTTTTGTTGAATTACTGATATAGCCATTGTTCTAGGTGCAAGGTGATATATCGCTGTGGTTTTATTGATAATTTGCATTTCTCTGATGATTAGTGATGTTAAGCATCTTTTCATATGTCTTATAGCCATCTGTATGTCCTCCTTGGAGAAATGTCTGTTCAGGTCCTTTGCCCATTTTTTAACTTCAATTGTTTGGTTTTTTATTGTTGAGCTGTGTTAAGTGCTTTGTAAATTTTGAATCTACACCCCTTATCAGATGTATCATTGGGAAATATGTTCTCCAATTTAGTGGGCTACCTTCATTTTGTTGATGGTTTCCTTTGCTGTGCAAAACATTTTAGTTTGATGTAGTCCCATTTGTTTATTTTTCCTTTTGTTTCCCTTGATTGAGGAGATATGTAAAAAAATATTGCTATGAGAAATGTCAGATTTTACTGCCTATGTTTTCTTCCAGGATTTTTATGGTTTCACAATTTGCCTTTAAGTCTTTGATCCATTTTTAGTTTATTTTTGTGTATAGTGTAAGAAGGCAAGTACAGTTTTGTGCAAGTATCAATGGTGTTAGGAAAATAAAATATATTGAATAGAGACTTTACCACATTGTATGTGCTTGCCTTATTTATCAAATATAATTGATCACAAAAATGTGGGTTTATTTTTGTGATTTCTACTCTGTTCCATTGATCTATATGTCTGTTTTTATACCAGTACCATGCTGTTTTGGTTACTGTGGGCTTGTAATATAGTTTGATGTCAGGTAATGTGATTCTTACCACTTTTTTCTCACTATTGCTGTGGTTATTTGGGTCTTTTTGTGGTTCCATATAAATTTTTGTAATATTTGTTGTAGTTCTATGAAATAGAACTATGCCATTGATATATTGATAGGAATTGCAATGAATTTATAGATTGCTTTGAGTAATATGGACAGTTTAATAATGTTAATTCTTCCTATCCATGAACACAGTATATGCTTCCACTTATTTGTATCTCCTTTAATTTCTTTGCTGTCTTCTAATTTTTTGAATATTGGTCTTTTATATTCTTGGTTAAATTTATTTCTGAGTATTTTATTTTTGATACAATTGTAAATGAGATTTTTTTCCTTAATTTCCTTTTCTGATAATTCATTGTTGGTGTATAAAAATGCAACCAATTTTTGCGTGTTTATCTTGTATTCTGCTACCTTATTGAATTCATTTATCAGGTCTAATATTTTTCAGTGGAGTGTTTAAGGTTCTCTGTATGCATTGTCATGTAAAGGCTGAATTCCTTAACACTTAAAAATTACCTTTCTTTTTTTAAGTTTGTACAGTATTCATAATAAATGCTAACAAGTATTAATAACTGTTTCATTCTATGTGACATGGTATAAAAATGGATCATGAAGAAATTTAAAAGATTTATTGTACAGAAATCATGAGCTGATTATTTTTAATGAAGTGTTTTCTTGATTTCAATGTAAGACCAAGCTGTCCACCCAGAATCTTGTTTATACGAACCACTCAGCCCTCAAGAGTGTGGCTCAGTTGGTTGGGCATCATCTCACAAAGCACGAAGTTGCTGGTTCAATACCCGGTCAGACAGTGGATAGATGTTTCTCTCTTACATCAATGTTTCTCTCCCTCTCTTTCTTCCTCCCTTCCCCTCTCTCTCTAAAAATACATACATATATACATACATACTTACATACATACATACACAAATTAATTCACAGACACTTTTGCCTTAGAATTGGCAAAGTTTGATCCTTTGAATTATTAGAAATTTCAAGTAGTGGAATATGAACTAATGAAGTTTTGCTAGTTATTTCATCTTGACAAAAGTCGTACAATTTTTGGTTTTTCTTTTTTAATGTGTGTGTATGTATATACATATTTGAGCAGTGGGTGGGTAGTAGATTTAACTTCAAACCATATCTTGCTGAGGCCATTAGTAATATGATTAAGTCTTTTATGTCACATTCTTTTAGGCAACTTTGTAGACTGTGAATTTATTTTTCTTCAGATTCGCAAGAGACTGCAAATTTCATTGAGACATCACTTTCACTGATGTATTAATTTCCTAAAAAGTACCCCTCTAACAGACTGTTCAGTCTGTTATCTGCCTTTCCACCATGGGGAACCCACAACCTCATAATCTTAGATCATAAGATTCCTAGTTATGCCAAGTTGCAGTCTGTTTTCTTTGAACTTATTGATTCTGATTTTACTTCTGTGGGTCCTTCACAGTTAAACAATTTTCATTCCGCACAACCACTTTGAAAATATTTAAAGATAGTTATCATACCTTTTTAGTTTTCTTTCTTTTTTTCTTTTTGCTTGATCCTTTTCCTTCAGACTAAAGATACCTTTTTAAAAAAATTATATCATTTTTTATGTGTCTTATCATTTAACATGAGCTTCTTCTGATGTGAGAAATTGAATGTCCAGTTTGTCTATATCTTTAAGTTTCAACACTGCTTTTTAAATTTTTTTATTGTTGTCAAAATACAGTTTTCTGCCTTTTCCCCCCACCCGTCCCTACCACCCCAGCCCTCGTCGCCTCCCTCCCCCATTTCCACCCCCCCTTGTTGCTGTCCGTATGTCCTTTATAATTATTCCTGTAAACTCTTCACCCTTTCCCCCCTTTATCCCCTCCCCTCTCCCCTCTGGTCACTGTATGCCTGTTTTCAATTTCAGTGTCTTTGGCTATACTTTGCTTGCTTGTTCATTTTGTTGATTAGGTTCCTATTAATGGTGAGATCATATGGTATTTGTCTCTCATCTCATGGCTTATTTCAGTTTGCATAATGCTCTCCAGTTCTATCCATGCTGTCATAAAGGGTAGGAGCTCCTTCTTTTTTCTGCTGTGTAGTATTCCATTGTGTAAATGTACCATAGTTTTTGATCCATTCATTTACTGATGGGTACTTGGGTTGCTTCCAGCACATGGCTATTGTAAATGAGTAAACAGCATTAAAATGAAAAGAGAACCAACCACATGGGAAAACATGTTTTTGGAGAAGTTTCGTATTTTTGTTGTTGCTAAAGGTAATGCCCGCTTTCAGGTAACTATACAGTATTGCTGATTCATATTAAATTTATTGTCAATCAAAGTTTCTATGTCTCTTTGAAGACAGATGAAAATCCATTTTTTTAACTTTTAGTACTTATGAAATTTGTATTTTGAACTATAAACTTATCTCCTATGAAGTTTCAATGTGTTTAAGTGGATTCATCTCTTCACACAGTTAAGTCTATTTCAGTTTCTATAATCCATATCAATTTTTTTGTAATCTTCACAATTTAGGACCTACTATCTGTTATCTAAGCCATTGATAATTCTGGGAATACAGAAAGATCAAGCACAGAACCCCATGACACAATTCTTTATCCAGGTTGAGATTTTTTTCTTATTCACTAGCCTGTTGAGTACAGCTGTTCAACTAATTACTAGTTGTCCTAGCCTCAGTCGACATTTCTACATCTTTTCCATTTGGGTATGAAAATCCTTGTCAGATCGTTTTGTTGTAATCCAATGCACATAATTGACAGCATTCTCTGACCAGACTAATAGCCCCTTTAAAGGAAGTCAGAAAGTTGATGTACATATTAAGAAGTTTAGTGGAGATAAAATAGGTACCACAGATCATTTGCAATGTAAATCATCCACAAGGTAGTAAAAGTCAACTGTATTTATCTAAGGGAGAATAAGGTCTGGGTGGATCCTGCTGATTCATTCTCATTCTAGGCCCCATAATTTTAGCTTTGTTTGCTAGTCACCAGAGAGGCATATCATCATGGCAATGAACAATAGAAAATGTTACAGTAGTGCTTAAGAAAAGAAGAATGAAGTTGTAGGTAATGTTGAATACAGGCTATAAGTTGTTAGAGTGATACACGAGGGTGAAGCTTTTTAAAAGTTCATTTGCAAAGCATGTGTCTTTCTTTTGGGTATTAATGTTGTCAATGAAATGTGCCAAGAGAGACTTAGAAACCTGACTGGTATTTAACAGTATTGTAATCATACCAGGTAGGAAGTATCTGCCTCTCAGAGTGGCTTGAAAAGATTAAATGAGAAATTGTCATAAGTACCCAGCATAGTTCCCTGACATAATATGAATTTATTAATCCTATCAATTCAGCAAGCATTAACTGTGTGCTCATATATACTAGATACAGGGCATTTATTTTGTATGATAACTGAGAAGCAATGTATATTTTTCTCTTGTTTATATATATATAAAACATGAATAAGATACACGTGTGTGTACACTGCACTAAATCTAGCTGGAATGTACACGACTCGTTAATGAATTTATTATATTTTCAACAAAACTATATAAAACTTAAACCAAAACTATATATGCAAAGCTAGAACAATTGTTTTTTTTCATTAATCTAGAGAACCAAAGAATTTCAGAGATTGGAGGGACCTTATAAATAATGTCCAATTTTTATATATCATATATTAGGAAACTGAGGCCAGGAGATGACTTATTAGTATGTCTTGGAGCTGAAATCACATTTGCTTGTTTTGGACTCATATTCCTAGTCAGTCAACATTATATTTCCTATTATATTGAATTTAACGAATTCCTCAAGAGGGGCCTGGCACCCTCAGACTTGTGATATGGAATCATAAACCAAAAGGTGGAAAATTCCATTCTAACCTGGCCTGTTGATTTGAATATGCAATCTTAAAAAGATGTAAGAACTTTTAGTGATGGTTCTACTTTTTTGTGTAGTTGAAATATTTTGTAGTAAGTAATAAATGCTTCAAAATTGGTTGCCCTTTATAGGCATAGTTCATCAATATGATGATGTTCATGTTCTTGAATCACACTCAATGGACCAACAAACAAACCTATTTGGAAAGGGAATTGCCCACATAAGGCATAACCTTAAGGGAGCTGAAAAGAATCAGTGAAAAATAAGAAGCTAAACTTTCCTTTCTGGAGAGTCAGCTAGTTAGTTGTGTTGAGTCATATCTGATGTGGAGGTGTTGTTAAGGAGGTGGTGGTGATGCCCAAAGAATAGGAATGATGTAGTGAACCTTGTTGTAATGCTGATTCAAAATTCTCTTCCACTGGGTGAAATTCAATGCTTAGGGATAAGATTCTCCTTCAAGGAAAAGTTGCCTACCAATTCAAGGTCATTTTCTTTTTTTTAATTTTATTTTTTTATTGTTGTTCAATTACAGTTGTCCCACATTTTTCCCCATTGCTCTCCCATACCCCATCACCCCCACTCCCACAGTCAATCTCTGTCCCATTATCTGTTTCCATGGGTTGTCTATTCATGTTCCTTGACTTGCTCCTTCCCCTTGTTTCCCTCTTTATGCTCCTTCCCCCTCCCCTTTGGTCTCTGTCAGTTTGTTCTTTATTTCCATGTCTCTAATTCTATTTTGCTTGTTTGTTTCTGTTATTGATTAGGTTGCACTTATAGGTAAGATCATATGGTATTTGTCTTTCACCACCTGGTTTATTTCACTTAGCATAATGCTCTCCAGTTCCAACCATGCTGTTGTGAACTGTATGAATTCCTTCTTTCTTCCTGCTATGTAGTATTCCATTGTGTAAATGAACCACAGGTTTTTGATCCACGCATTTACTGATGGGTACTTAGGTTGCACAGCTAAAGAAAACATCAACAAAATGAAAAGGGAAGCAACCGTGTGGAAAAACACATTTGCCAATGATACCTTGGGCAAAGGTTTGATCTCCAAAATATATAAAGAACTCACATGACTCCACACAAGGAAGACAAACAATCCAATTAAAAATGGGCAAAGATCTGAACAGACACTTCTTCAAGGAGGACATACAGAGGGACCATAGACATGTGAAAAAAATGCTCAACATCACAAGGCATCAGAGAGATGCAAATTAAAACCACTATGAGATACCACTCCACAGCAGTCAGAATGGCCATCATTGAGAAATCAACAAACAGCAAGTGCTGGTGAGGCTATAGAGAAAAGGGAACTCAAGGTCATTTTTTAAACACCACACAGCTTGTCTTTGTGCCAAAATTTTCTGCTTTTATTTTTATTGTTTTTGCTTTAAAATATGCCTTAGAACATGGGTTTTATGATTCCTGTTTTTTGTATGTTATTAGACCCCACCCCAGGGCCATTGTACACAAAGGGCTATTAGGATGGACAACTGGGCAGGAATAAGCGTCAAGGAGGCTGCAGCCTATGTACAGAAAGGGAAAAGGCAGTGGGCTGGGAACTTTTCTATCTGGGCACCAAAACAGATTGTAGAAGGTGGAAGAGGCAGCTGGACTTCAGAGGTCACAGAATGAAACCTCCTCTGTTTTACAAATGAGGAAGCTGAGGCCCAGAGAGAAAATATTCAGTCCAACACCAAAGATGTATTGTCACAGTTCACCTTGAAACTTAGATAATTTGATAGTGGATTCAAACTGAAATATTTTAAGTATACAGAAAAATATATAAAGTAACAGAAACACCTGTTCATCATCCCCCTATGTCAAATCTTAATTTATTGCTATATTTTTCTTAGACTTTTTAAAGAAATAAACATTGGGGAAGCCTATTGGTTCATATCCCTAATCCCATCTTCTCTCACCATCTTTCTCCAGAGCTAACTACACAGCTCCATTCCCTATGCATGGCTTTATAATTTTACTACGTGTAGACATGCCACAAACAATACCTGATTTTTTTCAGCCTGTTACAAACATTATCAAACTGTATGTAGTCTTCTACAACCTGTTTTTTATTTTTATTTATTTATTTTGCTCAACTTGTTTCTGAGATTTCTCTGTGTTGAAACATGTGGCTACAGTTAATTCAGTTTATCTGTAAATGGAATTCCAATGCAGAACCATACCACAAGTGACCCATTCTTCTCTGTGGATAGGTGTTCAGGTGAGCATTTATATGCATTTCCTTTGGTGCTAGTGTGAGTGTCTCTAGGTTAGACTCTCCCTGCTGGTGGGCTGTGAAAGGGTGTAAGTGAGCTGCTCTCAGGCCTGCACTACAGATGGGCCTAGGGCAGCTGGAGCCCCTGGGATGGTGGCTACAGGCTTCTGGCAGCCTCATCCTTTTAACATGGGATAATGTACAATATACCCAATCACTTTCTATTTTTGCCAAGATGTGAATAGGTTGGGAAGCTGTGTTCTAAGTGGTTCTCAAATGCTATCATGCTTCAGAATCACCTGGAGGGCTTATGGAAAAGATTGCTAGACCCCAGCTCCAGTATTTCTGATTCCATAGATTGGGACCAATGTATTTGCATCCTAACAAAGTCCCAAGTGATGCTGATGTTCTTGGTCTAGAGACCACATCTGAGAGCTACTAGGGTATATATTTAGGGGTTGATTAGGAAGTCATAAGAAGTCCCAACTGATTATTCAAATGCCTTTGTATTATTGCAAAATGTTTCATCGTAATTAGTATATCATAATTAGTATATCACATATGTAATATAATTTTAAAATAAACTTTATGATTTTATAATCTAGCAGCTTGGTATTTGCATGCTTTTGTGTGAAAGAAAGATGGGGAACATTTAACCATGCTCAGAAACAATTTCTCTGTAATCATAAATTCAGCATTCCTTTCTGAGTGCTTGGGCCCAGGGAGAGGGCTTTAGAAAGACAATTGAACGAGAAGAGCAGTCTGCCCTTCCTTGTCCTGTTATCTTTATGGTGTAGTCAATAGGTGCATCACCCACTCACGAAGAAAGGAAAGCACAAAGGGAAATGTTGCAGCTAGAGCATTGTGAGCTCTCAGCAAAGTTGGAAAGTAATCAGAATGTTCCTCCAATGTTCTTTGGGTCAATGGCATCTTTCATGATGTCCACTCTGGTTCCTGTGCCTCCTGTTGCACTGAATGCAGTGCTCAGCCTTCTCTGCAAAGCTCTGCCTTAAGAACTTTCCTCCCTCTTCCCCTGCTCTTCTCAAAAGTATCTCTTTCTCTCCAGTTACGGGGATAACATGCTACTCATACCTTCAGTAAAAATGGACAAATGAAATAAAGTCTTCTGCAATCAACAAATCAAGCTGGGAGGGAGAAGTGCTGAAATGGACCTCCACTCCCACCTCCACCCCTAAAACACTCTTGAAATTGGGTCACACCTGCTGTGAAGTAGCACCTTCTCCTTGCTCCCCATCTTAGTGAATGACACTAACATTCTCCAGTCAGAAAATGATGGCTCATCATTGACTCCTGCTTCTCACTCATCTCCCATACCGAGTCCCTATTGATTTGCATCTGTTGACCTCAGCCCATTCCACTTCCTCCACCTGCATCCACACCCCGCCCTGCTCCTCTGGAGGATGACGATAACGTCCTAAATGCTCCCCGTTCTTGCTCTATTCTGATCCATTCTTCACACAGTAGCCACACTGACCTTTCAAAATGGGAAAAAAGTGTGTTACTCCACTCTAAAAATCCCCCCTAGGGGCTTCTCTCTGCTCTGAGAGGTAAATCCAAACATTTTAGCCCAACATGACCTGCTCTCCATCAGTCACATCAGGCTTCTCTCTCTTTTTTTCCCCATTGCATTGGATTCACTCCTGCATTAAACCCTTTGCACAGGTTCTTCCCTTTCCTCCTCCACCTCTTTGCTCATCTCCTTGATAACTTGTACCACCCTTCAAGTCACACAGGGCAGGCTCATTGACAATCCTCTCTCTACCACACTGGGGTTTGATCTCATGTGAAGAGCAGTCTTGTACCCTCTCTCTTTCTTCATGACTCTCCTAACACTTCTAATTATGTATTTATTGCTTGGTTTCCCTAATGGGCTGTTAGCTTAATGAGAGCAAGATCCTGGCCCTTCTATTCTAAGTACTGAATCGCCAGGGCCTGGGGTAGTGCCTAGGGGCCACTCAAAAAATGAAGTAAATATCTGTGGCTGATTTATTTAAATTCTTGACTACATTTCTATATGTTAATTACACACACACACACACTTATATATGTTTAAATTTTTCAAAATAATTTAACTCTAAACTTGGGTCAATTTCCCTGGTTTAATAACTCAACAGCAATAGACTAGAGATCAAATTTGTATGACTTATTTTTATGTTGTTTATGTTTTATGTTGAGTGGCTGAAGCCAACTAATATGTCACTGAAGAGTAAGAAGAAACATTTCATTAGCAAATAGTTCTCCATGTCTGTCTTTCCTATTAGTAACATTACGGAAGATAGCACCTGTAGTGTGCATGATGGGATTTGAACTTGGGATTTTGCCCATCAGTCAGCAGATTAACAAAATTAACAAAACTCAACCCTCAAGTGATAAAGTGAATTTTAGAGAATGCAATCAGACTCTGTAGGAGAGTAAGAACATAATGTTGAGCTCATAATGTCTAGACCTAGAGTAAGTAAATCTCAAGGTTTTTAGGTTTATTTGAATCTGACCTAATATTTAAAAATCTAGACATATATATATATGTGGAAGTGATTCAAGAACAAAATTTAGATTTATAGCATCCACATAGTTTTTGTTAAAATAAATATGATTAATCTAAAAATATATGAAATATAAAATAGATATTTAATCTAAGATCATGAAATTCTTGAAACAATTATAATGTCATACATTAAATATGGGTTTTGGACAAAGCAATTTTATGTAGTAAAAACCAATTGGTTTGACTTCAGATACCACCCTTTGACCTTGGACAGATTCTGGGTTTGAACCAGCTGTGCTTTGTATAGCTGAGTGACCTAGCAAATTATCCTTTGCAGCCTTAGTTTCCTCATCCATAAAAAGGACATTATGATAGTTTCCGTCTCATCCAACTGTTTAACGTGAAATGATATAACTCTTCCCTCGAGTTGCAATGGCCTCCTGGATGGCCTTGCAGATTCTATGACCTGTCCTCACCACAAAAGCCAGAGTGACTCTTTTAAAATCTGCCAAATCCCTCCACTCATTTGCTCAAGTGGTTCCTCACTTCCATCAGATTGAAGCCTAGCAGGGCCTCCAAAATCTGGCCCCTGTAATCTCTCTAATCTCACCTCCTACTTTCTCTGCTTTATCTGTCCCAGCTACAGTGGCCTCCTTGCTATTCCCTGAACACACCAGGAAATTCCCATCATGGGCCGTTGGACTCCGTCCCTCACCTCCTTCAAGTCTGCTCAGGTGTCACCTTCTTATGCGACCTGCTGACTACTCTCTACAGCATTGTACTCCTGCCCCCCCAGCAGTCCCCTTTACCCTCGTCTTTGTGCTGTTTTTCCATCACTCATTATTTGCTCTATTTCTTAGTTTGTTTCCCTCCATTACATTGTAAGCTTTATGAGAGCAGAAATCTTTATTTGATTCAATCACCTAGGACAGTACCTGACATACAGTGTTCAATACACATTTGATGAGTGAATGAATTTTCAATGAAGTAATTAGTATAGCACCTGGCACAACCAGAGAAAATCCTGACCAGTTTCCCTTTTGATTTAATCAGGGGAAGAGATTTTACATTGCTATTTTAAAGATATAGAACAGTAAGGGAAAAATGAATAAGAGAAAGAGAACAAGCAAAGGGGGAAGAAGGGAGGACAAAAACACAGACAAGTGACATGGCCCTTCAGTGGCTGAGACAACAGACAAGTTGTGCATTGCTCTTATTAGGCTGAATGACACTTAAAGAAAAATATTAAACCATGAACAAAATTTGCCTGACAAACATAAATGTTGTATCCTTTGTGGCCATGAAAAGACCCACATTATCAGATTTTAAAAAGCCACGTTATATATAACACATTGTTTCCTTTTTTTGTTTTCCACAGTGGACATACATTTATTTTATCAGTCATTTTAATCATGTGGAAATAATAGTAATTGACGTAAAGAGTATTAGAACATGAAAATGCTCAGTTTCCTTGACTTTCATACATGTTTTCTTGATCACGTACAACATATTGCAGAGGTTTTCTAACCTTTCATTACTGCTGGTGTGTGTGTGTGTGTGCGCGTGTACACGTGCGCGTGCTCACCTGACCACCAAGTGCTGGCGTTTGGAAGTTACCATTAGTCTAATTATACTGAATGCAAAATCACTAATGTTTAAAGCACTGATCGACTTATTCTTAGAATTTCGGACAAGCCAGCTTAGTAATGTTGTCTAAATAAACGCAGAAACACTGAGCATATTCACCCAATTCATTCTCTAAGGACAACTTTATAGAAGCTGGATACCAAGATTAGTTAGAATCACTAAAAGGGCAGACATATAAAATAACAAAAGTCAGAGAAAAAGTAAGTAGTCTGCAGAAAAGCAATGTCACTAAACATGACGGGTGGTCATGCCGCAACCAAATCCATCAACCAAACAGCTGTAATACACAGAGTGATGTGTTACTCTAAGGACTTTTTAGGTACTTGACTTTCTTTTTGCCAGCTATTATCCAAAATTGCTAAGGCTTCTTAATTAAAAGTATTATCCTATAACTGTGAAATCTATATCCTGCATTATTTTCTAATTTATGAAGCCTATTTCTCTTAAACATTGTTCTGAACTTTGTTTTAAGATGATAGTAATTTTTATTTTGGAAATTACAAAAACCTAGTGTACTTCAAGAACTCTGGTACAAATTACCATCTGAAATTGGATGATTTTCTTAGTATAAAATCACAGTTGCATCCAGGAAAAATGTAATGTTATGAAATTTGAAATTAAAAAAGACTTATTAAATTTAACCAAAAATGGAATCCACTGTTTACTTCAGCAAGAAATATTTTTCATTTTCCTACATGTATATGCTTCCTTTTCTCTATATGTGTGTGCAGGATCAAACCTGTAAATTAATAATACAGTTTTTTAGCAGTAGCAGTTGAACAGTTGAGATAAATAGGGGACCTTTGCTGTTTGATAGGGGACACGTGGCTTTGAGCACGTGCAGACTTAGTCTGATATTTTAGATGTTCTGTGAGAATGGAAAACACACTGGATGTCATAACTTAGAAAAAAATGGAAATGTCTTGATAATTATATATTGAACACATGGCAAAAGTGTACATTTTAATATGTTGGTTTAAATAAAGTATACTATTAAAATTAATTTTGGTTTATTCTTCCCATTTCAATGTGGCTATTAGAAAATATAAACTTACATTTGGGGTTCACTTTTGTGTCTTGCTTTATATTTCTATCAGGCAGTGCTGATCTACAGGTCTAGGGGGGCACAGTGGGTTTTAGTAGACGCGCTCTCAGGTGGTGTGCAGTGGTGCTTTGAATCACGTTATCTTTCTCATGAGTAGATCAAACACAAAGGAAAACATTTTTCATGCCAAGGATGTGAAAATTATTTCATTTAAAATGTTCATTTTAAATAAAATGTGCATTAGTTATTTTCAACAATTTCCTCAGCTAATTTCTTAAGGTTATATATATATATATGTATATATATATAAAACATACATATATATAAACTTTATATATATAAACTATTTTTGTTTATTAGTATAAAAGTCGTCACTGAAAATATTTAGTCTTTAAAAAGTATATTGTATCCATACAAAACATTAATATTTTATTTCTCTTTATTTTTAGTAATGTTTCTAAATACTCTTAAAGCCACATGAGTATTTTCATCTTCATTTTCAATTTTTCAAAACAGAAGTTTAAAGGAAAACAAAATTAATCTCTCTTTGGCACAGTCTGTCTTTCTCTCACAGGGAATATTAGTTGGCCAAAAAGTTCATTTGTTTTGTTCAGTAAGATGGTTCTAGTAGTGCTTAGCTGTCTTTAACTTCATTTGAAACAATTTTGTTAGATTTTATTGTGACAGCTGTCATACCAGCATTCATTTAAAAAATTATCAAAATTGGTGAATTTTTGTGTAGCCATTTTAATATTGAAGATGGAAGATAATATACAACACTTTTGGCATATTATGCTTTATTATTTCAAGAAAGTTTAAAAATGCAAATGAAATGTAAAAAAAGATTTGTGCAGTGTATGGAGAAGGTGCTGTGACTGGTCGAATGTATCAAAAGAGGTTTGCAAAGTTTCATGCTGGAGATTTCTTGCTGGGCAATGCTCCATGGTCAGGTAGACCAGTTGAAGTTGATAGCGATCAAATATAGGCGTTAATTGAGATCAATATTATAGCACTTGGGATAGAGTCAACATACTCAAAATATCCAAATAAATAAAGTTATTGGTGAAAATGAAAAATGTGTCCTTTATTTTACAGAAAAAAACATATGGACTTTTTGGACAACCCAATATAATGAAAGTTGCTTATAGAACGCTGCACACTCACAGCCACAAGTATATTTTGCTTATGGAGCATTTTTCAAAAAAAAGTTGGAAAGAAGCATGTTTTCAATCATTTCAGAATAAACCAAATTTTGTTTTTATTTTAACTTTGTCTTTGAAATTTGGACAGAAAAGCAGAATATCTATAATTTTCTTTTTAAAGATGATAAATGGTGTTACCTATACGGCCATCCCTAAGATTATGACTAAACAAACATGTTTACTTTCAGAGATCCTTAAAACATAGTATTAAAATGGATACCTAATGTTAAAAACTGGAGGAAGAGCCCTGGCTGGTTTGGCTCAGTGGATTGAGTGCCAGCCTGAGAACCAAAGAGTCACTGGTTCCATTCCCAGTCAGGACACATGCTTGGGTTGTGGACCAGGTCCCCAGTAGGACACGTGTGAAAGGCAACCACACACTGATGTTTTCCTCTTTCTCCCTCCCTTCCCCTCTGTTTAAAAATAAATAAATAAAATCTTGTAAAAAAAACTGGGTGAAGAGAAGTTTGTAGCAGGAGTATGGATTTGAATAAAAGTGGCTAAGGAAGTGGGGGTGGGGGAAGAGTCTGCCGTTGACTTCCAAACTAGGCTTTAGAAACAGAATGACAGGTGGTCTCTAGAATGCTTTCTGCTTTGTTCACAGATGCATTAGTGGCCGGGTCTTTGTCAGGTTCGAAGGAGGGTGGGTCACAATGCACAACTAGTCAAGACACAAGTCAGGGAAGTGGGGGGAAGGGAAGAGCTGTCAGAGATGTGAGCGGCAAGACGGTGGAGGGGTCTTTGGAGAAGAGATACTCCGGGGTCTTCAGGGGGTGTGCTCCAGGGGTACATGCAACACTAAATTTATTTGGGACTAGGGAAAGCTCATCCTAAACTTATTTTACTCATAGTGTTAAATTTTCAAGTAAATTGTTAAAATGAAACATGAGCCAAAGCAAATTAAAATTAAAAGCAAATTCTGCATATACTGAAAAAGTATAAATTTATACTAACCTGACACAATAACACAAAATTCTGCGAGGCTTTTAAAAACATCTGCATTTCTACCTTTGTTCTGAGATGAAATACATTTCAGAAGCCCTTTCCAGATGTCTGACTGCGTGTACTCTGTGTTTTGCATGCTGTCTGTAAGACACTGGTGTAGTAAGTTGCTTTAACGTGGGAGCATGTGCTACAGTTTTAGTCAAACATTAAACAAATCATATATGGCTTTGCTCCTGGATTGTGCCAGGAGTTTATATATGAATAGAAATCAAAAACAACCACAGGTTCTTGCTAAAGAAATACACTTTGGAGTTTAAGGAACACTTCACAAACTCTATATATACAAAAAGCAGTGGAAAACTCAAAAGCAAAGTTGAGCAAATGTGAAAGATAGAGGGATTTGTCCAGATCAATTGAAGATGAAGGAATAAAAGATCTATGTATGACCTACAAAAGGGCCAGCCAATCTATAACCTTCCCAAGACTTTAACCTATCTGACCTATCTCCAATATCCAGAAGTGGAGGATCAAAGCTTCCAAATCAATAGGTTAGGCACCACAATGGAAAAAATCAGAAGATCTTAACTGAAATACAACCCAGCACCTTGGTGATAGCAGGGAGCCCAGCAACAGCCAGAATGTGGAAATCAGTCCAAGACAGCCAACACTGTGTGGTCCCACCTGGTGCTCCTTCCACCCAAAGGTCCCCAAACTTGCACAGTTCTTGCAATCTGAAAAAAAATAAATAAATAAAAACTTATCTTTGCAACAAAAGATCAGGGAGCCTATTATCATTTCAAGTTGCTCCAAACTGATCCTTTTTTAGTCATCTCTAACACTTCAGGTAAAATGTACAGGAGCCCCTGGCCTGGGGCATATGTCTCCTTGTCTTTTGTCATTCAGATTCAAGGCTTACTGGCAAAAGTAAGTCATTTTTGCCTTAGATTTTTGCCCAGCAGTTCCTGTTTCACCAGCTTCATTTCTGTTAAGTTTTTGAATTTCAAGGCTTGCAATTATAAAGCCCTTTGAATAGAAACCCTAGAGACCCTCCGTATTATGCCATCAGGTTCCAATACATGTGTTAGTAATGTTAAGTAAGAACTAAAGCCTACTTATCTGAAACAAGGAACCGATAGTAGTAAAAGCTAAACTACTTTTGAAGATAAAATTATGTATGAACTAAAATATAATAAAAATGCATAAATACCATCAGAACTCATCACTGCAGTTATTATGAATCACTAATTTCTACTCTTTAACTATATACCTCCAATAAAATTGCTTTAGAAATTTGATACATCTTGGAAAGTGGTTTCAGGTTGAATGCTATAAAACTGAATTTCAGAAAAATGATAATATTTTCCTTTTTAAGCTTCACTCTTTTTTCTGTGGCCATATCCTTTGAAACATCTGATTATTTGTCTTCAATTTTCCTATTATTTCTTACCCTTTTAAGTAAAGACAAATAAACACACACCCACAACCTCACCCTTAAAACAAAGGATGGTGAAACTTTTGGTTATGTTTCTAGTATCTCAAATGAACATTTTGGGTGCTGATCATGTTACACAGTCTCCTGTGAGTTACTCCCACCTTCTCTTTATCTTGTATGTGTGTGGGTATCTGTTTGTGCTCAGTGGGGCTTAGAATTGAAGACTATATTCTATACAATGCATCCATTCTATTAAGAGCCAAATTCTTATCTTGCTTTGAACCCTCAAGGATCATTGACTTCAAAAGAATATATTATGTTACAAAGTGGCTCCATACAGCTGTAGAGAAAGGCATAAAATTGGTCCTGAGAGACTGGTTCCTCAATTCAATGTGATGTTATTCTGCTGCATACATAAGTAGCCCTGTATTCTCTCTGGTGAATGAGTGTTTGTGTGTGTTTGTGATTCAGCAGACTTGGACAAAAGAGAATTCTGGTATTCTTTCTCTGATTATTCTCAGGTCATAATTGAGATGATATCAAAATAAAAACTCATTAATATTTAAAACTGAAAGCTGTTTCATGACTTATGTTATCTTTGAAGTACAACTAAGAAGTCAGATAAAAGAAAAAGATCCATTGTGAATACAAGACTAATTCTGTAGGTGCCTTCTAAACCAAAAGGTTCCCAGAAAATTAGTTTGCTTGTTTACTTGTGGTCATTATGAAGGAGGTCTCAGCTAGACAATAAAAATCCCGTGTAGTTAATGAAAGAAGTGTATGATCACTGCTTATGAATGCCAACTGATCCACATATATACACAAACGGATACATAAGTTTCATTGTTTTGTCGTTTCATAGGTCACTCTAATGTTTCCAAAGAAATCTGAAATCCTACATACTGACACATCTCTTTTAACCTTTCCCTTGCACAATCTAATTATGCAAAATAATTTTGGATTTGCATTTTTCTATACCATTTTTTCACAAAATATATTTTATGTTAAATAGGTGTTTAGCAAAAATTAGAGTAAGACAAGGTTCTAAGGTCAAATATATTTGGGACATTTGGGGATAAAAGAATGTTAACCAAATTTCTTTAGTACTTTGTAGAACCTCCACTTTGCAACACTACTCCGCAAAAATAGGATATGGAGTATTCACCATACTCACAGACCCAAAGCCACTCTGCTATCCCAGCCCTGCCTCAATATTATTGGCATTTGGCAGGAATTTTTGAACTTCTAGTATATACATTTATGTTAAGTAAGGAGCATTTCATTTGGTTCTTTTAAATTTCCCCTTCAACATTATTCAATCTTTTGGTTAATTTCTCAAAAATGAGCACCACTATCCAGTCTCAAATATACTCACAATTTTGCATTATTTGTCATTTTGGATTTGTACTGGTGACTCAATTTGGCATTTATCCAGTGGATAAAAAATAGAAGGTTTTCCAGTTCTAGACATTTAAACATTTCCAGAAGATTATGTATGGGCATAACTAATGAGGCTAAAAGATGGTAGCCTCAGTTGTAAACATAGTAACAATATTTGCTGGAAAGACATTGATATTTTTATTCGTACCCTTAGATGCTGTTGGTATCCATTATATATTGTTGTTAGAAGAACTATAATCTTATTATGTAATCATGTTGCAAATTTACATTAAATAAAACAATCATATTTGGACACACAGTTGATTGCTATATAGAAAAAGAAGCACAGTGCAATGAGACAAAGACAGTCATTAGTCCCACTTTTCTTCACACTATGCAGTAGGCATTACTTGCATTGTGGTTATTCTTTACCATTGTTTTTATAAAGAACAGTAGGATAGCAGAACAAGTGAACTTCTATTAGGAGTTTTCATAATTCATAATTAGGAGATTTCTGCACCTAACTTCTGAGTATATGATGCACAATTTTCTGGAAAAAAAATAGTGCAATAAAAAGCATCATATGAAAAATGACTTCCATAACATTTTTCCAGTCCTCTGATTTTGATTCATAAGAAAACTTATGTAAATACTAACACATGCTGAAAAGAACTGTATATTTGTTCATGGGAATATTTTATAACTAGGTGGGAAATATACAAAAAGATGTAACCTTAAAACTAGGAGATTTTGTGAATGTTATGGGCAGAATTTTATTTATAAGTGACCAAAGCAAATATTTCTCCATGTTTAATAAGTTATGCTTTTACTATTCCAGTGTCTTAGATCTGCAAATCTTGTTATGTGAAAGTTATAAATTAAAAGCGGACTTAACTATTCTGCCCTGGCTGGTGTGGCTGTGTGGTTTGAGCACTGGCCTGTGAATCACAGGGTTGCCAGTTTGATTCCCAGTCAGGGCACATGCCCAGGTTGCAGATCATGTCCCCAGTAGGGGGCGCACATGAGACTGGCAACCACAGACTGATGTTTCTCTCCTCTTTCTCCCTTCTTCTCTGTCTCAAAATAAAATAAATAACATCTTTTAAAAAATTAAAAAAGAAAGTGGACTTAATTATTCTTACAAGAAAAGTAAAATGAATATATTAAAATAAGACTAATTTTATTTGTCTTTTTTATACTTCTCTCTGGCTATACTTACATAATTCCACAATTTATATAATTCTAGACAATATAATAATAATACATGCTATTGGGTACCTGAGAATCCACAAGTGAAATTAAAGATAAAAATTGGACGTTGTAGTGAGTGGTATACAAACATAACTCAAGAGTTAGAGACAGAATTTCCAAATAATGTAATGCTTTCCTATCCATGTTTTGCTCTTTCCAACATATATTTCTGAATAAAAACATGAACATTTACTTGAATTTTATGGTTGCTGTTTTACATTTTCCCCAGGAAAATAATGGTATCACATAAAAATATACTTTAAAGTGTGTTTAAAAATGTAGAGAGTACACACAAATTACCTAAATTAGAAGTTAGTGAAGTTAAATGTTAAAAAGCCCTTAGCAGAGCATATTAAGTAGGAGCTGCTATGATATTCTGTTTACATAGGTGATTTTAAGACTAAGGTGAATATTTTATACTGATGTCCATAGTTTGAAATTTTATGTGAAATGATTGCCATTGTTATTATAGCTGTAATTCATCATTAGTATTAGTAGGACTACTAGTAGTAATATCACAATCACTGTTATTATTTGTCATAAAACTTCTGTGAGAACTTTTTGAACATTAGTGGCTGTCTTTCAATATTAGAGCTCACAGGTCCAAATTAAGATATATTTAGTTGACCATATTTGGAGTCTAGTTAGTTTGTTATTTAACTATGTGAATAATCTCACAATTTAAGATCTCTATTAGCCATAGGTCCACCATGGCTGCAAAAGTCTACTATTGCAAAACAGTTTAGGCAACAATTAGTTCAAAGTGTAAAAGGGTGTTCTCATTAAATGTTCTCACAAAGGTATTAGGAACCTATTCAAAATTGGAGAATAAGTTCTTCTATGTTGTTTCATTGTTTAAGAGGACTTCAATAACATCACAAGCAATTATATGTATTGTGCACTGCACTGTTTATTTTTATTTATCTTTTTTAGGGGGATTAGTTTAGAGTTTTATTTATCTTTTTTCCATGATCATTTACCGCCCCATACCCTCTTCCACTGCCACCCACTCCCCTCCCCTCTGCAACCACCACACTGTTGTCCTCGTCCCTGAGTAAGTTTTTTCTTTCCTTTTTGGTTAAATCCCTCCAACCCTCACCAGAGCTGTCGATATTATATTAGTTTCAGGTATACACTATAGTGGTTAAACATTTCCATAACCAATGTTTTCATTGAGGACAGTCATACCCCACAGGACATACCAACAGCTACTTTTCTTCTGTTTTGATCTCCAAATCTGTGTTTAAACTGTCATTAATTTCCATAAACTCACAGATGAAATCAGTCAGCATTTTATCTGAGAAATATATACTGTGTTTAATTTAAAGGTGATAACTAAAGCTGTAGATCACATAAAGTGTGCTGTTTTCCCAAGTTCTCAAGAATATAATAAAAATAAGGAGGAATAGTTTATTTATGGATATCCATACTTTTATAATACCATTGGGGGATAACTCTTAAAATATCATTCTTTACTTATGAGAAAAATTTTCTTCAGTGATTTACTTTTAATAATGACTAAAATAGAATAATTTGAAATATAACTACATTAATAAAATATTGATTTATAAAAATAAATACAGGAAAATATCTGAAGTATTAATAGATCTGCATCTGTAAATTATCATTTTATCTTATTCAAATTGTTAGCTTAAAATAGAATCCCATAAAAATGTATAATTGTGACACGGTAGTAAAAAGCTATGAAAATTTCTGGGTGAGTGGAATAGGGAAACTGAGATAAGAAAATTAAACAAGGCCAAACAGTTTGAGCAAATTATAGTCAGCTGGTGAATTGCAAGACCTTATCTCCCTTAACCAAGAACAGTTGAGAGTTAATGGTTTATACCTCTGGTCCGTAACCAAAGAATGCATAGTTTAAATCTCCCCGGCCTGGGAAATAAAAAACAGAGGCCAAATTAATGTCACTTGTGCCAGCTAACCCAAGAACAGATACAGGCAGGGGAACATATAACAAAAGCTCCATTAAAAGCCAGACAGACCCAAGATAAAAGTAAAACAGTATGGCAGACTAAAGAATATTCCCAAACCTCCTATGCACTCATTTTGACACATCAGTGTACTAAAAATGCATCTGGAAAGCTGATGAATATTCTGCTGAAACCCTCCCCAAAGATTCTCATCCACAGAAAAAAGATAAAAAGCCCTCAGGACAAAGACTTAGTACAGGTTCACTCTAGATCAAGTCCAATTCCCTCCCCAGGCAAGAACTTTTTACTTTTTCCTAATCTCTAAGAGTTTCCACAACACTTGCAGCCAGGGCAGCAGTGGGCAGTGACCGCTTGCCTGGGCTTACCCCCGTTCCTGTCTCCAGGTTTCCCTTTTTCTCTGACTTCCCAGTGAGCTAAAAGCAACCACTCTGGCTCACTTCTGTCACTGTGACCTTCACTTCTCAGTGAGTTAACAGCAGCCCCATCTTGGCTCATTCCTTTACTATAACATTTCTAGGCAGTCAAAGAGAACACTGCCTAGGCTCTCTCCTATTACTTCTATCCTAAGTCCTTCCTTTATTTCACAGCCCCAGCTTTAATAAACATATTCTCAAAATCACCTGGACTCGTACTGTGAAATCTTTCCTACATGAAGTCAAGAACTCACACACTATAGGCCTGCCTGAGGCAGACCCGCTCCAGGCTGGTCCCTGTCTGGTAATATAATCATTATATGATTCTTAGAAGACAAAGTGAGTCAGAAGTATTTAAGATGCCCTCACTGCAACAAAGAGCTAAAAAACTTCATCTATTCAGTAGTAAATAATGTAAAAACAGTCAATTAGGAAAAATATATAGGTATAAACAAATATATACCATATTTATATACATGAAAGGAGTGTGACAACTTGCATCCAAATAAAGCCTGCATTATTGATATTTTGTGCCTCTTCATTAAGTTAGCATGAAGAAAATATGTAGAAACTCACCCCGCAACCCATATAATATTATCTGCTTCACTGAGTTACAACCTCAGTGCAATCTTACAAAATAAACTGCACAATGTTACTAAACAGTGGAACTTTTTCTTCAGTTCCAAGGCATGCATACACACACACACACACACACACACACACAAATTCTAGTATAAACATTAACTACTGGATTCCACTGGTGAAATCTGGTGAAAATCAGTATTTCTTTATAATTAGGGATGTCTGCTACAATAATATTATTTAAAAATATCTCAACTAATGCCATCTTCATTCTTTTTTTTCCTTTTTAAAATTTTTTTGTTAAACTTATTGGGGTGACCTTGGTTAATGAAATGTATATAGTTTTCATGTGTATGATTCTATAATGCTTTATCTGTTTATTGCATTGTGTATTTCCACCCAACATCAAATTTCCTTCTGTCACTATATATTTGACCTCCTTTACTATGGCCCCCTCTTCCCCTCTCGTAGCCATCATACAGTTATCTTTGTCTGAGCTTTTGTTTGTTTGTTTATTGTTTGTTTATTTGTTGCTTATAGATTTATATCACACATATGAGTGAAATAATATAGTTCTTGACTGGCTTTTTCTATCAGACTTATTTCACTTAGTATGATATTCTCAAAATTCATCCATGCTGTTACAAATGGCAGTATTTCATCTTTCCTTAATGGCCAAGTAGTGTTCCGTTGCACGCACACAGCACATCTCCTTTACCCAATCATCTGTCGAAGGACCCTTCTGGTGTTTCGTTCACTTCTGGTGTTTTCATGTCTTGGTCTCCATGAGTAACGCTGCAACAATTAGAGGGGTATGTATATCTTTGTGAACAAATGTTTTTGAATTTTTTGGATAGATTTCCAGAAGACGGGTTGCTGGGTCATATGGTATTTCAATTCTATATTTTTTGAAGAACCTCCACACTGTTTTCCACGGTGGCTGTACCAGTTTACATTTGCACCAGCAGTGAATGAGGGTTCTTTTCTCCACAACCTCCCCAACACTTTTTATTACTTATCTTATTGATAATAGGCATGTAATAGGTGTGTTGTGGTATTTCAGTGTAGTTTTGATTTGCATTTCCATAATAGCTAGTGAAGTTGAACATTTTTTCATATATATCTGGTGGCCATTTATATGTCTTCTTGATATTCAGTTCCTTTGTCCATTTTTTAACCAGGGTGTTTTTATTGTTATTGCTGTTGTTGATGATGTTGTTGAACTGCATGATTTTTAAAATATATTTTTAGATATTAACCCCTTATCAGAAGTGTTGTTTGCAAATATAGTCTCTCATTTTTTGGTTGCATCTTTGTTTTTTGCAGTTTTTTTTGGGGGGTGGTTCTGTGCAGAAGCTTTTTACTTTGATATATAGTCTCATCCATTTATTTTTGCCTTACTTCCCTTGCTTTTCAGGTCAGATTCATAAAATACTCTCTTAAGAACCTGGTCTATAAATATAGTACCTGTTTTATTATATAAAATTTATTGTTTTTGGTCTTATGTTTTATGTCTGGTCTTAAAATGGATTATATTTGATCCATTTTCAGTTATTTTTGGGTATAGTGACAAATATCCATCTTGTTTTATTATTTTGCATGTGACTTTCCAATTTTCCCAACATTGTTTATTGAAGAGACTTTCTTTCCTCCATTGTATATTTTTGGTTCCTTTGTTGAAAATTATTTGTCCTTGTACAGGTGGGCTTATTTCTGGGCTCTCAATTCTGTTCCATTTGTCTCTGAGTCTGTTTTTCTGCCAGTACCATGCTGTCTTTATTATTGTTGCTTTGTAGTGTAATTTGAAGTCAGGGAGTGTGAAATCTCTAGCTTTGTTCTCTTTTTCTCAGGATTGCTTTGGTTTGCCAGGGTCTTTTCTGATTCCATATAAAGCTCACATTTTTTTTTCTAGTTCTTTGAAAATGCCATTGGTATTTTGATGGGGATCCCGTTAAATCTTTATATTGCTTTGGGCAATATGGCTATTTTAACTACGTTGATTCTTCCAATCTGTGAACACAGAGTGTCTTTCTATTTATTTGTATCTTTTTCCATTTCCTTTAATATTGTGTTATAGTTGTCAGTGTATAGTTTCTTCACATTCTTTGTTAAGTTTATTCCTAAGTATTTTACTCTTTCTGTTGCAATCACAAAAGAAATTGTCTCACTCATTTTTTCCCTGAAATTTCTTTGTTAGTACACAGGAATGCAATGGCTTACTCTACATTGATTTTGTATGCTGCAACTTTATGTATCCTGCAACTTTGGTGCTGTTTTTAATAGTTTTGGGTGGAATCTTTAAGGCTATTTATATAAAGAATTACGTCATTTGCAAAAAGTGGCCATTTTACTTCTTCATTTCAAATTTGGATGCCTTTTCTTAAATTTCTCCTCCTTAATTACTCTGCCTAGGACTTGTAGTGCTATGTTGAAAAACAGTTGTGAGAAGGACATCCTTGTCTTGCCCCTGATCTTAGAAGAAAAGCTTTCAGTCTTTTGTCATTTAGTATGATATTAACTGAGGGTTTGTCATACATGGCCTTTCTTACGTTGAGTTACTTTCCTTCTATACCATGTTGAGTGTCTTAATCATAAATGGATGTTGTAGCTTGTCCAATGCCTTTGCTGCATCTATTGATATACGATTTTTAAACTGTACTTTGTAATTTGGTATATCATATTAATCAATTTGTATGTGTTGAACCATCCTTGTGCCCCTGGAATGAACTCTTCTTGACCGTGATGTTTTATCTTTTGAATGTATCATTATATTTATTTGCTAGTATTTTGTTCAGGATTTTTGCGGATTTTCATTAGAGATATTGGTCTGCCATATTTCCTTGCATGCGTTATCCATGCCAGGTTGTAGCATCACTGTTATACTGGCTTCATAAACTGTGTTAGGGAGTATGACTTTTCCCCCCCAATTTCTGGAAGAGTTTGAGAAGAGGTATTAAATCTTCTGTGAATGTTTGGTGGAATTAATTAGTCAAACCATCTGGGCTTGGACTTTAACTTTTTGGAAAATTTTGGATGGTTGTTTCAGTTTCCTCACTGTTGATCACTCTATTCAGATTTTCCAGTTCTTTGTCATTCAAACTAGGAAGCTTATATATTAATAGGAAGTTATTCATTTCTCATAGTTACTGAATTTGGTAGCATCTAGTCTTTCGCAGTACTCTTGTATGATCCTTCACATTTCTGTGTTTTCTGTGGTAACTTCTCCTATTTCATTTCTGATGTTGTTTGAGTCTTTTCTCTTTTTCTTAGTGTTCTAGCCAGAGGTTTGTCAATTTTCTTAATCTTTTTAACGAACCAGTTCTTTGTTGCATTAATTTTTGTATAAACTTTTTGTTCTCTATTATATTTAATTCTGCTCTAATTTTTCTTGTTTTCATCCTTCTGTTGACTTTTGAGTGCTTTTGTTTTTCTTTATCTAGCTCTCTAAGATTCAGTGTTAGGTTGTTTATTTGGGATTTTTCTTGTTTCCTGATATAGGTCTGTAATGATATAAATTTTTATCTCATTACTGCTTTTGCTCCCTCCCATAAATTTTGATATGCCATTGGCATTTAGACATATTGTCATATTGTTATTCTCATTTGTCTCTATGCATCTTTTGATCTCTCCTTTTATTTCTTCTTTGTCATTGTCTTTATTCTTTATCTGTGTTTAGAGATGCTGAAAGAGTTCAAGTGATATGTGAACTTCTTTAATTATTAAAAAAGGGCATAAATGAATTTTCCTGAAAAGAGGTATTCATAAAGTTTTCAAATATGTATGTGTAGTCTCAAAATTAAGCACCACTTTTCAAGACATATAATCTTTTATTGATTACATCAGCCATATGGCTTAGTTAGCTCCTAAGCAAATTAGAATAAGATAATAACAGGCTTAAGTAAATTGATGTTTTGGCCCCGAAGAAGTATAGACAGAGTTCAATCTAGAGTTTCTAAACAACTGATTTATTATACTCCGTAGCAGTTATCACCCTTGACATATTATATTTTATGTTATTTATTGTCTACACTAGAGTTAAATTTCCAAGAAAATAATACTTTTTTATTTGCATTATCTCCAGTATCTAAAAAGTTTTTGAGCCCTGACTGGGTTCTCTTTCTCTCTCTCTCTCTCTCCATTCCTCTCACTCTAAAATCAATCAATATATTCTCGGGTGAGGACTTTAAAAAAATTTGATACATTGTAGATGTGCAGTAATCATTGTTCAGTGATTACAGGCTCTATTCAGGAAGGTTTATCAGAAAATACAAGTTGGTAATTAATTCATGATTACAAACAACTTGTAACAACATGATGTAAAATTTCTTTAAAATAAAAGTATCTTAAAACATATAGTGAAGGGATAAACCATAACTGGAAGCTCATGAGCTACAGAGGAAATAACATATGAGAAATACTCTGACTGTAATACATCTTGAAGCAGCTGTGGGATCTTGTCCTTAGCTCCTTTCTCATCAACTCTTTCCCTTCCTCTGTGTGCATATCATGCCCCGTCCACTGGGGTCTGTTCTTCCTCACCTTGAATCTGGGACATAGCCTGACTGACCAATAAAATGAGTGGAGTGATGTCTTTAGAGTGCTGAGGCTGGGTTATTGGAAGCTTTGCACCTTATATCCAGACTTATTGGCGCACTCACTCTAGAGGCAGCAAACCAATACGTAAGAAGTCCAACTACCCTGAGACCACCATATGATAAGAAGCACAAGCCACATGAACAGACCTTGAAAATGCCACAACCTAGGTGCCCATCAGTAAATGAATAGATCAAAAAACTATGGTACATTTACACAATGGAATTCTATGCAGCTGAAAGAAAGAAGGAGCTCATACCCTTTGCAACAGCACGGATGGAGCTGGAAAGCATTATGCTAAGCAGAATAAGCCAGGCAGTGAAAGACAAATACCATATGATCTCGCCTTTAACAGGAACCTAAACAACACAGCAAAGAAACAAGTAAAATATAACAAAAGACACTGAAATAGAGGACAGGTTGTCAGTGACCAGAGGGGAGAGGGGAGGGGATTTCAGGGGAGAAGGGAAGGGTTTACAGGAACAAATATAGAGGACACATGGGCAAAAACTAGGGGGGTTGGAAAGGGGAGGAATGGGTGGGCAGGCTGGAATGGGAATAAAGGATAGAAACTGTACTGAATAAACTAAAATAAAAAAATTACAAAAAAAAGAAAAAAAAATGAAAATGCCACGTACAGAGAAAAAGAGACCAAGGAGAATTGGAGCACTAGACATTGAATGAAGAGTTGCAGGAGACCGTTCTGTGTGGCATGGGCCCAGCTCCCACTCAGATGCACAGGACCCATGCCCACGGATAGGTTCTCCCGTAGGGAATCAAGTCTGCAATGTACCTAGGCTGCTATGAGACTTGCTTTTGCTAAAACTCCCTCACCCTGAATTGAGACAGCAAGTGCTTACTGTAACTTCCTAAAATCTGAGCTAAAACTCCCCAGTATGGAGTGTAACCGGTTCAACTATTTTTCCCTTTTCATTTGCAAATATCCTTCCTTTGTGATTAGCAGCATTGGCTCCTTTGTTTTCTGTAAAAGGTAACCACCTAAAGCAAACCTGTGCATAGTAAATGAGAACCATCATGTAATGTGCCCAGAAAAGAAATAAAGGCCAGTCACAGCAAGGGCGGAGGCTTTTGCTCCCCTTGAGAGAAAAGCCATGCTCACCCTTTTCCTCCACAGGACTTGATAATCCATGTGAATGTCTCATGTCTCATCCACAACGTGGTGGACCCCACAAGCCAGGGTCCACATCAAGAATTCATTGGAATTGTGTCATCCAGCTCAGATGCCCAGCTGCTACCAGCATGGCTCAAAAACAAACCACGTAGTCAAGATCTTCCCGAATTCCCAACACATGTATCATAAGCAAATAAAATAGTTATTTTGAGTCTCATAGCCTTGAGGTAATGTGTTACCCATAAATAGATAAAAGGAACAATTTCCAATACCATTACAAAGAAACCAGCAATACGAGCTATCAATACAGAAGGGAAGAGAGCATTTCTTTCAGGTTAAATTTTGCAGCATGTGTTAATGATATTAGAATTTTGGACACAGATTTAACTGAGACTATTCTAGTTCAAAGGGTAAACTACACAGAAACTTATGACACATAGTTTGACTATTGGGTAAACAAATACACTAAGACTCGGATATTGTTTCGACATATATTTTTATATTGTTGCCTTGTTTTCCTGCATCATTTATGTATAATAATCATTAAAGATGGCCATTGTCCTGCCCTGACTCTGCTAATGTTTTATTTATGATATGAATGTCTTTCTTTGCTTTTTAGCTGGACTCTATAGGAATATGTCAATGAAATTTTAATCTTTGTTTTACCCTATGTTAAAGAAGAGCTATAAGTGTGTTTCACAGACAGCTATGCTGAGTAATCAGGTATTTGTCAGGCTGCACTATGAGTCACTTTTTTTCAATGACAAAGCAGGTGGCTGCCCTGGAGGGAAACATAGAAGGAATCTCAGTAATCATGTGCTACTTGAGTTGCCTACACACTGCTGACTCAAAAGCTAGTTCTAGCCAAAAGACAACAAGGCAGGAAATAAAATAGAAACTAAAAACAAACAGAGAAGAAAAATGAATGTAATAAAACCACTACTGAAATAATCACCATTTTTTTCTTTCAAAGAATGATTTCTTATGCATGCTTTAAGTGGAAATGTATAAAACAAATTACAGAAATCTTCACACTTTATAGGATATTGGATCTGGTGTTTCATCAGTAAAACAGGCTAAGAAAATTGCAATCCCATAATCATCAACTTCTTTCTTGTTTGCTGAATGGAATATCTAAACCCAGAGGAGCAGTAGAAGTTCTAAATTGGATCTTAGGCCAAGACCTGAGTCAGGAGTTTTCAGGCCAAATACTATATGAGTTGTTGCCAGCATCATTGCATAAGATGAAATGTAATTTCTGGAAATCCCTGAGAGCAGATACTGAGTGGAGACATGTCATTCTCCTTTTTAATCCACTGGTGGATGAGAAAAGTCCCTTCAGCGGCATGAGGGGCCCTTTAACAACCACCAAGGCCTATGTAATAGTCTCTTAGACAAGGTAGTTTTCTGTTTCTGATGAGCTGAGGAACACAACCTATTTTTTCAAAAGGCATGAAATTATATGAAAAGATTGAGATTTCTGGATAGATAAAATGTAATGTGAAGAGAATCAGAGATCTGTTCTCCTCTATTTATATTATCTCAAAGATGAGGGAAAGAATTACGTGTGTTGTAGAGTCCCCTCATCAGATCACATCCCCACCTAAGACTAGGGAATTCGCCCATGGCTGTGCTAAAGGTCTTCTGTTTAGGAGTAGCCACCAAGATGGCCTTGATATTATGAGAAAGGAAAAGTAATAACAAGAACCAGGAAGGAAGGGTAAGGAAGAATGTGGAAAAGTCAATTTAGTATCTATTTTATCCTGCTAGATTATAACCCCTATGAGGGTCATGGTCTCGTCTGTTCTTGTAATTATGTCCCAAAGCTTAAAGTCTGAAATAATAAGTATTGGTTAAAGATGAATGATAATTATATATGAAAATCATATATTTCCAGGGCAACAATAAAATATAAAAAGAGCCACTAAGAAGATTTATTTTACCTTTATCAGCAGCCTTATTGTTTATAATTTAAAAAATACATGTGGGATATAAAATGGAAAGCAACGACTTAACAGACAGACAAAACTCATAGACACAAACAACAGTGTGGTGGTCACCACAAGGAAAAAGGAGGTGGTGGGCAGATAGAGGAGGGTAAAGGGGGTCAGATATGTGATGACAGAGGAGGCTTGACTTTGAGTGGTAAGCACACAATGCAATATACAGACGATGTATTATAGAACTGTACACCTCAAGTGTATATAATCTTATTAACCAATGTCATCCCAATAAATTTAGTACAATTAAAAAAGAAAATCTGAATTAAGTATACTAATAGTTAATAACATATATTTTTATTCTTAATTAAAATACATACTTCTTTATTCTTTATACATATTCTGTATATGTAGGAACTGCAAGGAACTGCAATCCAATATAATCTTCTGCAATGATAGACATATTTTATGTTTGCCTTACTGAACATTTCAAATTGGCTAGTGAGACTGGGAAACTGATTTTAAGTTTTTATTTAATTATAATTTAAATCTTAATAGTCACATGTGGGTGGCAGGTACATATCAAACAGCACAGATAAACAACACAGATATGTACCTCTTTAAAGAGCAAAGGACAAAAGTCAAAATCCATGGGGACAATAGCAAGGAAGCAAGGGAAAATATTCCCTTATACTCTGAGAAAGAACTTTGAGGCTTCTGATTGAAATGGCTTTGTGGCCCCCTCACTGGGGCTAGTTCCTCTTTATCTGTAGTACCTCAGGGTGGTAGGTGAATAAATAGCTTAATTTCAGCTGTTATTGTAACGAGCACTAGATTTTGGGAGAAATCCATCATGGGTTCTGCATATAATAACTAATAATTTTATTTAAGTATATATTGGGCTATTCAAATATCTGTATTTAAATTATTGGCTGTGTATTATTTTTCTCACATTGTGGGCCAGCTCCTTCTCCACATACTGCTTGGTTCCCTCATTTTGGGGGCAAATGTGTAAACATAGCACTATCTCCACTTCTGCATAGATATTTAAACTCTGTCAACATACCATTGATTGGGGACGATTGTAGCTCTGCATTACAGCTTATTAAAATTCAGTACGGTGAATGTCTGCTCATGTAAAAATGTAGAAGTAATATCCATCTACAGACCCGAATGCCATGCTCAATTAAATGCCAAGTGCAGCCCCAGCACATCTGCTGGGGGCATGCTCTGGCCGCAGCCTAGCAGTCAACTGTGCAGCGACAAGTAAATGCACGGCATGTCCTGTTAAGATAATTCTGTGTTTTTGAAGGTCTTAGAAGTTATAAATCTGAGCCTTGTGCTTAGACCTTTATTTTTATCATGGAAATGGAGCAGCTCTTTGGCATTTTTAATGCTCTAACTTGAATAAAATATGTCATTATTATTCTTTCAATCTGCTTTATCAGTCTAATTTGAAAGCACAAACATGAGCCATTAAAAATCTATATAACTTCTCTCTGGCTGATGTGGCTCAGTGGATTGAGTGCCAGCCTGTGAACCCAAAGGTCATTGGTTCAATCCCCAGTTAGGCCACATGCCTGGGTTGTAGGCCAGGTCCCCAGTAGTGGGTGGGTGAGAGATAGCTGATTAATGTATCTCTTGCATGCTGATGTTTCTCTCCCTGATTTTCTCTTACCCTTTACCTCTCTCTAAAAGTAAACAAATAAAATCTTAAAATCAATATTAAAAACTAATTTCTTAGTCTTATGAGTCAGAATTTTCTCCATGGTCTACAAACCAAAAAAGACAATAAATCATATGACATTTTCTATCATCTTAAAGTCTGGACCTACACTTTCATGTATATCTAAAGAATCTCTTTTCTCTTGACAAACTACCTAATGTGTAAATGTTGTACCTTTAAATTTGTAAACCAGATTTATTACAGTTAAGTATAACATTAGAATAAAAACTAGATTTATTTCAAAAAATTATTTTTATATTTAGGGATTTCAATTTGTAGTGGGTACAAACTTGCCCTTTCAACCTAGGATATAAAAATGATACCTCTTATTTCTTTAAATTTTTATTTAATCTCCTTTATGTATCCAAAACCATGATATGGGAGGAAATTCCATTTTAATTATTGTCAGGTTGCTGTCCTCTGTAATGTCAGACAAACATCCTGAAAGAAATGTCATCACTGATACATTCAGTTCCTTTAAAGGGAGGCAGTTATGTATGCCCTCTTTTGTAGATGAATCTTGAATGGTGTTGGCCCACTCATGGTTGGAGTTAACACTCAGGCTGGCTGACTATAAAGATAGACTGCTATCACTATGAGTCATTGTGCAGGGGCTGACCCCCAAGGCAGAGTTGTTCCCAGCGGGACCTGGTGTCTTCTCCGCAGTCTTGAGAAAGAACAAAGTTGGAGGGCTATCAAACTCTATCTACCTAATATCAAACTATACTGCAAGGCCATAGTAATCAAAACACCATGTTACTGGCATAAAAACAAGCATATAAATCAATGGGACAGAACAGAAAGCCCTGAAATAAACTTACACTTTCCTTAATGGTCAATTAATATTTGACAAAAAAAGTAAGAACATACAATTGGGTAAACACAGTCTATTCAATAAAGGTGTTGATAATATTGGACAGCTACATGCAAAACAAATGAAACTAGACCACCTCCTTAAAGGATACACAAAAATAAAATCAAAATAGATTAAAAACTAAATATAAGTCACAAAACCATAAAATCCTAGAATAAAAAAAAGAGTAAAATCTCAGATATCTCTTGCAGCAATATGTTTTTTTAATTTATCTCGTTCATAAAGGGAAACAGAAGGGAAATAAACTAATGGGACTACATCAAACTAAAAAGCTTTTGCACAGCAAAGGAAACCAACAAAATTAAAAGACAACCCACTGGATGGGAGAATTATTTGTCAATGATATGTCTGATAAGGGTTAATATTCAAAATGTATAAAGAAGTTATGCAACTCAACACCAAGAAAGCAGCCAATCCAATTAAAAAATGGGCAAAGGACCTGAATAAACACTTCTCAAATGAGAACATACAAATAGCCCACAGACATATGAAAAGATGCTTAATGTCACTAATCATCAGAGCAATGCAAATTAAAACCACAATGAGATATCACCTCATACCTGTCAGAATGGCTACCATCAATATATCAACAGACAAGAGCTGATGAGGATGTGGAGAAAAGGGAACCCTAGTGCACTGTTGGTGGGAATGCAGATTGGTGCTGCCACTTTAGAAAGCAGTGTGAAATTTCATCAAAATATTGAAAGTGAGACTGCCCTATGACCCAGCAACTCCACTTCTGGGAATATACCTGAAGGAACCTAAAACACTAATGTGAAAGAATATATGCTCCCCTGTGTTCATTGCATCATTACTTACAATCACCAAGATTTGGGAGTAGCCCAAGTGCACATCAGTAGATGAGTGGATAAACAAGTTGTGGCATATTTACACAATGGAATATTACTCAGGCATAAAAAAGCAGTAAATTTTACCTTTTGTGACAGCATGGATAGACTGGAAAGTAGTAAGTTAAGTGAAATAATCCAGTCAGTGACATTTACAGTGAGATTTCGCTTAAACAAGGTCTGTCTGGAATAAGTCCAGCCACTGTTACTATAATGAGAATGGTTTGCACGACATCAATGTAACCTGGCAGCCAAGAAGAGTGGACTGGAATGTGCATGTGTGAACAACAACAACTTCACTGTACTAGTCAGTGGGGCAGTAGATGTCATTGAGTGTGGGGGGTTTCCGTCCACAGTGGTCCCCCATCTGCCACAGATGAGAATAAGTCTACCAAGACATGATCTACTTGGGAAGGAAAGGTAGCCAGTCTCTCAAAGGAAAAGGGCCAGGAGCCTGTTCCTCAATGGGCTTTTATTGGGTTCAATTTGCACAGGAATACAGGTAAAGTTCATCAATCATTGTCAAGCAGTAATGGTCAAACAATAGTTAACATTTAAAGAAATATGAAGGCTTATCCTGAGTCAGGGTCAGATAGCTAAAGGGCCATAAAACTTTAGGGAAACAAACTCATTCTATGCTTGGACCCTATAATTTAAGTTGAGGGTATTAGCAAAACAGGTTTCACAGGACTTTATGCATTCTTTCTTAGGCCTGATTGCCCTGGGGAACCTGTCCTTTCTAGCACAGGGCCGCACCCACCTCCGGCATTGTTTCAGGTTTAAATCAGGGAGGGGAAGTAAGGCAGCCAAGAAATTAGGAGATACCTCACGGACAGAATAAGGTCTCAGGCTTTGTCAAAGCCGAGGATCCATCACCCTCTTTTTTTATAGCCCCCCAAGTCTTTCCCTGAGGGCCCCATCATGACTGTGCCTGTCTTAGGTTGTCCCTCCCTTGAGGAATTTTACCCATCATTGGCTAACCAGTCATCCTCCCGGGGTCAAGCAGGGTGAAGTAAAAGGGAGCAGAGGCAGTGCCCCTGCCAGGGAGATAAGCTTTGTCTTCTTAGTGGCTTAAGGTCCCAAGGTCTCTTTACTCCACCTTAGCCATAGGGGGTTACAGCTTCTGAAACCAGGCAGGGTGGTTCCCAACAATTGAGTGTGCATATGTACTATGTCGTTATTGCATTTAAAATGACCGAGCAAGTACAGCAATGAATCTGGATCAAATTTTGGGTTAAGCTTGAACATTCCTCTATGGAAATTATTGGGATGATTCAGAAGGCCACAGCTATGGCAAACTGGTGATTTGACAGCATTATCACAACAATGCACCTGCTCATGCATCACATTTAGTGCAGAGATTTTAGCAAAACATCAAATCACCCAGGTGACTCAGCCCCCCTAAAAACCTAGATTTGGTGCCATACCACTTCTGGATTTTCCCCAAACTGAAATCCCTTTGAAAGGGAAGAGATTTCAGACTCTCTATGAGATTCAGAAAAATACAATGGGGCAGCTGATGGCCTTTGGGAGAACTGTGTGAGGTCCTAAGGTGCCTGCTTTGAAGGGAACTGAAATATCATTGTCTAATGTACAATGTTTCTTGTATCTTGTATCTTCTTCAATAAATGTCTCTATTTTTCATATTACATGGCTGGATACCTTCTGAACAGACCTCCTATATCTAATCTGAAGAACCAAGTAAACTAACAAAATTGAAACAGACTCATAGATACAGAGAACAGACTGACAGATATTAGAGGGGAGGGGTATGGGGCTCTCTGTGAAAAATGTGAAGGGGTTAAGCAAAAAACAACAACAAAAACCAGTCACAGACAACAGTATGGTGATTGCCAGAGGGAAGGGGGGTGGGGTAGGGGAAAGAGGGCAAAGGGAGGATAAATGGTGTTGCAAAGAGACTTGAGGAGGTGAGCACACAATGCTGTATGCAGAGAATGTGTTATATAGTAATACACTTGAAACCTGTATGGTTTCATTAACCAATGTCACTCCAATAAATTTTTTAAAAAGGAAGGGCAGTCCACTCCCAGGCCATGAAATCTTCTGAGATTAGGATTGTCCTCTTTGGGTGTCATGCCACTTTTCCTCCAGCCAAAAGCACTCAGGAGGAACACACCAAATCCTTTTCCTTCTATAGTCTTGGGCTAAGTTTCTGAAATGTTCATGGAAATTTGGTGCCAGCTGTTACCATCTTATTTTCAAGATGTGGCAGTTTCCAGGGATGATGAAATGGAATGTTCAGAGGATTCTCTCTCTCAAAATCAAGTATAAAGCTTGATATTATTTTTGATAACAATTGATTTACAGCTCTTGGGATTTACCAAATGTAAGCAACAAGTTGAGAAGAAATTATTCAGGAAAAACTTCTCAACATTGGGTAAAAGCAGTGGGAATCTATAGCATCCTTGTCCCGGCTTCTCTCAACAACCCCTCTCCCCACTTCCAGCCCCAAGTCAGTGAGCACAGTTCTACTACCAGGAAAGGTCAGCTCATAAAAGTCAGTTGCTCCACTCAGAGGGGACAGCCCTGATTTGAGCAAAGGCACAGATGTTATGCACTGTAGTGTTTGTCAGTAAAAACAGCTAAATTGATAGGAAATTAACATGGAAAACTGACAACACTTCTAACCTGAGAATGCAGTTATCTTTAAAATGAGCAACAAACTGACTACCCAGCCAGAATTTTAACAAACAAATCCTGGGTGTGAGAAGAGATGTGGAGGGGCCGGATCAACTCCACATGTCTGTGCTAACAGGGAGGCTGCTACACATACAGCGAGAAGATAACAAGACTTTAAAATGCCCCTACCTAACACCATCTACAAAAATATGATAAAAATGTATCTTAGATTAAATGTAAGAGCTGGAACTATATTATTTCTAATAGCAAACATAGGAGAATATGGGACATTGGATTAAAGAAAGATTTCTTAGATATGAAACCAAAAGCTAATCCATGGGACGAAAACTAGAGTGGACTTCATTGCAATGAAGTGTCAACAATAGTGTCAACAATATAAATAAATAAATAGATAAATAAATAAAATGCTAAAAAAAACTTTGTTCTTCAGGAAATACAATATAAACTACAGACTGGAAGAAAATAATTTCAAGTCATCTGTCTGATTAAGAATGTGTATTCAAAACATACAAAAATTCTACAAATCAATAAGAAGGTGACACTCAAACCAATTTAAAAATGGGCAAAATGATATATTACACATTAAACTAAGAAGATATACAAATGGTAAATAAATACATACCAAGTTGATCAGCATAATTAGTCAATATTAATTTGTCATTTTGCCCAAAATGTCATTAGTGGAGTGAATATGAGATACTACTAGACATTCACTGGAATAGTTATCCATCAAAAGCCTGATGATAACAGGTTTTGGAAATAATATAGAGACAATCAAACCTTTATAAAATTCTGCTAGGAATGTAAAAAGGTATAGTTGCTTTGGAAAATATTTTGGTAATTTATTAAAAAGTTAAGTATACACTTAATTTTATTCTCAATTAATGAGAAATCAAGACATATGTCTATACAAAATATTCTATGCAAAGTCTCATAGCATCATTATTTAAAATAGCTAATGTCTGGAAAGAATCCGAAGATCCATCAATTAGTGACTGGCTAAGCAAAGTTTATTATATCTATACAATGAAATTTGATTGGGCAATAAAGAGAGCAAATGACTGGTAACTCTTACAACAGGAATGAACCTTAAAAACATTATGCTAACTGAAAAAGCCAGTCATAAAATACTATATATGGTATGGATGTATTTACATAAAACTTCTGGCAAAGGTGAATCCAGAGAGATAAAAGTAGATTATGGGTTGCCTGAAGTTGAGGCAGGAATGAAAATTGACTAAAAATGAACACATGATGTCTGGCTAAGATAGACGCATAGGGAGATATATTTTGCTTCTTCACAACCAAAAGAAGGACAACAAAAAATCTAAAAACAAAAAACAACCAGAACTACCAGAAAATCAAACTGTATGGAAGTCTGACAACCAATGAGTTAAAGAAGGAACATTCATCCAGACCGGTAGGCAGAAACAGGCAGCTGAGTGGAGAGGACTCACAACAAGGCGAAAGACTGGTGACCTGAGAGGCGAGGCAGCAGCTACCTGACCAACCAACTGGTCCCGCATTCATGTGCAGATTCACCGGGAGGAAAGCTGGGAAGCAACACAGACCATGCAACCCAGGGTTCCAGCTCAGGAAAAGAAATACTCATAACCTCTGGTTGTAAAAACCTGTGGGGGTTGTAGTGGCAAGAGAAACTCCCAGCCTCATGGGAGAGTTCACTGGAGAGATCCACAGGGTTCTAGAATGTACACAAACCCACCCATCTGGAAATCAGCACCAGAACGGCCCATTTTGCTTGTCAGTAGAAGGGGAAGTGACTGAAAGAGGAGTGAGAGCCAAGTAAGCTGCATCATTCCCTCTCGGACCCCTCTAACACATATAGCACCACAACACAGTGATATGGGTTGCCCCACCCTGGCAAATACCTAAGGCTCTGCCCCTTACAATGTAACAGGTATACCAGGTGGGACAAAGAAATATGGCTGAAATGAAAGAACAGATCAAAACTCTAGAAAAAGAACTAAGCAATGAGGAGGTAGTCAACCTATCAGATTCAGAGTTCAAAACACTGGTAATCAGGATGCTCACAGAAATGACTGAGTACAGAAGCAAAATAAAGAAAGAAGTGAAGGTTATAAAGTGAAATAAAGGAAAATGTACACAGAAGGAAACTGGAACTCAAATCAATGACTTGAAACAGAAGGAAGAAATGAACATTCAACTAGAACAGAATGAAGAAACAAAAATTCAAAAAAATGAGGAGAGGCTTGGGACTTCTTGGACAACTATAAATGTTCCAACACCCAAATTATAGGAGTACTGGGAGGAGAAGAGAAAGAGCAAGAAATTGAAAACGTATTTGAAAAAATAATGGAGGAAAACTTCTGCAGTCTGGTGAAGGAAATAGACTTCCAGGAAAACCAGGAAGCTCAGAGAGTCCCAAAGAAATTGGACCCAAGGAGGAACACACCAAGGCACATCAAAGTGAAATTACCTGATTAAAGATTAGGAGAGAATCTTAAAAGCTGCAAGAGAAAAGAAGACAGTTACCTACAAAGGAGTGCCCATAAGACTATATCAGCTGATTTCTCAAAAGAAACCTTCCAGGCAAGAAGGGGTGGAAAGAAGTATTCAAAATCATGAAAGGCAAGGACCTACAACCTAGATTGCTCTATCAAACAAAACTATCATTTATAATGGAAGGGCAGATAAAACACTAAGATAAGGTAAAGTTAAGAGTTCATCACCAAGCCCTTATTATATGAAATGTTAAAGGGACTTAGCTAAGAATAAGAAGATCAAAACTATGAACATTAAAATGACAACAAACTCACAGGTATCATCAACTGAACCTAAAAAACAAAAACAAAAACAAATTGTAGGGTAAATGGAGGCAGTCTGGCTTCCTCACCCAGGTGTCTGAGTAACTAAGGGAAGCTGTGTTCCCATAACCTTGAATGGGCCTGGTAAGTAGTGTTCTCAAAGCCTTGAGATTGGGTGCAAGAAACTGTTCGCATAACATGAAGTGGGCTGGCATGCACAGAATCATGCTATGTTAGATAACATTTTGGCTTTTTGCCAGCTTTGCTTGTTCTAGTATTTAAAAGGGGCTAGAGGGTTCCTGCTGTGTGCCATGACATGTGCCACAACATGTGCCACGCAGAGGGGATAGGTGACATGCAAGAGCATGCAGGGAGGCATGCAGCTTGCAGCGTGTGTGGCTTGCCCACCCATGTATAAAGGCAGGTCAAGCATCCCCATCGAAGAAGATGGCTCCGTGTATTTTCTTCCATCTCCCCAAATCTAGAGTGGACCTGCCAGACCTTGACAGGCTGTAACACACAAACTAAGCAAACAACTAGAACAGGAACAGAATCACAGAAATGTAGATCACATGGAGAGTTATCAGCAGGGAGGGGGAGGGGGAGAATAGGGGAAATGTACAGGGAACAAGAAGCACAAATGGTAGGTACAAAATAGACAGGGGGATGTCTTGTGCCCTGACTGGGAATCAAACCTTTTCACTTCACGGGGTGATGCCCAACCAACAGACCCATAGCAGTCAGGGCTTTCACTTATGTTTAAATGGATTAATTAGGGTGATGTTGATTAATAAAATTATGTATGTTTCAAATATACAATTCTATAATACATTTGTTTATTGCATTGTGTCAAGTCTCCTGTCATCATATATTTGACCTTCCTTATCCTTTTTTTTACCTCTGTGCCCCCTCCTTTCCCTCTGGTAACCACCGTACTGCTGTCTGTGTTGACGAGTTTTTGTATATCTTGTTTGTTTGGTGCTTTCAGTTTTGTAGCCCACATATGAGTGAAATCATGGTTCTTTACTTTTTTCCATTGGACTTATTTTGCTTAGCATGGTACTCTCAAGATTAATTCATGTTTGTTGCAAATGGCAGTACTTCATCTTTCTCCATCATATATATGGGACACATCTTCTTTACCTAACCATTTATCGAAGGATACTTCAGTTGTTTCCATATCTTGGCCATGGTGAATAATGCTGCAATGAACCAAGGGTTACTAATAAATGCTTTCAAATTTGGGGGGCTAGCTATCCAAATGATAGATTGTTGGGCTATGTGGTAACTCTGTTCTTAATTTTTTGAGGAACCTTCATACTGTTTTCCATAGTGGCAGTACCAATTTACGTTCCCACCAAAGTGAGCCAGACAGTCTAGGACAGCTTCTGTTTCTTGTCTGGTAGTGAAAGGTTTGTTAGTTTGGGGGCAACTTGGCTCAAGTGAGATGATTTGGTTCTACCACATATGGCCTCCCATTCTTCAGTAGGTCTAGCACAGGCTTTTGCACATTGTAGTCATAGGGCCCAAACATTAGCAAGTGAAGGCAAGTCCAAATTGATGCTCTTCAAGTCTCTGCTTCAAGCCTTTGCTTGTATCAACTTCTCTATCATCCTGTTGGTCAAGCTATATCACACAGTCAAGCTTAGTTCAAGAGGTGACAAAAAGGATTCCCCTAAAAATGGAAGAAGTGATAAAATCACAGTGCAAAGGGAATATAAATACAAATGTGAATGAGATGAATTTGTGACCAATTTTGCAATCTTCCATTTACCCTGATTTCCAGCCAAACTACACTACATGATTTCTTATGCAATTCATGCAATCTCCCAAATTTTAGTTTGTCATATATTTCTGTACCTCCATTATTTCCTCTTGCATTCATAAATTTTTATAGTTCTTACCATCTATCAAGTATGGGGTAACTTAGGAACTCTCAGTTTCTTATTGGCACAAATAGGATAAAAGGATGAGACAATGACTGGATTTTGCAGGTTCTGAGGAGGATTCATAACCAAAGACCTGCATTAAGGGTCATTTAAGGATACTAGATCCATGCAGCTATGTAGTGTCTTGAGGCAAATATAGGTACAGAAAATGGACATATAAAAGTAAGTTATTAACAATTTTGTCTCAAAATAATTATTTTTTTTACAACACAATTGAAGAATGAGACTAAATATCTACATCAAGAACTGGTTGTGCCAAAATTTTAATGCATATAAATTATGAGTTTTGGAGACACACAATATGTTCTAATATGGATTCACACTTTATAGAAAGGTATGCAATGATAGGATTGTGTTGAATATATAGGAGCCGAGAACAGGGAAATAACCATACTATATGATTCTTGATAATCTGAGCTTATGTCATGAAATGCCATCCAAATTTTACAAAGTAATTTTATTTTTGTTTTCTCTAGTACTTAGTTAATTTATCTATACATTTATATATCCATATTTACTTTTACTTCTGAATGTGTGAACTCATGAAACTAGAAAAATTATTTGGAAAAACAATGTATTTCAGTTTTATAAAATATTATCAGTATTTGGTATAATTGATATTTTTGAAAATGTGTAAATTATATTTATTTTTTAATATTTATATTATACAAATATGAAAACCTTGAAAATTATATTGATTGGACAATTTAAAATTTGTCACTTTGATTTGTAATTTTCTATACCCCACCAAACTGAAAACTTTCTTTGCTGTAAGAGATAGTCATATATATCATTTCCACTGCTGATTAAATATGCTAACATATAAACAAACATATTCATTAAAAACCTTATGTTTTATATCCAGATCACATAAAATAATGTCACATTCACTCCAGAAGAAAGGAGGGTACTCTCCATTACATAGAAATTACAAAATTTTGAAACTATTAAATATAAAAAATGGAGGAAGTCAGGAAGTGCTTGCAATAAAATTTCATACATTCCAGTGTTTGGATATTCTCTATACGAGATTGCTTATGTGATTCCTAAGCTGAAGGTCATATAGTTGAAATAACATAGGCTTTGTTGTCAGTAAGCTACAAGCGAATGGTAGTTCAAACTAGGTGCTCGATCTTAGGTAAATTATAACTTCCCTAAGTTTCTGCCCTTATACTATGTGCAAGCTATGTAATAATACAAGCAATTCAAAAAGTTGTTTTCTGAATAAAATAATTTAATTCATGTTAAAGACTTCCAAATTTTATAGAAATACTTACACAATTTTGCCTCTATTTTGTGTATATGTCAGGCATTCTTAATTCTAAAATGCCTCTAATAATCTTCAATACCAATTATAAGTATTATTTATTATGTGTTTACTCCAGGCCAAATACTGAGCAAAGACTTTAAAATCATCGTCTTTAATCTTCATCACAGCTCTATGAAGCAGTTTTTATTATACCCATTTTACAATAGAAGAAACAGAGCCGTTATCAGTTGTGGAACTAGAATTTATTTCAAACTTTGCCACATTCATATCTGTGCCCTTCAGCATTGTGTCAGGTTTCCCAAAGTCTAGTATTGGGGAAAATGGGTAAATAGAGGTGAAAAACTCTCAACCTTGTATTCTTTTTAAAAGCAATGCATAAATTGTATTAGTATATTAAAGTTTCTGAGATGTCAAGATATCTTGTTACAAGCATTCTTCATTAACTGTATTTTAACCTGACCTTTCCAAATGAGTTGATTAAATCACACTTTAGTTGTACACACTTCTGTGTGCCGAGTGTGTGCAAATGTGTGTGTATGTGTGTTCCTGAAGGGGCAGGCTTCTGTGTCAGAGCTATATTTAAACTCCTTGGTTGAAATTTTCATTGTAAAATTTAGATATTTTATTGGATTTGGATTTTCAAGATGTTTGCATCTTGCCTAGTATCCTCCTTGGTATGTGTGCACGGCTTTAATCACTGTGAAGTACCCTGTGAACCTCTGACCAACTTTGCATTTGCATGTCATTCCTATGAGACCCTAATTAAAAATGCATTTCCTTAAGATGGATACTTTAGATTTTTAAATAAATCATTTAAGATATTTTTTCACATGCAGTAGAACTTTTAATGAGCCCACTTTGATATCAAAGATGTTTTGGATTCGGCTGCTTCATGATTTTAGTGCTGGCAGTTTCACACCAAAAACTGTTTCATCTGTCATTTGGGTTTCTGACCTTTGTCAATAATGCCTTTTCAGTAGCAGCCTTGACATGGCTGGGTGGCAGACGACAGATAGTGGCATACTTGGGGGATTGCACATGAAATATAGTCCATGGAGCCTGATGAAAGCACATGGGTAGAGATTAATATGCACACTTCAAAAGATAAAAGAAGTTGTTGGCAATATCACAACATTCTGACAGGATTAACACTTCTTTCACATCTTCTTTGTCACAAAAGAAAGTGGTTTAATTCTATTTTATACATTTCTCCCAATACCACTCTTCTACAATTATTAGAAATTTACATCTTGCTATCTGATAGAGTACATTTAATATTCTTTCAAAAAAGTCTTGATATTCTTCCATTATATTATTTCCTATATATATTTTAAAACCCATTTGATAATTTCATGACAAATGGGTTTACATGGCTTTATAAATTAGTTTGAGCCAATATATCTTTGTGATATGAAATATTATCACTAATTTTATATTTCTTATGTATCTTACATTTGGTGTATTTTGTGTAATATCTAGTGAGTTTTAATAATTTTAATTAGGATTTAAAATATTTATTATTATTATAATTATCAGTAAACATTTATGTTGTCAATGAGCTCTATTGCATGTTGAAGGTAATTTTGCTTTACTTTTTTGTATTTATATTGCTTCTTTTTAGCTCTTCAAGATTTCTATATAGGCAATCATACCTTATGCAAATGATTACATGTTTTTGCCTTTTCCCTCCCTGCCATTATTTATAAATTCACTTCTTTTTCCTCTCTTATTTAATCAGACCTCATAGTGCAATGTCAAAGAATGGCGCAGTAGTAAGAATCTATGACTTATAGTCGACTTGAAAGATACTGCTTCTAGTAATTAATTATTAATTTCTATATACCTTCAGTAATTTTATCAAGTTGTTAATATGCTAATCAATTTTCTCTATTGCTATCTTTTTAGGACTTTGTTATGTTATAGGGAATACTTTTATATTTTTTCTGTGGATACTGGCTATTCTTTTTTTTTATTTATACTTGAGTTTAATTTTAACAAATAATATATTTTTTCAGGAATGTCCATACTGTTTTCCATGAAGCTGTGCCAGTCTGCATTCCCCTCAGCAGTGCAAAAGATTCCCCTTTCTCCACAACCTCACCAGCACTTGTTGTTTCTTGATTTATTGATGATAGATAGTCATTCTCACTGGAGTACAGTGATATCTCGTTCTGGTTTTAATATACATTTCTCTGATGTTTAGTGACATTGAGCATCTTTTTATATGTCTATTGACCATCTGTATGTCCTCTTTGGATAAGTGTCTGTTCATGCCCTTTGCCTATTTTTAATTGTATTGTTTGCTTTTTTGTTGTTGAGTTTTATAAATTCTTTATAAATTTTGGATATTAATACATTATCAGATGCATCATTGGAAAATATGTTCTTCCATTCATTGTCTTTTTATTTTGTTGATGGTTTCCTATGCAATGCAAAAGCTTTTTAGTTTGATGTAGTTCCACTCGTTTAGCTTTTCTTTTGTTTTCCTTGCCTGAAGAGATAAGTCAGAAAAAAATATTGCTATGAGCAATGTCTGAGATTTTACTACCTATGTTTTCCTCTAGAAATTTTATGATTTCTGTCTCACATTTAAATCTTTAATCCATTTTTAATTTATTCTTGTGTGTGGTGCAATGAGATGGTCTAGTTTCATTTTTCTGCATTTATCTGTTCAATTTTCACAACAGCATTTATTGAATAAACTGTCTTTAGCCCATTGTATGCACCTGCCTCCCCTGTTGAATATTAATTGAATACAGAGGTGTGGGTTTATTTCTGGGCTCTCTACTCTAGTCCCTTGACCTGTGTATCAGGTTGTCTGGAATACTACGGCCTTATAGTGTAGTTCATATTAGGTAGCATGGTTCCTTCAACTTTGTTCTTTCACAGGATCACTGTTGCTATGTGGGACCTTTTGTGGTTTCATATACATTTTTAAAATATTTGTTCTAGCTCTGTGAAACACATTATTGGAATCTTGATAAATATTGCTTTGAATCTACATATTGCTTTGGGTAGCATACACATTTTAATGATGTTAATTCTTCCTATCCATGAACATGGTATGTGCTTCCACTTATTTGTATCTTCCTCAATTTTTTTTTCAGTGTCCCACAATTTTCTGAGTATAGCTCTTTGACATTCTTGGTTAAATTTATTCCTAGATATTTTATTTGTTTGAGGCAATCACAAATGGGATTGTTTTCTTAATTTCCCTTTCTGATTGTTCATTAAAAATTCAACAGATTTCTAGATGTTAATTGTATATCTTGCTATATGACTGAATTTATTTATCAGTTCTAGTAGTTTCTTGGTGGAATCTTTACGATTCTCTGTGCATGGTATCATGTCATTTGCAAATAAGACAGTTTCACTTTTTACTTTCCAATTTGGATGCCTTTTGCTTCTTCTTCTTGTCTGATTGCTATGACTAGGAGAAGGCAATTCCAGTATTGCCTTCACAAAAATAGGTAAAAGCAGACAACCCTGTTGTGTTCCTATTTTAAGGAAAATACTGTCCTTTTTGTCCATTGAGTATTATGCTAGCAAGAGGTCTGTCATATATGGACTTTATTATGTTTAGGTATGTTCCTTCTGTTCCCACTTTGCTGAGAGTTTTTATCATAAATGGACTCTGGATGTTATCAAATGTTTTTTTTTGCATAGATTGATATGGTCATGTGGTTTTCATCTTTCATTTTGTTTAGGTGGTTATCAAATTTATTGATCTTTGAATGCACCAAACTTGCATCCCCAGAATAAATCCTACTTGATCATGGTGTACAATCTTTTAGATGCATTGCTGTACTCAATTTGCTAATATTTTGTTGAAGATTTTAGCATCTATGTTCATCAGGGAAATTGGCCTACAATTTTCTATTTTTTTGTAGTGTACTTACCTGATTTTGGAATTAGGATAATGCTAGCCTTGTAAAATGAACTTGGTAGTCTTTAGTGGAGCTGCTTTTTTTAAAAAAGATTTTATTTATTTATTTTTTAGAGAGAGGGGAAGAGAAGGAGAAAGAGAGAGAAACATCAATGTGTGGTTGCCCCTCACATGCCCACAACTGGGGACCTAGACCACAACCCAGGCATGTGCCCTGACGGCAACCCTTTGGTTCACAGGCCTGCACTCAATCCACTGAACTATACCAGCCAGGGCTGGAGCTGCTTTTTGACCCAGCTGTCCCACTTCTAGGAATATATCCAAAGTAACCCAAAACACTAATTTGAAAGAACGTAAGCAACTCTATGTTTTTTGCTGCATTATTTACAATCACCAAGATATATAAGCAGCCCAAGTGTCTATCACTAGATGAGTGGATAAAACAACTGTGGGACATTTACATAATGGAATACTACTCAGTCATAAAAAAAGGAGAATATTTTATCCTTTGAGACAGCATGGATGGACCTGGAGAACAATATGCTAAGTGTAATAAGCCAATCAGAGAAAGACAAATACCATTTGATTTCACTCATATGTGGAATCTAATGAACAAACTGAACTAACAAGCAAAACAGAGAGATTCTCATAGAAAGAACAGGTTTGACAGCTGTGGGGTGAGGTTAGGTGGTCAAGGGATCAAAGAAAAAGGAAAAAGGATTCATGGACATGGACAACAGTGTGGTGATTGTGGGAGGGAGGGAGTATAAGGATGATAAATGGTAATGGAAAAATACAACAAAAATTGTATTATTCCTAAACATAAATAATATAAAAATTTATTAGTTTTTATTTTGTTTACTTTTTAAATTGTTTTTCAAGTAGTTTTTTGCTCTTTTTCCCTACCCCTCCCCATCACCCCAGCCCTCCCCACCTCCCTCCCCCATTTCCACCCCCCCTTGTTGTTGTCCATGTGTCCTTTATAATTATTCCTGTAAACCCTTCACCCTTTTCCCCCTTTATCCCCTCCCCTCTCCCTTCTGATCACTGTCAGCCTGTTCTCAATTTCAATGTCTTTGACTATACTTTGCCTGCTTGTTTGTTTTGTTGATTAGTTTCCACTTATAGGTGAGATCACATGGTATTTGTCTTTTACCGCCTGGCTTATTTCACTTAGCATAATGCTCTTCACTTCCATCCATGCTGTCACAGAGGGTAGGAGCTCCTTCTTTCTTTCTGCTATATAGAATTCCATTGTGTAGATGTACCATAGTTTTTTAATCCATTCATTTGCTAATGGGCACTTGGGTTGCTTCCAGCACTTGGCTATTGTAAATTGTGCTGCTATGAACATTGGGGTGCATGAGTTCTTTTGGATTGGTGTTTCAGGGTTCTTAGGATATACTCCTAGCAGTGGAATTGCTGGGTCAAAAGGCATCTCCATTTTTAGCTTTCTGAGGAAATTCCATACTGTTTTTAAAAATTGTTTCAAAGACTCAATAAATAGAATTACTTTAAAGTTGTTTTATTCATTGTAGATATCGGATGAATGATATCTAATGCTATTATATCTTTTTAAATATATTTTATTGATTATGTTATTACAGTTGTCCCATTTCCCCCCTTTTTATTCCCCTTCGCCCTGCATAACCCCTCCCATCCACATTCCTCCCCTTTAGTTCATGTCTATGGGTCATATATATAAGTTCTTTGGCTTCTCAATTTCCTATACTATTCTTAACCTCCCCCTGTCTATTTTCTAGCTACCATTTATGCTACTTATTCTCTGTACCTTTTCCCCCTTTTTTCCTCTCCCACTCCCCCACTGATAACCCTCCACGTGATCTCCATTTCTGTGATTCTGTTCCTGTTCTAGTTGTTTGTGTAGTTGAATTTTTTTTTTAAGGCTCGGTTGTTAATAGCTGTGAGTTTGTTGTCATTTTACTGTTAATATTTTTTATCATCTTTTTCTTAGATAAGTCCCTTTAACATTTCATATAATAAGGGCTTGGTAATGATGAACTCCTTTAACTTGACCTTATCTTGGAAGCACTTTATCTGTCCTTCTATTATAAATGATAGCTTTGCTGGATAGAGTAATTTTGGATGTAGGTCCTTGTCTTTCATAACTTTGAATACTTCTTTCCAGCCCCTTCTTGCCTGCAAGGTTTCTTTTGAGAAATCAGCTGATATAGTCTTATGGGAACTCCTTTGTAGGTAACTGTCTCCTTTTCTCTTGCAGCTTTTAAGATTCTCTCCTAATCTTTAATCAAGTAATTTCATTTTGATGCATCTTGGTGTGTTCTTCCTTGGGTCCAACTTCTTTGGGACTCTCTGAGCTTCCTGGATTTCCTGAAAGACTATTTCCTTTGCCAGATTGGGGAATGTCTCCTTCATTATTTGTTCAAATAAGTTTTCAATTACTTGGTCTTCCTCTTCTTCTTCTGGCACCCCTATCATGTGGATGTTGGAATGTTTAAAGATTTCCTGGAGGTTCCTGAGCCTTTCCTCATTTTTTTGAATTCTTATTTCTTCATTCTGTTCTGGCTGAATGTTTCTTTCTTCCTTCTGCCCAAGCCATTGATTTGAGTCCTGGTTTCCTTCCCAGTCACTGTTGGTTCCATGTAGATTTTTCTTTATTTCACATAATGTGACTTTCATTGCTGCCTGGGTCTTTTTTTTTTTATGCTGTTGAAGTACCCAGTGAGTTCCTGGATCATCCTGATAAGCAGTGTTCTGAACTGTGTATCTGTTAGGTTGGCTTCTCTTCATCACCTAGTTGTATTTTTTCTGGAACTTTGAACTGCTCTTTTGAACTGTTCTTTCATTTGGGCCTTCTTTTCTGTCTCAGTGCACCTGTTACATAGTAAGGGGCAGAGCTTTAGGTGTTCACCAGGGCAGAGCAACCATATCACTGCTTTGTGGTGCTATATGTGATACAGGGGTCCAAGAGGGAACAATGCGGCTTGCTCGGCTCTCACCCCACTTTCAGTCACTTCCCCTGCTACCCACAAGCAAATTGGGCCTTCTGGTGCTGATTCCCAGGTGGGTGGGTTTGTGTACATTCTAGAACCCTGTGGATATCTTCAGTGAACTCTCCTGTGAAGCTGGGAGTTTCTCCCACTGCAGCCTCAACCCCCACAGGTTTTTTCAGTCAGAGGTTTTGAGGCTTTATTTCCCTGTGCTGGAACCCTGGGTTGTGTGGTCTGTTTCCTGAGTTGTTCCTCCCATTTATCTGCATGCAAATGTGGGACTACCTGGTCCACAATCCGCTACCTTGCCCACTCCTCCAGCCACCACCTCACCTAGTCCTCCAGCCATTGCCTTTCCATGAGTACTCTCCACCTGGCTGCCCATCTCCACCCCTCCTACAGGTCTGGATGAATGTTTCTTCTTTAACTCCTTGGTTGTCAGACTTTCATACAGTTCAATTTTCTGTCAGTTCAGGTTATTTTTAGTTTTTAAATTTTTGTTGTCCTTCTTTTGGTTGTGCAAGGAGGCAGTGTGTCTACCTACACCTCCATCTTGGCCAGAAGTGCTATTGTATCTTTTTATTTCTTGTTCATATTGACCAAGCTAATTTATTTTATTACCTTTTGAAGGCAACTGTTTGAAATTTTATCTATTAAATTAAATTTTCTATTTTATTTTTTTCTCTATTTTAAGCTATATACAGGTTCTAACAGAAGTAACACCTGCTTATGTGTGATTGGTGGGGAAATAATATGGGTGCAATCACTTATAGTTTTAATTTGAATATTTCACCTAAAATGTCTTATGCTGTGTTTGAATGTGATATTGTTATGTTATAGAATTACATGCTTATGCTTTTGTAGTAAAAGATTTTGTAATAAAAAGGGGTGTTATTTGTGCCAGACCCTGTATTTTAAATCCTTCAATTATTTATGAAAGTGTCTGATTCAATTTATATTTATTATATTTCTTGCCTTTACATACTGAAGCTACTAAAATGTTTCATGCATAATTTATTCATACCTTTCACCTTTTATTATAAAGCAATATTTTTCTTGTGTAGTGGGCTGTTAATAAATTACTTCATCTAATTATAATACTAAAATCTATGTACTACATCTATGCCTTTTGTATGATTTCCATAAGATACCTGATTTTCTGTTTCCATGTAATTTAGACTTCTATATGAAAGAGAGTAGACATTGAAAATGGTACTGGTTTGACCAAAAAATAGATATGAAAATGGTGAAAATAACATGCTTTGAATTAAATGTCCTTATATTTTTCATTATCAGGTAGAAATATTTCAGATCTTTTTGTTCATCAAAACTGTAGATAATTTACTAATTTGAATTTAGTATTTTTGGCACCCCCCAAAATGAAGGAGAGAAATGATTAAAACAAATGTGTGCATATATAAGTATATATAAATGAATATGCCTGTGTGTATATATATATATATGTTAATATATATGTATACATAAATAAATTTAAGACATTTATCACAACATAAAAATCTAGGTTTCAAGTTTGAATACAGTTAAGACATCCACTACATAACTTCAAAAAAAGATCTGTATGCATTAGAAGCATATTTTTCTGAATATACATTTTTTAATTCAAGAAAAATAAATGTGTTGAGATTGATATAAAGAACACTGTAATTTGGCTAAAAGAAGACTTCACTATTAAAATATTTATACAATGTTGGTAAATAGTCTCTTTCATGATTGAATGTTTAATAGCACTTCTGTATACATGCGTATACAAATAAACACACACACATGCACACACTATGTAGATATCTGAAAAACATCAAAAATACTTAAGTCTGTTAAACTTATAGTCAAAATGCTTTGATATCAAAGCTGTCTTAGGACTTGATGCAACAAGACTAAATGAAGTATCAGTTTGCGTGGAACTCAGATCTAGTTCTTGGTTCATTTGTCTACTTAAGCCAGTGTAAAAAAAGAAAATGAATAGAAATGAAAGGAAAGGAAGAGATCAAAAGGAAAGGAAAAGGAAGAGAAAGTAAATACAAGAATTCATAGAATACAAAAGGAGATGAATTTTTTTAAAGATTTTATTTGTTTATTTTTAGAGAGAAGGGAAGGGAGGGAGAGAGGGAAACAGCAATGTGTGGTTGCCTCTTGTGTGCCCCCTACTGGGAACCTGGCCCACAACCCAGGCATGTGTCCTGACTGGGAATCGAACCAGTGACCCTTTGGTTCACAGGTCCTCACTCAATCCACTGTGCTACACTAGCCAAGGTGGAAATGACTTCTTCATGAGAATTTAAATCAATGAGGTGAGATTAAGTAAAGATTATAATAGCTGAAATATATTTGTGTATCACATATGTGTATGTTTTGTGCTGCTATATATCTTACCTTTTATTTATACTAACATTTAATGATGCATTATTTATTTTATGCTATATTCGATAATAGGTGGGATAAAAATGTATTCATTATATTCCTCATACTTATATAAAATTTGACCCCAGCAGCTAAATACATGTGGGATTTCTACATTTTCTACAAAACTACAATGACTACAAAAATGTTACCCAGAATAATTCAATCTCTAAAGTGAAATTCTTCTAAAGTCAAAAATAAGATGCATAGTGTCAAAATTAGGGGGAAAATGTAGATTGTTTGCATACAGAAAATAAGAAAACATGTATAGATGTAACCATCATATTTTCTATCAAGAATCCTTGATCACTCACACTGAATGCCATTTATGTATCCCCTTAACGTGAGAAACATAAAAATCCATATTCTGAAGGGAAAGAAGCTTTTTAACTTAAACAGCTAGACTTATTTGCTTCAAGAATTTTGTTATATCCTTTGAATGTGTGGAAGTCAGTTCTGGTGACCCTGAAGTAATCACACAAGGGAGAGTCTCATCTGTGAGCAGTCAGCCACAATTCAAGGGGAGGCTCATATAATCTTATTTTAGGCTGGCAGAATTTCCACACAGCAAATCTCAGAAAAATGCTCCAAAGGACAGCTTAGCAGTTGCCACCAGCAGCAAGACTATACAACAGTCAGCAAAGACAGAGCAAGCTGTCAGTAGACTTGCTTTGAAAAAGCTTTTTACCTCAGTGATAGAGACTTGGAATGTTTTGTTCTGTTTCTTCAAAACAAGCCTTTTTACTTAAGCTTCTGGCATTCGGTTTTTACAGAAAATGTCTTGGTAAATTCCTTTTTCAGAGCCCTTTGAGATAGGGAGTTAATGTCAGAGACTATTTAATCAAATACGTGGTTCATTATGATTATATAATTCTAAAATCAGGTCTTAGCATATGTGGTTATACATTTTGAACTTATTATACCCTCTTTAATCTAAAACCTTTAAATGGAAACATTGGGTTAAAATAGTAATTCAGTTAATGAGACACAAATAATCAGATTCCCGCAAACTAATTTCTTAACATTTTGAATAAAATACTTTTATATAAACTAGTTTATTTTTCTTGCGTATAATTTTCTATGTAATACATAATTTTCCTACTTATGATAATATACTTAGAATCACTTACTTTTATTTTATAAAACTTATTGACACCTCCCTGGCTGGTGTAGCTCAGTGGATTGAGTGCGGGCTGTGAACCAAAGTGTCGCCAGTTTGATTCCCAGTCAGGACACATGCCTGGGTTGCAGACCAGGTCCCCAGTGGGGGCCACGTGAGAGGCAACCACACATTGATACTTCTCTCCCTCTCTTTCTCCCTCCCTTCCCCTCTCTAAAAATAAATAAATAAAATCTTTCAAAAAAAAACTTATTGACACCATTTGCCCTCATCAGTTGTGTAAAATACTTAAAGTTCTGTTTAGTGTTTAATATACTCAGTGGACAGGCTTAGAAACAGTGATGGGCAGTACCTATATTGATATTAAGAGATAACAATGTTACACCATTATATTTATATCAATATTATTACATAATATTTATTATGTAATTATCTGGTTTTAGAATTTCTGCTCACTCCATGACATGTTGTGCTAATTAAACAAACTTTATTATTAACTGTACTGTATTTTTAATTCTAGAGTAAATTATTTTAACCATAATGAATGATTCTTAAGCGCCCTCTGACTGGCAGTGGGTTTTATATATAACTCTGTGCTGTGGGTGTGATGTCAGGACACGGATTGCTGCCTACTTGTGCCCTTCCCCGAGTGCTCTCAGATGTTGGGCATTTGAGTAACTTCAAAGTTTTACTGACCTCCATATGGGTATTGCCCAATAATTTCCTTGCTTTTCAGGTAGTTGGGAAAGATAGTATTTTCATTCTGTTTCATCAAAAAGTATTTTAAGCACTATGACCTCAGGTGGCTGCCCTCTGGACTGGATTGCTTGTGCGTCCCCCACTCCCACTGCCCCCACACTTAGCAGCAGTATTGGCAAACACCGTCACTTCCTTTGAATCTTTGAGGACAATGAGGTATTCTTGCCTCTTGAAACAGTGTCGCCACATAATAGATGCTCAATAAAAGGCTCTTTAATACAAAAAAAGAAACAGCTTAAGGGCTATGTTCTCAGACAAAGTAGAATTTGGTTGGAACACTCGAGAAGGTTTGTGTTTCTCAGGGTCATCTAGCTTCAATGAAGAGTGGAGTTCACAGTGCGGGTGCTGGATGAATGTGAGGGAGGAATGCTAAATAAGCACTAGAGTTGAAAATGACACAAATTAAGTGTCCAATAAGAGAACATCAAATGCAGTTATACAGTTCAGTGGACAGAAAAATTATCACTTGTTCTTTATTTGAATATCAATGATATGCCACTGAATGCATTAACAGGTCTCGACAGGTCTCGGGATTCTGTCTGTGCCTTGCAGACGTGAAGCAGCAACATTTTCTCAAGGTGCAAGTGTGCCATTGCATAACACAGATAGTAGACTGCTGCACTTTCCGAGAAATCTCCTGCATTGACAGCTTTATGTCTTTTTAATACTTCAATTTTGAATTCACAATAATATTTTAATCATACAAAATGAGAACATTTAATGATGAGAGGATGTATGATTTGAATGTGTGGAGACAGAGAGAGAGACAATGTGAAAACAGTTGAAAGCATGAATGTTTTCAGGGGATAATGCAATGTTTTGTAGGGTGTGAATGAGTAGTCAGGCAAGCTGGGAAGCTGTCACCATAAATACCTTGATTTAAGTGCTAATGAAATCATGTTGTTTTAAATTCAATCTGGGCTTCAAAATGTGAAAAAAACCCTTATGTGCAATTTACAAAATTACTGAAATGAACTTTAAGAGCATCCTGTCCTGTGGTTTTTGAGCAATGATTAATCTTCCTCAGTTCTCTCATGGCTTTGATGCAATTTTTCCCATGTAAATCACTACAGACCATCCAACCTCATTTATAGGGTTAAAAGGCCACACACTCAATAATGATTTAGTGGTTTGCTTAAAATCAAGTGTCACCCACTGAATGCCATAGTCTTAGCACTCCCCCTCTCTCTGCCCCTTCATGAATATTCAACAAAGTGCACCAAAGCTCAACACAGTAGTTATCACACGGAAAGGCAGAAAGTGGGGGGAAATCATGTTCTTTTACTTGTAAATTTTTAAAAGCTTAAGATAAAAAACACAAATATTTGTGAAGAATGTAGGATATAGTTTTCTAGAGCAGACTTTTTGCTCTTACTGTTTTCAACATATGAATTAGCTGTTACATTAAAGTGGATTATTCATGAAATCTTTGTTTGGTATAGCATTTGATATTTTATAAATACCTTTTCCTGGTAAGGCTATTCTTTTCTAAATTAACAACAAATTCCCTAAAATATTTAAAATTTTTATGTGAAAAAATAAAATGTATACAAAAGTAGTGAGAAAAGCAAAATAATCTCCCACATAACCACCACGATTTTAAACAATTATTTTGTTACAGCCAGTCTTATTTCACTGATACTCTGCCCAATAAATTTCTTGGAACATTGAAAGCAAAGGCTTTATAATATATAAGTTTAACTGTAAATACTTCAACATGTATCTCTAAAAGATAAGAATTCGTTTTTCAAAAATACCAAATTCATAAAAAATTATAAAAACCTCTTAATGTCATAAAATATTCCATCAGTGTTAGTTAGCGTGTTCCCAATGGTTCTAAAAAAGTGTTTAGTTATGTCTGTTGCTGTATTTTTAGTGTCTCAATCTATATTAGATTCATATTTTGTTGCTAATATATAACATTTTTAACATATAAGTTATGACTCTCTTCCATTTAAGAGTAGATTACAAAATGAAATTTCATTCCTGCATCATAATTCAAGCATGTATCTCCTTAGAGCTTAAACCAGTGTAATCTTTTAAAAATAAGAAAATTAATTAACATTGAAAGAATATTACTATAAAGTGTTGTTGACATACTTAAACTTTACTTTCCACTTAAAACATTTTTCACCCTGGCTGGTGTGGTTCAGTGGATTGAGTTCCGGCCTGTGAACCAAAGGGTCGTGGGTTTAATTCCCAGTCAGTGCACATGCCTGGGTTGTGGGCCAGGTCCCCAGTAGGGGGCACACAAGAGGCAACCACACATTGATGTTTCTCTCCCTCTCTTTCTCCATCCCTTCCCCTCTCTAAAAATAAATAAATAAAATCTTAAGAAAAATATTTCTCTATACCTTAATGGTTATACTGATCTTGTTTTCTTTTTATCTCATTGCATCCTTTTTCTCAATGTTTCTCCCTAACTTTTATACCTTTCCAGAACCATAAATTCAGAAATGTCTTTTTCTCTGTGTTTATAAGAATCTCTTCTTTAGGTGTTCTCACCCAGTTCCAAGGCTTAACTTAACATCTCTAGCTACTACCTCTCCCACTGAGTCTGAGATACATACATCCACATAGATGCTAGCTATTTCAACTTGCATGTGTAATCAACACCTCAAAGTTCCCAGTGCTGGAACAGAACCATGCTCTCCCCTTACACACACACACACACACACACACACACACCCTCCAATTTCATCCAAGTTTGACCATTGCAATAAATTGTCTCATTTATAAATCTAGTAAGCTTTATTGTTGTCTTTAATTTCTCTCTTTCATCTCTCATGTCCAGTTTGTCACTAAATCTTGATGACTGCAACTCTGAAATATACTCAAAATGAGTCACTGATTGCACCTCTAATGCTGTAATCCTAGTCAAAGGCACAAATATAGCTCATCTACTCTACTGCAACACCCTTCTGACAGGTCTTTCCATTCTGTTTCACTTTTGCCCCTCTGCATACAACTATTAACAAAGCAGGAGTGGTTTGGTGTAAATCTGTTCATATCATTCCAGTTTAAGATCCTCCAATAATAATTTTATGCCTTGAAAACTAAACAAAATAGAATTGCATTCCACACAGTGCAAGTCACTAATGGACTTGCCGTCAGCTTCTTTGATGACCCCATCTCACCACCTGCTACTTCCCCGCTATCAAACTTGTTAATTTGAAACTAAGTGGTGAGTGAGCTCAGTTCAAGGGTAAAACAAGCAAGCTCTAGAATCCAGCCTTTATATTTTGAGTGATAAATTTATCATCTTTTAATTTCTGTGTTTAAGTACAGGAGGAAGAAGTAATTTTACTCCTCAAAACTTCCAAAAATATATAACAGAAATGTCCATAAGGATTTGACTGTGACATATTCACATTCATTTTAAAGTAAATAAAGTTTTTACAGTATTGACTTGTGTGGTATTTTTTTCTAATATCAAAGCTTTCTCTGAGGTTCCCTAGTTCCTTTTTTTTTAATTTGAGGGTTTTTTTTATTGTTCAAGTACAGTTGTCTCCTTACCCCCCTACCTTTCCCCACGACCCCAGCCATCCCCACCTCCCACCATCGATCCTATCCCCCTTTGGCTTTGTCCATGTGTCCTTTATACATGTTCCTGACAACCCTTCCCCCTTTACTCCCACCTCCCCTCTGGTTACTGGTTCTGATTCACAGTTATAATATTATGGCTCAAAAATAATGAGTGTTTACTATATGCCAGGCATACTGTTAACTAGTTTTCATTAATTATCTCATATTTTTCATATATTTTATATGCTTTTTGTTGTATATAACCCCTAGTTGTTGTATAATAGTCTAATTATTAGAAAAACTAGAATTGTTTCCTATTTTTTATCTTTTTATAGTTAAAGTTTTTTGTATAGTTTATAGTTTATACAAGTTATAATTCAGTCTATATTGCAAATATTCAACTTTATTCTATTTACCTTTATCATATGATTTTTGTGTGCTTTCGATTGCAGCGCTTACTCAAAGTTTTCTCAGTAGTCCATGTTTTTCCTTGGAGTTTGTGTTTTATTTCACTTTCAGGAAAATGGGAAACACATTTATAATTCTTTTAGTGCAAGCTTTTACTTTTTCTTGGAGAAAAAATGTAATTGCATTAATTGCATTAGAATTATTTTTATTATGTACTGTTATTAACATATTACATTTAAATATTATATTTTTGTAACCATATCATTATAATAATTCAATATTTCCATTTTAAAATGTTTTAATGATCACCAGAAATCCTTGTGTGCCATAATTTTCCTATTATGTGCTATTGTGCTTCATATCTTGGTGAACTATAGACCTTGCATACATTCTCATGAATGATATAAGGCCTTCTTTAAATAAGTTCTTAGGACTGGTACATGTAAAATGTATGTGTAACTAGTGCTCATCCAAATTAATGGAATCAGTTGAGTTTGCAAGAGGTTTCTTCACATATTTCAATATTATAATATTCTCTTAGGAGGGATAATAATGCATGAATTCTTAGTGCCCTCCACCAATTTTTTCCAATCTATGGAGCAGATATTTTTCTCAGTGATGGTTAGCACTATTTTTACTCATTCCATTAAACACTAATTGAGGCTGATCCATAGTACAATCTTTAATTCTGCTTCTCTTTACTCACTTTAGTCAAATGCTAATGTATGAGTGGGAAGTGTACTTGACTCCAACTTATTTTCCAGAGATCTGCCTTTCAGTCACTTTTTTTCTCTTAATTTGAATTCAAACTATATTTCAATGTCTGTATGTATTATAGTTATCCCATTTTCCACAAGCCCACAAACATTTAATATAAAATAAGCTGTCTACAGATACATCAAGTTGTCCATTTAACTTTCATGCACAGCTGATTTTTAAAAAAGAAGAAAAAAGAAATATTGTTGGGAAAAATAATAGTGAAACCTTTTTTGCCTCTTCTGAAAGTCACTTTTTTAGCCTATCAGGATTTAATCTCATATTTCTTGAGATGTTTTGTTTATATTGTGATGTTATTTACAGCCTGTATTTGTTGCATGTCCATTATGAAGTTGTTTCATTTTGCTTCACCATTATGGAGAAAAATAACTACTCATGTCTACAGCTACTTCTCCTCAGTTAGAAGCAGATACATAATAAACACCATACCATCCGGCTTTTGAATATGTGGAGTCTCCAGATTATATATGGCCACGAATTTAGAGATTAAATTTAGGACCTTGAAGAAGCTTCATTTTCAAATAATGACATGTGTTCTTTCAAAGCAGAAAAAAATTTATTCATATATAAAAACAGTTTTGTCCATGAGTAAGACATTATCATATCTAAACCATCTTATCTTAAAAAGAACTATATTCTCCTGGGATATGAATATGAAGAAAAACAGTAGAAGGTATAGAATTTCTGCAAGCAAATATTTGCAAGTCTTTAAATCATAGGTAATTAATGTATACATAAAAAATGAAATGATGTAGAACTGTTAAAAAATAGGCCCTAGGTGGAGGTAAAATAAAATCAACAAACAAATATTTTGACTCAACTTTTAATATTGATAACATCTAGGTTGCACCCAAGAACTATGGTGAACATTTTAGATTTGGTCACATTATAGATGTTCAGTAAAAATCTAGTTGAATTCATGATAGGATACGCTGATCTGTAAAATTGTATCAATTTTAGATAGCCTTCAATTTCTCCAAATAATCATAGAGGTTCAGTATGAGAATTTTAGAGAAAGGCAGAAGGAACAATCTAAAAACAAAGCAATGCTTTAAAATTCCTTTTAAAACGTTTTGGAAGAATCTTTCTTTTTAAGGATCTTGTTGCCTTTTACATTTGAAATAACTTGTCTAATGCTTTTATATGCCTGTTTACTAAGCACTTAAGGAAATCTGAACTTAGAAAGATGTATAAGATTAGAAAGTTAATAGTTTCTAAGACAACAATACAATAATTGAAAAATGTGAAAACACATTTAAAATAGTTATAGTCCCATTGCTTTTATTTTTTAATGTTTTACTGTTTATGCTAATACAGTTGTAACTTTCCACCCTCACCCTCCTCCACCCAGCCCACCCCCCACTTCCATAGTCAATTCCCACCCCATCATTTCTGTCCATGGGTCCTTCATGTATGTTCTTTGACTAATCCTTTCACATTCTTTCAAACCGTCCCAGCCTCCCTCCTCCCCTCTTACAGCTGTCAGTCCATTCAATGCTTCTATGCCTCTGGTTCTGTTTTGCTCATTAGTTTATTATCTTCATTAGATTCCTCTTATAAGTGAGATCATATGGTATTTGTCTTTCACTAACTGGCTTATTTCACATTCTCACATACTTCAGATGGCAGCTAAATATTCATTAAAAAGAAGGCAAAGGAAAATATATGACTGAGTGAATCAGTTGCAAGCTGAATGCTGCTGGACCCACCACATCTAATGCTAACAAATGGCCTTGCAGAGAGGGAATTCAGTATTACAGAATTAGGGCATCAGTGTCCATTGTTTGATGTTGGCCTGATGATATTGTATTCACTAATCATCGTGTCAGGCCACAGGTGGGAAAGAGAGCTGCTGACTCAAGTCCAGGACAACTGCACGTTGGAATGACCAGCTAGGAGTCTGAACCAAGAATTAGCTTAAAATTTAAATAAACAAAACAGAAACAGAAAATATCTCTCAGTGTTTACAGATTTCTTTGTCAGATGTGTAAATTAGAAGACTTATTATTTAAGTGTCATGGTACTTAACTGTGATATTTATCCTTGATTCAGTCAAACAGCAATCACCAAGGATTTACCACTTATAAATTGAAAGGAAAAGTTTGGCTACTTTCTACAGTGGAAAGAGTTGATCATTTCAGATTTTCTTGCTATAGTCTATAATAAAAATTTGAGTGGGCTTAAATATTTCAATAATTTGTTTGAGAACTGAGAATTGGGAGAGCTATTTGAACACAGAGCATATCTTGACTACAAACTTATCTCTAAACCTTTAAACAAAGTGCTCAAACAAAACATAGTCAGGCAATATGGATAAATGGTGCCGACCAGCTATTGTGGCTGTTCACACTGAATTTTCTGATTTAAAATTAGTTGTTGTACCATATGATCTCACCTATAAGTGGAACCTAGTCAACAAAACAAACAAGCAAGCAAAATATACCAGAGACATTGAAATTAAAAAAAAAAAAAACTGACAGCAACCAGAGGGAAGGGGCAGAAGAATAATAGGGGATAATAGGGGAAGGGCCATCAAGGGACATGTATAAAGGACACACGGACAAAGCCAAAGGGGGTAAGTTTGAGGATGGGAGGTGGAGATGGGTGGGGTGGGGGAGCATGATGGGAAGGAAATGGAGACAACTGTACTTGAACAACAATAAAAAAATAAAAAAAATAGTTGTCATATGAACATAAGCTTCTATGAAACTAAAGTTTTTGGGATTCCAATTTATCTTTTAGCACAGGATTTCATTTAAAGCTGGCAGTTTATGAACTTTTTTTGACTAACTGAAGGACTAAACAAAGTGTAGATAGAGACAAACTCATCTTTCTTTGCATTGGGTTTTATCTCTCCATGTCTATGTGACCTTACTATGAAGGAAGGCTAACGATTATTATCTGGGTGAGATACATATATTTAAAGTGAAATGCCTTGTAATTTGTGGAAATAACCTCATTCTATTTTTTTAAAAGGTGCATAAAAAGCTAACATGCATTACTCTGCAAAGAAGCAGAGGCCATAGGGTTGTATGAATGTAAGGAGGAAGAGAGAACTATTGCCTGGCACAGTTTCAATGAACTAAACTCACATTTGAATTAGAGATAGACAAACAGAATGAAAACATGTCTCCAAAAACAAAATGAATACATAAAAGCTTGTAGAAGTTCTACTGAGAGTAGCCAAAAACAAGAAGCTGGATTGTTCACCAACAGAAGTATGAATAAACAACATTGGTATATCCAAATGATGTAATACTATTCAGTATAAGAAGCATCCTGAACAAAAGAAGCCAAGTACTAAAAATGTATGCAATGACTTTATTTATATGGTCTAGAATGAACAAAATGTGTCTATTGTAATAAAAACTAGAACAATGATTTCCTGTGGAAATAGGTGGACATGAATGGAAAAACACAAGGAGATTTTTTGCAGTGATGAAAATATTCTATATTTTTCATTTGGCCCTGACCTGTACACCTAGCATGAAATCATTTCACTTTGTGGAACTAGAAATGCAATTAGAATTACATAGGATGCTAGGCATAAAGAATGGATTACTAATACACACATCAATGTGGATGGATCTCAAGAAACATTATACTGAGTGAAAGGAGCAAGATGCAAAAGAGTACATCATTTCTGAGTCTCTTTGTAATAGTTTCAGGAACATGAAAAACTATTCTATGGTGCTAGAAATCAGAACACTAGGTCGTCAATGGGAACGAGGGAGACAAGTGATGGGGAAAGGAAACAAGAACATTCTGAGAAGAAGGATATGTTTTATTATTTGGTTGAAGAGTTGATTTTTGTAGACATATACATTTGAAAAAAACATCAAATTGTACACTAACATTTGTACATTTTATTGTAAATAAATTTTACCTTAAAAGTTAAAAATAAAGTTGTGTATTGCAGAAAAACATGCATGATGGTTGAGAGTGGGAGACGGTTTTTCTCTCCTTCTTACTCTTTAGAAAATTTGCAAATGCACACCCTTTACTAAAAGGAAAGCCTAAACTTCCCAGATATTGGATATCCACTCCTCATCACTGTGCTAGAGGATTCCCAGCCATCATTTCCTATTAACCAACAACTCATTTCTATTTCAACTTTGCAGTCAAGTTCTCACTAACTCCTCTTTTCATTAATGTAAGCCACATCTACAAAATGTATAGAAACATAAGGGACAGAAATGGCATTCTTTATCTATTGTCCCTACAGGATTTGCCATATTTTTGGACTATAAGACTCACGGTTCCCCCCCATATTTGGGAGGAAAATGGGGGTGCATCCTATAGTCCGAATGTAGCTTTACATTTACATTGGTGAAATATTATGTTATTTATGTTATTAAATATTTTACCACATTTTTTGCTTCAAAATTCTTTTCCTATTTTCCTCCTCTAAAACCTAGGTGTGTCTTATGGTCTGAAAAATGCAGTATTTTATTTTATTATTGTTCAACTCCCTTACGATACTGAAATAGCAAACCAAAAGCTAAAGTTCAATAACAGGACTCTTCACAAACATTACCTCCATTATACTTCATTTCTAACCCTCCAGAGATCAGCTTGCAAAAAACAAAGAAGGAAAGAATGGTAACTTATAGGTAATGTTGTGTCTATTTCTCAAAGTACATTGTGGCTCTGGTGAGCAAAAACAAAAACCAATTTACAATTTACAGAAATGCCACAAAATGCCTGATTTGAAAAATAAGTACACTGTCATTAAAAATAACAACAAAATAGAAGGATCATTGAGAAACATGTATAAAGGACCCGGGGACAAAGCCAAAAAGGGGAAGGATTGAGGGTGGGAGGTGGGAGTGGATGGGGTCGGGGAAAGTGGTGGGGGTAAAATGGAGGCAACTGTACTTGAACATCAGTAAAAAAATAAAGCATGATCACCCCACCCTTGAATAAAAGCATGTCAGACAAAAATAAATAAATAAAATTTAAATAAAAGATAAAACAAACAAAAGAACAATGACAAATGGGCACGCAGATTTTTTTCTTTTTATTGCTGTGAAATATCTATGTAGACCAGTAATATTCCTAAACCCAACTATTTTCTGTTCCTGCAGCTTCTCTACCTGATAACCCTTTGCCTATTGGGCAGGGAGAGTATAACAAAAATAAATAAGCCAAGAAAAAACAGAAAACAGGACAGCGAATAAGCACTAGAAATGAGGGCCTGTCACCTTAACAGTTAGAAGAACCAGAAAGTACAATATTTTACTACAATCTCTGTTTGACGTTACATCTTTTTGATAATTGCTTCCTGACCAATGTATTTTCTATACAGGTAAGCACGTGTTAAATGGTCCTGTTTTGTTCAAAAGGAATACTGAAAGAGGAAAATATCCAATAATTTATGTTTTCTACTATGTATTTTTTTTCTCAGTAAAGTTCTGAGAACACTATTGCAGCCACATTTGAGAATTTGTTTGAACTCATGTAATGTGGCAACTTATGGCACAAATCTATCTCCTTTTACTTTAAGCCTTGTACACAGAAATACAAGTTTTGAATTTGTCGATAATTCTTAGTTATTCATTAATTAATTATTGATATAAACATGTGTGTTGTGAAAAAACACTTTTAATGGGACAATAATTTCATCTCAGGAAAAATGACAAGTACTGTTGTACAACTCAGTTTTAAAAAATAATAATTCCTATCAAAGAATGACTCATTCAGGCAGAGTAATCAGATTTCCTGGTATCTTTTATCATCATCATCATGTGGATATTGATTATTATGAAGAAAAACAGGTTATTGTGAGATCACACATTCAAACAGACATGGGCTTAAAACAACATATGACCTGTATTTACATTATTTCCATTATTATTAAATGGTATAAATCATTATATGTTCTCAGTTATTTTGTGAGAACACTATTCATTGCATAGCATGACAATGACACCATGGGTCTCCATCACAGCATAGGGGGATTTTTACCATGAGGGAGTGACGAACTGGAGCATTTCACCTTAGCCACGAGGTTTCTAGCAGATCTAAAGTGATACTTGTTCTCCGTTAATAATATTTATTTGTTTTATTAGTATTCAAACATGTTTGTTGGGGACCGCTCTGTGTGTTTTCAGAGATTGCAGCCCGGTGAGAGCAGCCTCTGAAAAGGGCTAGTAAGTCTCCCTGGAAAACCAGGTAAAGCAGATGGCAGACATGACCCGACTCTCACACTGGGGTTTCCATGGGAATCAGGCCTGAAATGTACATTTCGTCCTTTGAAGCTTGCTCTGCCTAACATAGCGCTGTTGGTTGTTGATATAAGCTGGATGTTTAACCTAAAGGCATAAGGAGTAAACTCCTTATCTCATGAAACACGTCTTAAAGACCATCTGGCGTCAGCATGACTAACAGACCCTGACCTATGACCTATCTCTGTGTTCCTTCAATTGTTATCAATAGATAATACCTGTTTTGGAATGACTATAGCCTTTTAACATTGACTGGTGAGCTATGCATGTATGCACCTATGCATACCATTCCCAATAAAAACCGTTTGGGAGAAGGGCCTGGGGCATTCCCCACTGCAGGGAATCGCCACACACTTTCCCCGCAGAGCAACAAGATTGTGCCTGGGACGACTTATTTCTCATCCATGACAGCCAGGAGAGCTCTGTGGGACAGAGTTCTCCCGCACGTGTTCAAAAGTACAGAGTTAAAAAAGGAAGGAAGTGGTTTGAAATGTGTGCTCAACTTACTCAGCACCTCACATCACATCATATAACCCTAGTACTGTCTGACCTATTTATTTTTAGTATGCACTGCAAGCATTTTTCTAATATTTTTGTTAATTACACTTATCTCTCTGTTTCCAAATGCTTAGTCAAAATAATCTCTTCTCCTAAAATACATATTTTTTCCAGTTTTTACTTCCCAGTGTGATTGATGGCTTTATCAAAAAGCCTCAGTTCAAATTCTCCCATCTCCAGTTCCTGCAGAGCTTGCCAACCATGTACATAACTTGCTCCAGAATCTCAGCTTGAAAATTTTTATCATGAAAGGGTCTTGAATTTTATCAGACGTTTTTTCTGCATCCATTAGATAATCATGTGACTTTGAAACTTCTTTCTGTTAATGTGATGCATCACATTAATTGCTTTTCTGATGTTGAGCTATCCCCTAATGTACAATTTTTTATTGTCTGTTGAGTTCAGTTTGCTTGTATTTTGTTCAGAATTTTTGCAACATTTTTGGAGTTAGATAAATCTACTGTGTGTTTTTATTTATTTGTTTACTTTCCTAATTGCTTCTAATTGAATTTATTGGGGTGATATTGGTTAACAAAATTATTAAGGTTTCAGGTGCATAATTCCACAACACATCATCTGTACACATGTGTTCACCACCCCAAGTGATTCCACTTCTGGGAATTTATCTGAAGACACCCAAAACACTAATTTGAAGGAATACGTGCATCCTTATGTTCATTGCAGCATCATTTACAATACTGAAATTTGGAAGCAGTACCAAGTGTTCATCAGTGGATGAGTGGATAAAAAGTTATGGTACATTTACACAATGAAATACTACTTGGCTGAAAAAAGGGGAATTCTTAACTTTTACAATAGAATGGATGGCCCTGGAGAGCATTATGCTAAGTGAAATAAGCCAGTCAGAGCAACGCAAGTACCGCCATAACATTTCACTCATATATGGAATTTAATGAACAAAAAGTACTAACAAGCAAAATAGAGACAAACTCACATAGAGAGCAGGCTGACAGTTTTTGGGAGTTGAGGGTTGAGGGACTGAATTGTGGGGTTGAGCAAAAAAGAAACAAAAGAGGGAAAACTCAGGGACAGGGTCAACAGTGTGGTGATTTCCTGGGGGGAGGCGGCTATAGGAAGATAGAGGGAGGTATGGAGGGGTATGTGGTGGTAGAATTTTTGTATTTATGATCATCAGGGATATTGACCTGTAGTTTTTTTTCTTGTGGTACCATTGTCTGATTTGGGTATCAGGGTAGTGCTGGGCTCTTATAATGAGTTTGGAAGTGTTATCTCCTCTTCCATTTTTTTAGAAGAATTTGAGAAAATGAGTATTCTCTAAATTTTGGGTAGAATTTACTAGTGAAGTTCTTTTGTCTGGGCTTTTCTGTGTTAGGAATTTTTTTATTACTGATTCAATCTTCTCCCACATTACTGGCCTGTTCAGATTTTCTATTTCTTCATGATTCTATCTTGATTGGTTGAATGCTTCTGGGAATTTATCCATTTATTCCTGGTCATCCAGTGTGTTGGTTTAAAATTGTTCATGGTAGTCTCTTATGATTCTTTTTATTCCAGTAGCACCAGTGTAATATTTCCTCTTTAATTTCTGATTCATTTATTCTAACTTTTTTATTCTTTGTTATTCTAACTAAAGTTCTGTCATTTTTGTGTATCAAAAACTAACTCTTGCTTTCATAATTGTTTCTATTTTAAAATTTTTTCTAATGTAATTTATTTCTTTTTCCTTTCTTCTGATAATTTCATGTTTATTTTGTTCTTTTACTAGATTCTTGAGGTGTAAAGATGGTTTAAGGTCTTGAATAGACATTCCTCCAAAGAACACTTACAAAGGGCAAACAACTATATAAAAAGATGATCAGTGTTAGTAATTATGAGGAAATTGCAATTCAAAACCACAATTAAACATCATCTTGCACTTGTGTGGATGGCTATTATTTTTAAAAAAGATGAATGTTAGCAATGATATGGGTAAATTGGAGCCATTGTACACTGTTGGTTGAGAATATGAAAAGATACATCCATTATTGAAAACAGTACAGAGGTATTTCAAAAATTAAAACTACCACTGCTATTTGATCCAGCAATCTCACTTCTGAGTACTTATTCAAATATAATTGAAATTAAATTTTTAAGAAGTATTAGAATTCCCATGTTTATTGCAGGACTATTCATAGCCAAGATGTGAAAGCAACCTTAACATTCATCAAAGGATGAATTGATTAAAGGAAAAAAATGTGGTCTGTACATTACATTTGATAGACTTTTATTCAGCATTTTAAAAAGAAGACAAGGCCACTGTAATCAAAACAATCTGGTACTGGCATAAGAACAGACACATAGACCAATGGAACAGAATGGAGAGCCCAAAAATAAAACCATGTCTCTATGGTCAATTAATATTTGACAAAGGGGACAAGAGCATAAAATGGAGTAAAATAGCCTCTTCAATAATTGGTGTTGGGAGACCTAGACAGCTACATGCAAAAAAATGAAACTAGACCACAACTTACACCACACAACAGGATGAACTCAATATGGAAAAAAGACTTAAATGTAAGTCATGACACCATAAAAGTCTTACAAGAAAACATAGGCAGTACAATGTCAAATATCCTATGCAGCAATATTTTCACCAACATATCTCCTAGGGCAAGGGCAATAAAATAAAGAATAAACAAATGGGACTACATCAAACTAAAAAACTTCTGCACAGCTAAAGAAAACATTATCAAAATGAAAAAGGAACCAACTTTTCCCAAGCAAATATGTGGGAAAACATATTTACCAATGGTACCTCAGAGAAGGGTTTGATCTCCAAAATACATAAAAAACTCATACCACCCCAGTCCAGGAAGAAAAAAAATCCAATTAAAAATGGGCAAAGGACCTGAACAGACACTTCTCCAAGGAGGACATACAGAGGCCCCATAAAACATATGAAAGGATGTTCAGCATCACTAGCCATTAGAGAGATGTAAATTAAAACCACAATGAGGTACCACTTCACACAGGTCAAAATGAACATTATTAACAAATAAACAATACGTGCTGGTGAGGATGTGGAGAAAAGGGAACTCCAATACATGGTTGGTGGGAATGCAGACTGGTGCAGCCACTGAGGAAAACAGTATGGAATTTCCTCAAAAAAACTAAAAATAGAGCTTGCTTTTAATCCAATAACTTCACTGCTGGGATCCTGAATCCTGAAACACCAATTCAAAAGAACCTGCGTACCCCAATGGTCATAGCAGAAGTATTTACAATAGCCAAGTGCTGGAAACAGTCTAAGTGACTATCAGTAAATGAGTAGATCAAAAAACTGGTACATTTGCACAATGGAATACTACACAGCAGAAAGAAAGAAGGGACTCCTACCCTTTGCAACAGCATGGATATATCTGGAGAGTATTATACTAAGTGAAATAAGCCAGGCTGTGAAAGACAAATACCATATGATCTCACTTATAAGAGGAACCCAGTGAACAAAACAAACAAAGAGCAAATAGAACCAGAGGCATGGAAATAATGAACAGACTGACAGTGACAA
>CM052549.1:64758678-64795702 GCA_028533065.1 Trachops cirrhosus
AAAATAAAATAAAATAAAATAAAATAAAATAAAATAAAATAAAATAAAATAAAATAAAATAAAATAAAATAAAATAAAATAAAATAAAATAAAATAAAATAAAATAAAATAAAATAAAATAAAATAAAATAAAATAAAATAAAATAAAATAAAATAAAATAAAATAAAATAAAATAAAATAAAATAAAATAAAATAAAAAAATAAAAATAAAATAAAATAAAATAAAATAGAAACCCTGCAATCTGCAACAACATGGATGAACTCTGAGGACATTAAGCTAGATGAAGGAAGCCAGTCAAGAAGGACAGGTGTTGAGTGATTCCACTTACATGAGAGATCTCAAATAGTAAAAACCATACAAAAAGAGAGTAGAATGGTAGTTGTCAAGGGCTGGAGGGAGGGGAAAGTGGAAAGTTGCTAATCTACAGCTTACAAAATTTGGTTATGCAAGATAAGTTCTGGAGACCAACTATACATTATGCCTGTAGTTAACAGCATATTATACACTTAAAAATTTGTTAAGAATGTAAATCTCATGTTAAAGTTTTCTTTCACAAGAAAAGGGAAGAAAGGAAAAGGAAAGGAAAGGAAAGGAAAGGAAAGGGAAGGAAAGGTAAACAACAAACAAACAAACAAAAACAAGGTATCTCTGTTCTTCTCTGCAGCCTGGTAATAGAGAGCATGGAAAATGTGAACACCACGGGCAATGCCCTGCATCAGTGGGGAAAGCTACTGGTGACTTACTCAGTTCCTGCAAAGGACCCACCTCGCCTTCCAATATTCAATCATCACAATGAAAATATTTTAAGGGTGACTATGCCTTAAAAACACAACTATTTTTGTGGTATGCCTGAAGAATGCAAAAAAATAAAAATGAAAAGATTTTTAAATAGAAAAATACATATATATTTATGTCACAAAGGATTGAGCAAAAAGGAAAAAGGACACATGGCCATGGACAACAGTGTGATGATTGCAGAGGGGCAGGAGGGGACTAAATGGTAATGGAGAAAAGACAATAAAACATATTTAAAAAATAAAAAATTAAAAAGTAATGATTATTAACAATAATTTTGCAATTAACTTAATTGTTAACATTTAATTCACTTGTTTGATTTCTTAATTTAAAAATGAAAAATAATAAATAGACAAACAAAATCAAAGCAAACACTAAGCAAATAAAAGTATTGGTTGAGTAGCACAATTTATAAAAAGTATACAGACTTTGTCTCAAACAATGGGGCTTGAAGTTTCCAGACCAATTCCAGGGCATGCTTGTCCTCCTGGGACTCCTGAGGTTTATAAGGCATGAAACTAACCTGCATGAAATGCATATCCTACAAGTAGGGTGTCAGGGGGTTGGGTCCAGACCAGGCACTTGGGAAGGTTGCAGGACTGTGTCTGTTAGGTGGGGCTGGGGGTGGTTGTAGGATAGGTGTACATGTTTGACACAGTAGCTGAGAAGGCATTGACCTTATCACATAACTGTGTACATGCATCTTAAGACACCTTACATTTAAGAAACACAGCAGTAGCCCCTCTTCCCCCTCAAGGCATTGGATGCCATCATTTGACCTTTGACAATGTCTCTCTTTGTTTTTATTATTATATTAAATAAAGTGAAATCTTGAAACTTAAGTGCTAGGTTTTACTTTATATAAAATTTCTAAATGTCCCATTATAGCAATAAAATTAGATGAATCTGATATATCCACATACACATATCTATGCATGATTCAGTGGAAACTCAAATACACTGTACTTTTCAAGGTCAAAAGCCTTCTCAACTTTTCAACTTTGTATCCTAAAAAAGAAATTTAAGGTGTCCAAAATGATAAACTCGTTTGAGAGTAGCCTAAATACCACCTTGGAGATTTTAACACCACTGCCATAGCAAAAACTGAAGAGTAGAGTGTATAGTAAGGAGGGATAGTGGCAGCTCGTCAGCCAGAAAGTGCTTTTCCTGAAATACCACTCTTTATGGCAGCATTTTGAAATGGGTTTGAGGGGGAAAAAATCTTCCTGAGAATGTACTTTGGTAAACAAGCAGAGGCTATTTTCAATCAAAATCTTCTCTAAGAGATGGTATTTTTTCCTCTCAAAAATTTTTATGCATCTTATTTGCATTTTTAGATAAAAGAAAAATAGGAGTAAATTGACACACCTAGTTTGAAAAGAAATTGGAAATACATAGTGACATTACAAGTTAATCTCTCAAAAAAGAAAAATGCTGTTTTAATTGTTTACCATGGTTTTCTAAATTAGATACTTAGATTTTAATTTAAGGAGTTCTAGAATGAATTTACTACTCTTATGAAATTCAGTTCCAGTGTGTAAAGACATGAAATACATTTATCCTGGGCAATAATTAGCTTTCTTATTTTTTAAAGTATAGTTTTTTGTTAATAAAATAAAAGTGCATTACAAATCTCCATGTTTATAAGTTCACGCTCCAGCTTCGTCTACCTTTTCCACAACTCTACCATTTCCTCGAGTAATCACTATAACACCTTTTAATCTGTGACCCAAATTTTTCAAAACAAATTCCATAGAATGGTCAGAAAATTCCTGGGCCTGAAACTGAATTTGAGATGTCCTTTTAGCTTCTTCATAATCCAATGAGAAACATAATTTAAAATTCAAATTATATTTTTAACAAATGAGGGAATAATGTTCCATTATATTATGTGTCTAAAATTTGATGTTAGTAGGATAATAAAATAATAGACATTAGAAATGTCATAGATAAATTTTGGATTTCAGACACTAGTATGATTTGTTCGGGATAGAAGAAAGTATCGTTACCTGGAAAATAGCTGCTATGCCTCAGTATTGTGGGATACCTAGTGTTAAAATCTAATTTTTCCTGGTAGTGGGGAATGAGCAGCAAAGATCTCCTATATGTCACTTCATACCTATTATTTTTTAACCTGGTTTTTCTAGAATAAAAGCTGTAGGACATAGCTAAAGCAGTACTGAGCATTGTTGGAGAGATGGTCCAAGTGGGCGCACAATGGTCTAGTTTATGTGATGTGCTGGCCCAGTGTAGATCTGGTGAGGAGCCAATGGGAGAAAGAGGAATAAGACCTAACATTTATCAAGACGAAACTTATGCTGGACACTTTTTATGTATTATCTTATTTATTCCTCTATATAACCTTGCAAAATAAGTTTAATTCATGGACCTGTACCATGTTTTAGTTCCCACTGAAAATGGCTTGTATAAGAACTGGACTATAAAGCCAAGATTGAATTATTTCCATCAAACCTGTCTTCTTAAAGTGTCATGATCTACAGAACGCCCTCATATCCTCTGGTGAAGAAAAGTTTTCAGTGGTGTGATTATGAAAAGCAAATGAAATAGGCTAAATCTGTTCATAACTGAGATGTGATAGACTGTATATGTGCTGGGTTAGGGAACATTCAGTTCTTAAATACTAATGAATAACATTTATTCCCTGCTTTATCATTAACTGTATTCACATACACAAATCACCTTCTCTGACTATTTTTCTTCATCTTAATCATTCCCTTCTTGGAAGTATTGCGAGGATCAAATGAGATAGTGTGTTTAATAGGCTTTTATTAAACCAGAAAGCATTATGTACATTTTTATTACAAATAAAGAATTATTATTAAAGCAGTAGCTCAATACTTAAATACCTGTAACCCAGGTATTACAGGGTCCAGCAGAAGTACACCTGCTTGAGTGTGGTTTGTGGGGTAATAATATGGGTGTAATAATTTATAGTTTTAATTTGAACATTTCACCTAAAATGTTACATGGTGTTTTGAGTGTGATATGATCATATTGCAGAATTACATGCTTAAGATTTTGTAATAAAATATTTTGTAATAAAAAAGTGGTGTTATTAGTGCCCGGTCTTGTATAATGGTACCTTAAATTTTATCTTAAATATGGATGCTTTAAGCTTGAGTATTAAATATGTAAGAATATTTTTCACTTACAAAGAGATACATGGTTTCCCTGAACTTTTTTTTGTATCATGCTATTCTTTAGGTGTTTTTTAATTATATATTTTTGGTAGAAATGTGTTTTTGTGCAGAAAACATTTTTCTTTCCTCTTGCTTTTACCGTAAGAAAAATGGCAGCACAAGTATAAAAATAAAAATTGGCAGCTGACACTACTTAGAGTTATGACACCACAGGGAAAGTTTGATATATTGACAACCTAAAAACCACATGCCCTGTGGCTATGTGACAAGAATGATCCACTGAAGTCAAATATTCCAGTTTTTAAAAGGGAGCCTCTGATCCAGAATTTTTACAATTAAATCTAAAGAGTAGTTTACCAATTAGTTATATGTATATATGCATGTGTGTGCGAGTAATTATTAGTTAAGACCATCATTGCGAAGAATAGGCAGTCAGGGACAGTGACGGGAAGTCCAAAGGCTCAGCAGTAATCTCACAGAGAGATGATATGACCCAGGCACTAAATTGAGAAGAGGAAAGAAAGAAGCACATGAATTTGAGATGTCTTATTTCATAAGCAGAACTAATGCAACTGACTGATTAAATGCAAGGGCAAAGGAAAAGAAGGCTTTTAAATGACTGTGAGGCTTTTGGCTTGAGCATCTGGGTAGGTGGTGCTTTGTTTTACCATTATAGGGAACACTGAGGTGAAGCTGATTTAGAGCCAGGGAAAACAACAAGTATTTGTTTTTGTCATGCTAAATATAACACTCATATTTGTAATGTAATTGCAACTTTCAAATGTGTGTGTTTCTAGTAAATATCAAAAATGTTCTGAAAGGATGTACCCTAAGACCCAACCCAAGAAGACTTTCTGCCACTATTCCGACGAGGACAGAAAAGATCGTTTAAGAGCATATGGGCTTGTGAGTACAGTTTTCCATTCTGAGCTCTGTGGAATCACTGAACCTTCATTTAAGATGGTTACAGAGCTCTATATAGTTTTCAGAAGCTCAATTGTGTGTTCAGTTATTGCAGGAAAAGGCACATTTTGGGCATTTGTTTGGCAAATGGGAGCTCTGCATGAAAACATGTTCTTCCCTGCCTGCCAAAGGGAGACAGTGTTTGAGAGCCTTGCTGGGCAGTCTCTCCAGGAGCAAAATCAAAAACCACTGGGGCCAGTGAAAATCCTCCTGATTTGAACAAAGAAAGCCTGCAAAGGATATTTAGACAGAAAGTGTGACATCCAGGAACTTTACACCAAATAAAAATACAAGAAATGGGAAGGTAAAACAATTTGGAAATATTGATATGGAGCAGGCCAGGGAGGTCACTATAATATTCCTTAGAACAGGCAGTGCAGAAATGATCAGAAACCTCCACCAATGATCTTAGCTGCCTGCTGCACTAAAGCAGGTGATTTATGAAGGAACTCTCTGAACGTGCTGGTGAGTTCTTGCTTTCCACTTACACCGTGTCCTTCCCATTTCTCCTGTTGAAGCAAGGCTGACTGCTGTTTCTATTCTTTCCAAGTATTAACAAGTGTCTGTTTTGGCAAATCCTAAGCTGTAACTGTAGTTGTAAGGGGGTTTGGACGACAGCATGGATGGAACTGGAAAGCATTATGCTAAGAAAAATAAGCCAGGAAGTGAAAGACAAATACCATATGATCTCACCTTTAACAGGAACCTAATCAACAAAACAAATAAGCAAAGTATAACCAAAGACACTGAAATTGAGAATAGGATGACAATGACCAGAGGGGAGAGGGGCGAGGGGAGGAAATTTCAGGGGAAAAGGGGCAGGGTTTGCAGGAACAAGTATAAAGGACACATGGAGAAAAACAAAGGGCAGGTGGAAACAGGAGGGAGGCGGGGAGGGCTGGGGGCGTGGGCTGGGATGGGAGTAAAAAGCAGAAAACTGTACATGAACAATTAAAATAAAAAAATAAAATAAATAAAAATTTTTAAAAACAGACAGACCAGAGAAAAGCACAAAGGGGTTGGGGTGAGCGTTATACACAACGTGGAGCACATCCATCTGTAGACACACTGTGTTTTAGTAGGAAGGACACTGTAGACAGTAAACACAATGTCTTTCACAGACACTGTGTCTTAGTAGGACACTATAGACAGTAAACATACAAGTTAATAGGAAATGGTGAATGCTATAAGCATAGCAAAGCAAGATAAAGAAGAAGAGAAGGATAGGCTAGGGGTATGTTTTATTGGTTAAGGTGTCAGTAAGATTTATTTGATTTGGTAACTGCTAAAACTGACTGTGTCCCCCAGAATTCATGGAACAATAACTCCCAATGTGGTGGCCTTGGGAGGTGGAGCCTTTGGAAGATGATTCAGTTATTAGGGTGGACTCCTCATAAATAGAACTAGTGCCTTTATAAACGAGACCCAGAGAGCTAGCTCCCTTGCCCACTTCTGCTATGTGAGGACACAGCAAAAAGACTGCTAATCAATGAATCATGAAGTGAGTTTACCAGACACCAAATCTGCTGGTACATTGATCCTGGCTACCTGATTTCCAAAACTCTGAGAAATAAATTTCTATTGTTTATAAGCCACCCAATCTATGATATTTTGGTATAGCAACCCAGATGGATCGAGACAGTGACTTTTTATATATGTTATAAATATTTTTCCTATTCTGCTATTTTTCTTTGGACCTTGTTTATGATGAATTTTATATTAGTATTAAAATTTTGATATTTTCTCAAAAAAACTACTTATATGTTTTTAAAAAGGAATTTATATGCCTCCACATCATAAAATTCTACTCCATTTAAAAATATTTTTCATGTATTATAAAAAGTGACAATGTAACTATTTTGGTATTGATGATTTTTTTCAAATTATTTATAAATTAATTGACATCTACATAATTTTAAATGTCACCTAAGCATATTAGATTGTCATATGCACATGCATCTCTTGTATGCTTATTTTCAAGCTTGGAATGAGGAGTGGGAAGGCATTGAGGATGTAGAGTAGTATCCCAAACCTTCCTGGAATATATTATTTGAGGCCATGAAGTATAATCAAAATAAAAGAAAGTATTATCCACAGTTAATTGTGTAATTATAAAATAAAATATTCCAATTTCTTTTCTTAGTATGTTATTTATATTACCTTTTATTTTTATGTGGGAGTTATTTTGATTAGTTAGTATAAATCAGTGCTGCTAATTACTCTCCTCAGCTGTACATTTCATAGAAACAAAAATTGGTATTTCCTTATATATAATACTGTCTGGTGGCTTGATTTATCAGTAAACATATTTTATGTGAAAATAGTGTTCAATAGCATTAGAATGTGTTTTCAATTTAAGTTGTAGGGAAAAAATAACATTTCTGGTACCAACATGCTTTTTCAAAAAAAAATCTGCCTTAGTTGACAATATAAATGTTATAATTAATCAAATGTCTTTTCCTTTGATCACAAAGAAGTACTGAACCAGATGTATGGCCAATTTTTAAAAGTTATATTTGACTCAAATTTACATATTTTCTTAATTCATACTCATATTTCTCATGATAATGTATTTCTTTGTTATTTTCTGTATTTTTACTGTATTAAGTTTTTTAAAAAATGCCACAAATTTTCTGTGACATAAATCTTAGTAAAGTTATATTAATGACCTATTTAAACAACTTAAAACACAAGCAGCACAAGAATATAAAAATCTGCGGAAACCTCAGTGAAGTGTACTAATGGCGAGAGAAATAAAACGAACCCGGGGTGAAGCACATGCCGGAAGGTCCCACACAGTTGTTCGTGGGCCATCGATTTGCTCTGAACTCTCTAGCAACTGCTGTCAAGGGAGAAAGATCCTCAGTTATGTGATTCACAGAGCCCAAAGTTAAGACATTAGGAAAGTCTGTCTTATTTCTAAGACTCCAGTGAATTGTGTCCCATGAATCTTCATGAAGACCATACATTGTGATGTATAGAATACTGTCATCAAATACTGCTGCAATAAATAACTCCAATCTTTGTTTTCTGGAAAATAATAAGAGATTTTATGTTGCTAATTCAGGGATCCCACATGTTTTAACCATAAGCTATGAGTGGACAGAGTTAATTCCTTAGTGTGGAAGCTGAGGAGCCAAATGAAGACTCATACCTAAATGGGAAGATGCTTTACCTACATATAATTATAAATGGATGACATAAACAAGTAAATAATAATTAATTCCAGTTTTAGGACTAAAAGCACAACATTTCTTTAGAGGATATGATCTAGTGAATTATATGTGCAATGCCTATCCAATTCATTGTCACCCCATATACAGTAGAGCATAATGTTTTATAATAAGGTTTAATTGTGATTTAAACTGAACAAGGCAATTACATTTCTCTAAATGGAAAATAGAATGGATAGTATTTAACCTGCAGGGATATTGTAAAAATAACTGTAGTGAGTGCTTGAGAGGCACTGCATGTACAGGTTCTGCAAGAATTCTCGGCAGTGCATGTATTCCACATAAAGCAATGATCCTGACAAAGTGCTGTAAGACTGCTGGAGTTCTGTTTAATTACTCAGCTTCCTATATTACAACAAATATTTATTAAGCTTTTAAAATTGCATCTTGGGCTTTAATGCCTTTTAACCAAGACTTTTAAAGATATATAATAAAACTACCAAACACACCAGCAAACATAAAAATCACATATCAATATAGTACCATTTTAAGAAACAAATATGCCTTACTGCTGCCTTGCTAGAGTAGGCATTCACTTAAATGTGTATTTTCCACAGCAAGTATTTAAAACATTTTCTACCAACTTAAAGCTGTCTTTGCACTTAGCATAGGGAATGGACTAGTGTGAAGGAATATTGTTCTCTCTCTATGTATATATACATATATATACATAGAGAGAGAACAATATTAAAATCTATATTCAAATGTATGTATATATTTGAATTATGATAATATCACCAATAGCCCAGAGTACATGTATTTTAAACTGTTTTTGTAGAATCTCTTTTGTTTTGATCCAACTATTTTTCTCATAGCTAATGGAACATAATGACAAGTTCCCTAAATTTGAATTTATAATCTGTGACAAATGAATAATTAAAATGGCACCAATTGAGATAGCGTGTACTACTACCTTGTTTGATTAGCACTATGATCTCATGTAATCAGGCAACAAGATAAAATAAAATTTAAGTATCACTGCCAAAAACATACTAGTGGATTTCTGCATTTCACATATGGGAATTGTATAGTTTCCCATTATTTGCATTATAAGTATCTGTTTTTCTTAAAATTATTATTATCCAAAGTTCAATAATCATTATATCAAGACTGTTCAATGTTAAATTAATGACAAAAATATGTTTCTTAAACATTTCAAAAGAAATTCAATGTCATTGTTCTGATACAGGGACTTATCACTATAGTTCTGCTTACACATCATCAATGCTGTCATTTCTAGTGTTATTTCACATGTGAGGTTTTTATTAGGAGGAATCCTTTAGAATCATTTTATCACAATTTAGGAATTCTTATATTATTATGTAATGCAATTTATTATGGCAGTAAATGACATTTTCAAGATGAAAGAAAAATAGGGCTCAACTTTATTTACAAGAATGATATATTCCCTTTGACATTTTCTTTTGAAATTTTTCTTCTTCTACATCTTAATAAACTGAATTTTATGTAACATATAATTAACATATTTTAATGTAGTTTCAGTCTTTTATAGATGTAAAGAACTCAATTTAAAAAGTAAATAATCATTCAAAATGTATTGAGGTAAATTGATATAGATCATTGTTTAAAGCTTAAAAAATTTCCAACTACTTCATTGTACATTTGATACTAACTATTGTTCCTAAGAAAGATAAATACCAACTGAAGTAGCAGAGAGGATTATCAACATTCTGTTGTCTTAGTCTAGAATGCTCAAAGAAGATTTGCAAATATGGCACTGAAAAAAATGCTACAGAAAGTCACTGGTCACTGAGAGCCCCGGGAAGGAAGAACATATGTCTCAGCTTGAGTTACTTGGAAATAACTATGAAGTCTGTACTTTTCTCTTTTCCTTTAAAAAAGCAGTGCTTATTTTATATTAAATGAAATGATCTCAACTAAAATCTGCTCTCTTATCTACTACCAGACTAAATTTTCTAATTTATGACGTTCAGTAGGTCAAACCCTTGGACAAGAACCTGTAATGTCTAGCAACTAATCATGTTAACAAGCTGAAACTGATATTTGTACCTTTCATTTTTATTAGATGAGATTCCTCACAGCCTAAGAAGCTTGCATTTTATTTAAGTAATATATTCTAAGTGAATAGTATGTTCCAGGAAGAAACAAAGGGCAGGTCTTGAAGATGATATTAAGCATATTAAAAATATGTACACTATCATAAGTGCACTGAATCTATTTTTATTGAGGTAAGTAATCAAACGTGCATTTTAGGATGGTCTTCCTTATTGGGTAAAAATGATTTCAAGAAGGCCAAGTCTAGTTAAGTTGCTATTTATTGCTTCATCCATTATTCATATCATTTCACCTCATCTAATCTATTATGTCCACATTTCTGTTAAAAATATTCATTATGTTCTCAAATGACTATAGTTTTAGAATATTTATACAATGCTTTTTATAGACTCCAATCCTTTATTAAATATCATCTTTGCATTTAGTTGAGCCATTTGTTCATGTTTTATTTACCATATTATTATTTTACTTATAAGTAAAATTATATTTTACTTTAAAATAATATTTTAAAACATTGTACTTATTTTTAAATCTATGTATACAGACTTCTATATCTTGATTATTTGAGTGCCTCCTTTAGTTTTTTCTGATTTTCAATCCTATTTTCTTGCCTCTTTGCAATTTTAGTTTGTTTTTTTACACTAATTTGTATAAATAAAGAATCATAAGACTATAAGTGATATTGTCATATTGCAGAGTAGGAGGTCTTTTTCTTCTGTTACACAAATTAACTTGTGTAAGGTGTGGATTGCAGTTTAGTAATTCAGTTAATCTCTAAACCACAATTTTTTTAAATATAGTCTCACTAGGATTTTGATTATGTGTCTGGTTCAGTTTATGACTTTGTAGCATTCAAGACACTGGATTAGCCCAGGCTGGTGCGGCTCAGTGGAATTAATGTTGGCCTGTGAACAAAGGGTCACCGGTTCAATTCCCAGCCAGGGCAAATGCGTGGGTTGCAGGCTAGGTCCCCAGTTGGAAGTGTGAGAGAGGCAACCAATCTGTTTCTTTCATACATCAATTTTCTTTTCCTGTCTTTCTTACTTCTTTCCCCTCTCTAAATATAAATAAATCAATTCTTAAAAAATAAAGGCATTGAATTACCAATGTCCCAGCACTTTTTTTTACTGTTGTTTAAATACAGTTGTCTCTATTTTCACCCCACCTCTCCCCCACCCCACCCATCCCCACCTCCCACCCTCGAACCTAACCCCTTTGGCTTTATCCATGTGTCCTTTATTGGCCCTCCCCCTTCCCGTGTTCCTGGTTGGCCCTCCCCCTATTATCCCTCCCCCTCTTCTCTCTGGTTACTGTCAGTTTGTTCTTTGCATGATTCAGGTTTTTTTTGCAGTTTCCAGCTTCCTGGCCTATGTAGCTTCAAAATACAGCTAATGCCCCAACTGAATAACTGACAGTGTGCTCATAGTCCGATTTCTTTTCCCAAAGGACTTTTTTTTAATTACAGATGGTGTACAATATTTCATTAGTTTCAGGTGTACAACCTTGTGAATAGACATTTATGTAACTTACTAAGTGATCACCCCAAGTAATCTAGTACCCATATGACACCATGTGTACTTATTACAATGTTATTGACTATATTGTCTATGCTGTACTTTACATCCCTGTGACAATTTTGTAACTACCAACTTGTATTCTTAATCCCTTTACCTTTTCCACTTATCCTTCTCCCATCTGGCAACTGTCAAAATGTTCTCTGTATTTATGAGTCTGTTGCTGTTCTGCTTGTTCACTTGTTTTGTTGTTGTTGCTGTTGTTGTTGTTTACATTCCACATATAAATGAAATCATCTAGCATTTGTGTTTCTTTGTCTGACCTACTTTACTTAGCACAATACCCTCTGGGTTCATCCCATCTTGTTGCATACGACTCACTTAGATCAAGCCAAATTGTCAGTCTACATCAAACATTTACATGCATCCCCCAGAAGGAAAAGATTGTACAACAACTGTTAGCATTATATTTTCACCTCTGGAAATCTTTTCTCTTTTTGAAATGTTATTTATTCTATTTTTCATTGCTTCTACAGCCCTCTAATGATTTTTCAAATATGGGATTAAAAAAATTAGTTATCTTTTTCTAAGTTGTTTTAGCTGGGTCATCAACCTGTAGCAACCATTAACTACATCCCAACTCAAAGTAAAATACCCAAGTCCTGTATTTTATGGCTAAATAGGGAATAGAAACAAGGACTTGAGAAATTACAAGCCTGAACACACACACACACACACACACATACACCATTTACATTCTTAGTGTAAAGCTTCAAAAAAATGTAGACATAAAAAAGGAATGTCATTTTCCCCTGTCTTAGTATAATTTAGGGGTGACAAAACTTTTGGCCTAATTTGTGAAGTAACAGAAATTGTTCCAGAATTAATAGTGTGTCTACCAAAAGAAAATACATATGTAAATCATCCTTCTCATCAAAAAATAGTATACTATAAGTCATGGCATATGGGATATCATAATTACTTATATTATCATCTGTGGTAATATAAGATAAAGTATAGATGAGAACAAGATATTGTGTAATCTAGGAGTTTCATAGTCATTTTGGTGAAAACTGATTAATTAAAAAGCTGGGATTATACCTATGGATACTGAAACACCAATTTAAAAGAACCTATGGACTCCAATGTTTATAGTAGCATAATTTACAATAGCCAAGTGCTGGAAGCAACCTAAATGCCCATCAGTAAAGGAGTGTACCAAAAAACTGGCACATTTACACAATGGAATACTATGTGCAGAAAGAAAGAAGGAGCTCCTACCATTTGAGACAGCATGGATGGAACTAGAAAGCATTATGCTAAGTGAAATAAGCCAGACAGTGAAAGATAAATACCATATTAACCCACCTATAAGTGGAACCTAATCAACAAAGCAAACAAGTGAGTAAAATATAACCAGAGACATTGAAATAAAGAACAAACTGACAGTAACCAGAGAAGAGTGGGGAAAGAGATAATAGGGGATAATAAGGGAAGGGCGATGAAGGAACATGTATAAAGGACACATGGACAAAGCCAAAGGAGATAGGTTTGAGGGTGGGAGGCAGGGATGGGTGGGGCAAGGGGACATGGTGGGGTGAAAATGAAGACAGCTGTACTTGAACAACAGTAAAAATATAAATAAAAATAAAAAGATGGTGACATGTAGTGGTAATTCATGGCAGACTTGAAAAATTTACATAGGGAAAGAAAAATCAAAATCTTGAATTTTCAAGTCATATCTTAAGATGAAAAATATAGTTTTAACTTTATATTTGAAGGAGTTTCTATCTCCTTTAGTTTCAGGCCAGATAAGACTGAGAATTGAGACAACAACATATAATTCTATGGAGCTATCAAAATAAATAAAAAATATTATGTGACTTCTATGGACTGAATCACAGAATATATTTTAATAAAATAAAAACCATGCATGGTACAAATAAATATATATTGTATACTCTCATTTGCTTAAATAAAAGTAAATAATATATGTATTTTCTTATTTTTGTAAAAATAAATACACAAAATATGGACCTAAAATAGATTTATTATCTATGGTGAATAGAACTGATAGGACAGGTAATAAGGTTTCTCTAGTTATACATTTTATTTTATATATTCAAAAAATAAACAGTGCAATAAAGATTCAAGTTTTTAGAAGATTTTCACAGAGCATTACAGCTGAGAAAAGAAAGAAGAACGGCAGCATGGGGAAAATTGTTTAATGAACAGAGAACAGAAGACAGTCTCATCAAAGATAAGGAGAGCAACTTGAAAATGTCAGAAAGGAGGTAGGAAGACATTGGCAGAGTTCTGAGACAGAAATCAAGAAGTTAAGCTTATCATCCATTCAGCACTACACGAAAGAAAAATATGAAACACTAGTGTGATCTATTGGATTGGGAAATTAGGAAATGATTCTCTAAAAGCTAGAAAGGAACTGGGAAATGGGTGGCAAGAAAAAGAAAGATGTAAGTGAAAGTTGTTCAAGATGACCTTCAAAGACCAGTATTTCTTCACCAATTTTCCCAAGGCTCATTCGGTATTATTAAATGTCATGAACTGGCTCTGGGCAGTGGAGTTCAGTTGCTTGGAACATTGTCCCATACCCAAAAGGTTGAAGGTTCGATTCCCAGTCAAGGAATATTGCCTGGTTTGGGGGTTCCATCCATGGTCCTGGTACATAACAAGACTCAACCAGTTGATGCTTCTCTCTTGCATCAATGTTTGTCTCCCTTCCTCTTGCCCTAAAAGCAATGAAAAAATGTCCTTGGGTGAAGATAATTAATTAATTAGATTTCATGAACTGTTTTATTCAGTTATTGAATATTAATACAAGTAAAAGAGGCAAAAGAAGGAAGGAGGGAAGGAAGGAAGGAAGGAAGGAAGAGAAAGAAAACTCCCAGATGTTTGTTTAAAATAATCTTTTAACAGTATGTTCTAATTTATCTTTGTTTCTTTGTATTTAAATCTGAGTCTTTTTGCAGGAAAGTATACAGGGCTAGAGGACCAGAGCCATTCTCCCAAGGCCCAGCACCAGAAATCCTTTCAGGATACTTTAGTCATTTTCCCAGGCACAGTGTGCTTTGCCTCTGAGCTCATTGTTTGAAATGTCTATTGTTCTCTAGGAGCAAATTTTTCAAAATGGCCTTGCTGGCTTAGCCCCTGGAGAAAAAAGTCAACATACAGGTTCAATTACTGTGAATTTAAACAGAAACAATTTCTTCCCAAAGTCACAGTTATGTTCAACTAGAATGTATCCACATCTCAAAAATGGCATTTTCTGTTTTAAATTTTCAGTGATTGCTATCCTGCCATTCTCCTAGGGACTAAGCTAGTGCTACCAATTGTATTGCGCTACTCTGCTGTGACCAGAACAGACAGGGTGACATCACATGGGCTTTCTGTAATAGACCCTGATCTGTACAAAGGAAAAGCTTTTCATGCATTAACACACAAATAAAGGCTGCTGATGAGGATATAAAAATATAAAAGATAGAAAGATAAATAGACACATGCATACATATGTACTTACTTTGATGGATAGACAGAAGGAAGAAGGAATTAATGGTGTTTGAAATCTTCCTAATATTGGACTCTATTTTTTCATGATATCATAAGTATCTCCCAATAGAAGAGGCAAAATATAACTTAGAATAAAAATTCATATTTCTGTTGAAGCTTAAGCATGGGCTCATAACATTTGAAAAATAAAGAAATCTCAAGTAACTAGTAGTGCCATTGTCCCAAACAAATTTATAGTTCCAGATCTAGTCCTTAGCATTGCCAAAGAACAAAAAAGCAATGTAAAATATCTCATTAATATAAATTTATATACACTACATGTTGAAAGTATAATATTTTGGGTATATCGAGATAAATAAAATGTACAATTTAAATAAAAAAGAATAAAAGTACAAATATGAAATCATGAAAACTGAAACAAAATAAACCAGATATCAAAATATTAAGTATTAAAAGATAAGCAACTTAAGAGAAAAAAGATATGTGGGGTAAAAATTATTTCATATGAGTAAAGTACAATTCTTATTTTAAAACATATTATAAATGGTTTTACATATTATTGCATATATTTTTCTTTATTTACTTTTTATTCTAAATTTTTTTGATATTCACATAACTTGAAAGGTCTTACTCAAGGTCATTTGTTTTCATTGTTACATAAATGCTATTGCGTATAATACTATAATAGTAATAGTATAACAATATATACAAATGTGTGCATATATATACATATATATATACATATGATACATAGCTAACAGAAGTATACAAAATTTATAAAAATATAAAGTTAGGAAGCAGTATAAAGGTTTCAACTGGGGAGGAAGGAAGATGGATAGTCTAGGGTGAGGAATCACAAGGATAAATTAACTGCTGTCAGTGTTTTGGTTTTCAAACATTTTTGCTTGGTTTTATAATTTTATATTCTTAAATTTTTTGTAATACATAAATAAAAATTAAAAATAAAGTGATTAAAAAACAAGATTCCAACAGAGCCTCAGTTATGTCCACAGAAAGAAGAGTAAGTACAAAGGAGAAAACCTTGGTTCAATCTCGCCGAATGTCATTTATTCTATGCTACCTTTATATAGTTAGAATGCCCATACAACTTTTATGAAAATTTGAGCCCCTTTTGAGAAAGAACAAGCTGCAGGAATCAAACGTTAACATAGTCAGGATTCTGAAAGACAAGATAAACCAGTACTGTCCTAGGTAAACCAGATATATAGTTACTTAATCTATAGTCTGTGATCACTGCACCAACTCAATTAGGAAAAGTCTAAAGAAGTTTAATTTTAAGTATGTTTCACTATATCTAGAATGGGTTTGGGGCCCTGGCTGGTGTGGCTCAATGGGTTAAGCATCTTCCTTAAAACTGAAAGGTCACTGGTTCAGTTCCTGGTCAGGGCACATGCCTGGACTGTGACCTGGTCAGCTATCGGAGGTGTGCAATGCAACCAGTTAATGTTTCCCTCACACATCCATGTTTCGTTCCTTCTCTTTCTCCCTCCTTTTCCCTCTCTCTAAAAATGAATAAATAAAAATCTTGAAAAAAGAGTTGGTTTGGGAATTCAGCAGAAATCTATACCTACAGTCCACACTTTAGAGTGTGTATGTCATTTAAATTTTTTATGTCTCTTGCAGAGCTTATTTATTTATAGTTGTGGCAGTTTAAGTTACAACATAGTATTTGAAGACAAGAATTATCAAAATCTTCTAATTTCCATTTATTTTTTAAGTCTCCAGAATTTTGTGAGCAAACATTTTAAATCCTGACCCATACTGGCCATAACCCTTCCTGTTTCAGAGGATGAATTGATTAGACCATTAAAACCTTTGTTCATGGGGAGGATTCCCTTTTTCCCTAAATTTATTCCAAAGAATGTATCTCCATTAGTATTGTGGGTTAGTGAAATGAAACTTCTCAAAATGTACCTTAATCCTAAGCCCCTAGGGTCCAAGAAAGGACTTATCATTATGACATAAATGATGTTTATTATGACATAAACTTTTCAAGGGAAAAATTTTATCTGGAGACTTGAATATGCCAAGATATAAGCAGCATATATTTCTGATAGGTTATTTGCTTTCTTTTCCTTTTCTTTTCTTCTCTTCCTCTTCTCTCCTCAGCTTTCTCATACTCTTTTATAGTAATATCTATCTTTTCTGGTCTGGTAATATCTTTTTTTCCTTCCTACCTAATATATATCACCTTGAAGTTCACTTAGTAGTTCTTAGAGTATTTCATGTTAATATTTTTCTGTAGTCTTCCTCTTAAGACTGCCTAATTTTTCTATTTGGTTGTCTATTTAAATCTATTAAAAAACAGAATGTAAATTGAGTCTTCTTAGTATTGAGTCTCTATCTCCAAAATTAAGGTTTATTTATTGTTCAGCAGTTTTCTGGATTTCAGCTTCTTCTTGAAGAGTAATATCAGGATGAACTCTGAAGCATTACTCTTTTCCTCTTTCATTGTGTAGGTCAGAACCACCATAGTAAATAGGTATCAGACTCAAATTAGGATAATTCAATAATAATATTTATTGATAATAAGAAACTATGTACAATAATTTGGGCACAAACTGCACCATAAGGAACAGTAAATTACCCCACAACTAATAATAGTAAACAGTTACACACTTAAACCTAAATGGAAGAGGAGGCAGAGTGATTCATAGAAATTAAAAAGACAGAGTGGTGTTAATAACTCTAAGCCCAAAGGGATGAAGTCAGGAAGCAGTTACCTAAACCCAGTGCAATCATATAGACAGGGCCAACTAGAGAGGAACTGTGATGGCCAGTGAAAGAATACAAACGAACTGAGCAGAGCAAAAGAGAAAAACTCAAGATATTACACCTCCCAGTATCACTCAAATGTCATTCTCCTACCCGATGACCCTATGGAAGGACTCACTATTAACTTTATCAAATCCAAAACCAGACCACATGGGAGCCCTTTCACATAGCCATGACATTTTCCCCAAAACAGAGAGCAGGATAGGGAAAAGTGGAGGGTGGTTCTGAGGGACAAATAAAAGATAATTACAAACAACCTGTGTATTTTACCCTTCCTCAGTCCCGCTGTCCTTTGTGTAGTGAAACATTTTTGTCTCAGTCAGAGAAGATCCACAAATTACTATCAAGATATGACATCATCTCAGGAGGATGTATTATACTAAGAACCTTAAATATACAGCATTAGTCACAAGTATTCTCTCTTTTATTAAAAACAAAGCATGTTCTCTGGTTGAAGGCAATATTATGAGGTGTCATAGCTGTGTATAAAGTGTTCAATGTTAAAAATCAAATAAACAAAAAGCAATGGTACTGGGACAACCACTGCAGAATGAAAAGGTGAATCCATATCTGGAATATATACAATAAAGGGCCATGTGAGAGGAGGGGTCAATATAATTAACCTACCACTTGAAAGCCAGTTGGTTTCCCCAGAGAATGATGATATATTATGGACCAGCATTTGCTTCCACTGTTGGTAGGTTGAGTACTCAAACAATGTCTTCTCTCACATTAGATGGCTAATAGATCTACCACCAAAATTGTGCCAACTGGGAAATTTTCCCTTCAATATGTAAGTACGAGATCACCGATATTTGGGGTGATAGTGTAAAACAAAACCTTTGACCCAGACTGGGCCAGAACACCGTAACCTATAGGTTACCTATAGGTGATAGGTAACCTATAGCCCAGACATGCCACTGCTTTTTTCTTTATGCTAATTGGCCATGAGACCAAAAGTGTGGTAAGAGATAGAAGCAGTGAAGTAGCAGTAACTCTAAAAGCCTGTGCTCTGATTCTTCTTTGGGGTTTTCCAGATTTTACTACATTATAACTCTGCCTTAGACCTTCCAATATGATTGGATATGTGGGGTCATATTATCCAGTGGCAGGGTATCTTCTACTACATTCTTGACCTGCCAGAAAAAATTGAGCTCTAGGTCTCAATCATAATTGTTCTCCAAAGGGGTTATCTAAAAAATCAATGGAGCAAAATGATCAAATGTAGAATGATTTGCTTCTAGAATTCGACAAGTCTCACTGAACACTGTGCCTCCTTCTTTTGATGGATTGTGTCAAGTCAATGATACAATAATGATTCAATAAGACAAATAAGGGTTGTCTCATTTTAACAGGAATATCCCTAAATGCTCCATACCACTAGATTCCTAAAAACGTCACCAGTAAGCTAGGTCTTAAATTTTGGAGGTTTATTTGTTACACTCTTGGAAGCATTTCTAACAGTAAGGCACAGAGGATTCTTGCTATTTACTGCTTGCTAGATCTAACTAGCAAAATATTATCAATGTAATAGATCGGAAAGATATTAGGAGGGATATCAAGATGACTGAAAGGTCTGTAAATGTTATAATGGGAAGAACAAGGAAATAAGTGTATACTATTTTTCTGGCTATATTAATGCAAACTCTTTTGATTTTCCTAACTTATAGGGCTGTAACCAATAGCATTGGCAGGCCTGCAGCTTCATTTCAGGTGTCCGGGTTGTGAGTATTTTTCTTGGTAAAATATTGTACTCAGTATGGCAGCTGCAGTTGGCATTACTATCTCATTAAGTTTATGAAATCTTACTACCAACTTCCCAAGCACGTTGGACTTTTCACAGGCCAAGCAAGTGATGTAAGACATAAGTCGGGATGTGACAGGATTCACCATCCTGGCATCTTTCAGATATCCAATGGCAGTTCTCTGCTCTCCATTTGCCCTGTGCAACTCTCTTGTTTTTGAGTTACTGCTCCAGGTCTCAATCATAATTTTACAGGGGTTGGTGGCACTTTCATGACTTTTACTTGTCCCTTTCTGCCATACTGACTCTCTCACTTCAGAAGCCAGGAAAACAATACAAGATATCGATCAGCTGCTATCTATTTCCCCTGTTCAGTCTGAAATAACCATTGGTTTGGTATGAAAACACTATGTCCTGCTGAAGCTAGACTCTTTTTTTATTCCAGAACTGTGGTGAACACAGTCAACGGTGATCACCAATGAGCTGTGCCCTTATATAATTCCTTCTCCTTGAATGATGGTGGAATCTGTAACATGCTTCTAACCAATTGTATATGACACAGGTGATAGGATACCACTCTCAAGGTTATCTCATGCTTTATGGCAAAGGAGAAGAAATATTATAGGTACAATTAATGTCCCTAATAATTTATTGATTTAGAGTTACTCAAAAGAGATATTATCCTGGCTAAGTTTGTCCTAATTTGGTGAACTCTTTACAAGAGAAGATGGGGCTTTCTTGTAGCTAGAGATTTGGATAAGAGGTTTCTTCCTCTCTCTCTCTCTCTCTCCTCTTTCTCCCCTCCCCATTTTTGCCATGGATTCTATAACCACCATGAAATGAATTCTGCCAACAACCTAAGTAAATCTTGAGGCAGATCCATCCCTAGTTGAGCATCCATATGAGAATGCAATCAAGCCAGCTACTTGATTCCAACTTTGTAAAACTCTGATCAGAGACACAAGAGCCCCCCAGTCCAGGCCCAGACTTCTAATGTATAGAAACTGTGATATGATTAAGTGGACCTATCATTTGTTTCACAGCATAGAAAATTAATACAGGAAGTTGTACCACGGTTCTAGTGCAGGATTTCTCAACTACAGCACTCTAAGATTTTTGACCAAATTATTCTTTCTTGACTAGGATTGGGCTATGCATTACAGGATGTTTAGAAGCATCTCTGGCTTTTACTCATTAGATGCCAGTAGCACCCATCTTCCCAGTTCTGAAAACCAAAAATGACTCTAGACATTGTCAAATGTCCTGCAGGGGACAAAAATAACTCAGATTGAGAGCTACTGGTTTAGAGGCAACACAAAGTGACAATGATCGGTTCTAACAGAATTAACACACTTTTGTAAGATTGTGCAACAATCACTAAAAGTGAAATTAGTAATATGATTTTTGGTAGATAAAAAAGCAATTGTTTCTTTCAGCAAGGAAGTGTCAAGAAAATTTAAAGTTTCTAAATTTTCCACCTCATTCATATCTTTCCACAGGTATCTGCCTTGGGAATCTACTCTTCCTCCAATATGCCCTGACTTTGGGCTTGGAAAACTTTTGGTCTTCCTAACCTATCAGGTGTTATAGAACATTTAGGAAAATTAAAAACAATGCTAACATAGCTACCATCTTTCTTGAGTCTTTTTAATACAAACTTTATATCAAATTTCACTGATTCTGAAAAGATTGCACCAATTAATCGAAGCAAACGGGTGAGTTTTTAATTCTAAACAAAATATGGCAAATGCTGTTCATTTGTAAGTGTAGTCAGAAAAACAGGCCTGTGTAGAAATGACCCCAGGACCATTCTCCATGTTTCCTGAACAATGAGTTACCTGTGACCTGGGACCCACTTCTCAATAAAAGCAGTTGCACCCAAACTCTGTTTTTCTAGGGTTTACTGCTTTCCTTCTGACAGGAGGAATCCAATTTCCTATGAGTCCAAAGTACTCCACATAATGGGCAGAGATGTCTCCCAGGCAACAACTCTAAACAGCTGGAATTACAATTCAGGCTGTGTGGTACCCCAGTATCTGATTATCCCCCTGCTAAAAATGTTATTATTTAAGAATGTGCCCTGGCTGGTGTAGCTTAGTGGATTAAGCGTGGGCCTGTGAACCAAGAGAGTGCGGTTCGATTCCCAGTCAGGGCACATGCCTGGGTTGCGGGCCAGTTCCCAGCAGGGAATGCGCAGAAAGCAACCATACATTGATATTTCTCTCCCTCTCTCCTTCCCTTCCTCTCTAAAGATAAATAAATAAAATATTTAAAAAAAAAGAATGTAATATAGTTTGGTGTCAGGTATTGTGATCACTCCTAGTTTATTCTTCTTTCTCGGAATTGCAGAGGCTATTCAGGATCATTTATGGTTCCATATAAATTTTTGAAATGTCTGTTTCATATGTGTGAAATATGTCATTGGTGTTTCATTAGGGATTGCATTGAATCTATAAATTGCTTTTGATAGTATGGACATTTTGAAGATGTTAATTCTTCCAATCCATGAACATGGTATATACTTGCATTTATTTGTGTCTTCCTTAATTTCTTTCTTCAGTGTTGTGTAGTTTTCTGAGTACTGGTCTTTCACCTCCTTGGTTAGGTTTATTCCTAGGTACTTTATTTGTGAAAGACAAATACCATATAATGTCTCCTATAAGTGGAACCTAATCAACAAAATAAACAAGCAAGCAAAATATAAACAGAAACATTGAAATAAAGAGCAAATTGACAGTACACAGAGGAGAAGGGGAGAGGGATAATGGGGGAAAATAGGGGAAGGGCAATCAAGGAACATGTATAAAAGACACACAGACAAATCCATAGGGGTAAGTTTGAGGGTGGGAGGTGGGGATGGGTAGGGTGGGGAGCTGTGGTGGGGTGAAAACGGAGACAACTATACTTGAACAACAATAAAAAATAATAAAAAAGAATGTAGAATATCCATTCTGTTAAAAATGGAGTATCTCACAGCATATTCAGAAAGTTCCTTAATCTGTAATGCTCTTCTCCATGAGATTAATGCAAGGATTAGGGGGAAATGTACCTTCTTTTTTTCAAAAATATAATTCTTTTATTTTTAGACAAAGTTAGTAAGGAAGGGAAAAAGAGAGGGAGAAAAACATCAGTGTATGAGAGATACATCGGTCAATTGCCTCTCGCATTCCACCAACTGGGGACTTGGCCCGCAGCCCAGGCATGCGTCCTGACTAGGAATTGAACCAGTGACCTTTTGGTTCACAGGCTGCCACTCAATCCAATGAGCCACACCAGCCAGGGATGTACCTTCTTTTCTTATCGAATGCCTTCCTTGTACATTTCCCTGAATAAATTCATTCCTTAGTTCATACCATGTATTGTGGAATTGGCCTGATGTATGTCAAGTAGTGACTACTAGGGATCCACTTTGCTCAAAATAATTGCTAGTACTTTTAAGCAGATAAAAAAATAAATCCTTCTTTATTCAGATAGGAAAATATGCCTTCAGTATCCACAATAATCCAGCATTCAAGAGAATCCTTAGTCAATTTTTACTCAGTTGGATACTCTGCAGTCAGAATGTATATATTATTTGCAAAGAAAAGAGCAAAGTATGCTATAGTACTATATATAAATGTAAGATGTGTGTACACATGCACTACATTATATTATACATTATATCATACGTTGCGCTTTGAAGGTAACTTATGTAGATGTCCTCAAAACTAAGCTATGAGACACCTTTAGTTGTGCTGGCCTTCTATTACAACGCTGAAACACAATTGCTTTCTGCAGTTTTTAACCTTAGCGACTTAAAAATAGATTGTTCTTTATTCAGTGATGGAACCTGAGCTCTAATAATTGAATTGCACAGGCATTATAGATTGGAAAAAGCAAGTACGTTTTTGCAGTGTCAGGTCTATTCTGTGCCTCCTTGTATAAATAGCCGGAGGCAGTCCTGAATATTTTACTTTCCTTTGAAATTGACCTGTGATTTCAGATGTTGTTCATTCCCTTAGTGACACACCAGCAACACTGACATAGCTGCGTTTAAATTAATTAATCAATTAACTGAAAGCTATGTACCTTTAACCCAATGGTGAAAACAATGTTCTAACACACCATAGCAATGTTTCATGTGCTTATATATGATTATCTCCACTTCAAGCATAAGACAAAGGGAAAAATGAAAACTAAGTAAATCAGAACCACCTTATAAAACAATTTTATAATTCTCATCTTAGTCCTGAAGCATAAATTCTTGACAATTCCAGTATTAAATTTATACCCTATAATTTCTCCCTCCATCTGTACCAGGTATGCACCTCGCATACCTGCATGGGAACCTTGTTTTATTGCTCATGGGCAGCTATTTCGTTTGTTCCGAGAATGAGGGAGTAAATGGGCATTGACAACCCAGTGAGGTGAATGTTCTGTTGGGGCATATGGGAGAGTGGAACTAGCACTGCAGAGGAAACGGATTGTGTTTAAACTAATCCATGAAGAATGGGTAAGAGTTTCTTTATTTACCAAGGACAATTATTATGGATAAAGCTACCAGCACTGGAAAAGTTGTATGACATGGGTATACAGGACCAAAAGGATGTTTCTTTAAAAGAAGCACCAAACTAGTAGATTTCAGAGAGTACAAATAGAGCTATTAGGCATTAATTAAAGATAAGAAAGAGAATTTGGCTGTTTTTAAAATAATAAAATCTGCAATCTTACGATGGGGAATTTTACAATGGGGAAAATAAGATTTAAGTCCAGATCACAGAGATGAATATAAGAACATTAAAGTGGGCACTTTTAAACATTAAAACCAGAATGAAAACCTGTGGCAGAGGTAGCCTTAATAGCACACTATTAAGGCATAAGGTCAAGTAGTCTTCATTTGCTGGCCCTTGCCTGGAATCAAACCAAGTAAAATGTTATTCTGAAAAAAATATCCACCTGCATACCAAATTTGGCATTTTTAATTGTGTAATACTTTTTAGAGAGTGCTTCCAAATCGCATTAAGCTTTGGACCCCACAGTCCTGGATTCACCCTAGCCTAGAGAGTAAGTCCATGGCAGTGCTAAAAAGTAATAACTAGAAGTCAGGGTGCCAAAGTAGCTGGCTTAATTTTGGAAATTGAGTAATTAAATTGTAAAGAAGCATTATTGTTATTAGCCCTGCATGATGGACAAAATAGAGATATATTGTTTATCTTCACCTTCAAACAAGAAGTGTTTATTTTTTCACCAATTTACATGCTGCCCCCAACCATCCATCCCAGCCCCAAATGGGTAGAAGTCTGCCACTGATTGCATATTCCTTTTCCCTGATTCTTCAGAGATCTGTAATGCATAAGTTAAAGACTTAAAGCACAGGAATTCTGAAGTGTGGTCCATGACAGAATTATGCAGACTATATAGGAAGAAAGTAAAATCAATTAATAAAGTCTCCACCCTGCTATTGAAAAACTACACAAACGGGGATTAATTTTAGTAAGAAAGATTCTGAGAAATGGAGAAAGATACTAATGTAGACTCAACCACTGAGATGACAGTAGCAATGAGTCTATGGCCACACCACCCTGAACACGCCCGATCTTGTATGATGTTGGAAGCTAAGCAGGGTCAGGCCTGGCTGGAGGACAATAACAATGAGAGACACACAAGAAGCAGAACAGGATCCGAGACCCCCCCAAACTTTCAGGATTCAAATGCCAGAAAATTGTACCAAGGATGTTGTTAAGCAGATTTTTAAAACTATTCTATTCTGTGTCCTGAATTTTCTATATTTGTAAGTGTTGTTTATTAGATTTAATTGTAAAAATCAATTTATAAAAACATGAGATAATCTACCTTTTGAATAATGCTTGTAAAACAAATAGGGGCACCTATCATCTATCAGATTGTAAGTATAGCATACACACAGACAGGTAGCACATATGACTTAATATACGTAAACTCAGTTAATGTTCATAAAACAGATTCCAATGTGTAATCAGCATCTATGTAAAAATAGAATATAACTATACCTCAGAAATTTCCTTGTGCTCCCATTCCTACCCAAAGTAATCACTATCATAACTAGTAAGGATAATTTGAGGTGATCTTTTCCACTGTTGACTGACATTGGTTTGTTTTTAGCTTGGGACTGCATGAAAGCTCTGCTATAAATTTTCTTGGTTATGGAGGTTAGTGAATATTGAATATATCTAACATTTCCATTTGGTATAGCTAGTATTGGAATTGCTGGGTCATAAAGTACCATCAAGTCAATTTTATTAAATAATGCCAAACAGAATGCTTGATAAATTTATTTTTATTATGTTTTATTGATTATGCTATTACAGTTGTCCTGTTTTTTCCACTTTGCCCCACCTCCACCCAGCATCCCCCACTTCCTCAGGCAATCCCCCCAACTTTGTTCATGTCCACTGGTCATGTGTATAAGTTCTTTGGCTACTTCATTTCCTATATCATACCTTATATCCCCATGGCTATTCTGTATCTACCTATTTGTACTTCTTAATCCCCCTCTTCACCAATTCCCCCACACCCACCCTCCCATCTGGCACATCAAAATGCTCTTTGTATCCATGATTTTGTCTTGTTTTTTTTTGTTTGCTTAGTGTTTTTTTTAGATTCATTTGTTGATAGATTTCTACTTTTTGCCATTTTATTGTTCATAGTTTTAATCTGCATTGTTTTCTTAAATAAGTACCTTCAACATTTCATATAATAAAGATTTGGTGATTGTGAACTCCTCTACTTTTTTTCTTGTCTGGGAAGCTCTTTATCTGCCCTTCAATTCTAAATGGTAGTTTTGCTGTGTAGAGCAATCTGGGCTATAGGTCCCTGCCTTTCATGACTTTGAATATCTCTTGCCAATCCTTTCCAGTCTGCAAGGTTTCTTTTGAAAAATCAGCTGACAGGCTTATGAGAACTCTACTGCAGGCAACTAACTTCTTTTCTCTTGCTGCTTTTAAAGATTCTCTCTTTATCTTTAACCTTTGCAATTTTAATTATGATGTCTTGGAGAAGGTCTTTTGCATTCAGCTTGTTTGGAACTCTCTGTACTTCCTGGACTTGCATGTCTATTTCCTTCACCAAATTAGGGAAGTTTTCTTTCACTATTTTTTTCCAATAGATTTCCAATTTATTGCTCTTTGTCTTCTCTTTCTGGCACCCCTATGTTGTGAATGTTGGATCCCTTGAAGTTGTCCCAAAGACTGCTTATACTATACTTATTTTTTTTGGATTCTTTTTCTTATTGTTCTTATTGATTGTTTTTAGGTTCCTATGTTCCAAATCATTTACTTGATCTTTGGCTTCATTCATTCTACTGTTGTTTCCCTGTAAATTGTTCTTTATTTCTATTAGTATATCCTTCATTCCTGACTGGACCTTTTTTATATTGCTGAGGTCCTCACTAAGTTTCTTGAGCATCCTTATAACCAGTGTTTTGAACTCTGCATCTAATAGATTGCTCATATCCATTTCATTTAATTTTTTTTCTGGAGTTTTGATTTTTTTCTCTCATTTGGCTATGTTTCTTTGTCTTCTTGTTTTGACAGCCTCCCTGTGTTTGTTTCTGTGTATTAGGTAGAGCTGCATTGACCCCATATCTTGGTAGTATGGCCTAAAATGCACTAGGCGTCCTGTAGGATCCCGTGGCACAGCCTCCCCTATCACCTAGCTGGGTACTTAAGGTGCACCCTTTGTGTGGGCTGAGTACACCCTCTTCTTGTAGTTGAGCCTCGGTTGTTTTTGGCAGGGATTTCCTATGACTGCTTATCAGCAACCTCTGCCCTCTGTGGAGGATCACCTGTGCAGGAACAGGGTCGTGGTACTCTGACATGGTCTGTAGTTGTCCATTAGGTGTACTGGTCCTGAGGTATCCCAGGTGGTACAAGCTAAAGTCAGCCCCCACCTGTGTTTGGGCCAGAGCCACCCTGCTTGAACTGTATAGCAATCTGAGATGGTTGCTCCTTGTGCTGGGCTTGGAGATTCCCAGGTGAAACCAAGTTGTGAATCTAATCTGGCTGCTGCTAGGGCTCACTAAAGCCAGCTGTTGCTTGTATGATAGGATTTAGGAGCTAAGACCAGCCATTCTTGTGGAAAGCAATTTGAGTGGGCCCATAAATTGGGTGGGGTGGAGCCTCTGGATCTCCAAGGTGGGCCACACAGTGTTAGCCAGGTTGATGGAGTGTCAGATATCTAAGAATATGGCACGAGCTTGCTGGCTCTGTTGCAGGAGGATTTAGAAAAGGGACAATACCCTCTGATCACCTGATGCCAGATATTCCAGTTTCTTCCTGTATGCCACTGGTGCCTTTCAAGTTGCTATCCCAGTGCTGGAGTTCAGAGGGAGTAAGTCTGAGTAGATGAGTCTGTAGGTGAGTTCTTTAAGAAGAATTGCATGGGGTTCCAGCAGTTTCTTCCCCCAACTCAATACCTGGCACTGCAACCTTGGTTTGGGGGGCCCGGTGTGGGGGTGGGACTTCTTGCTCCCAAGATATTCCTCTCAAATTTTTATCCACCACACATGGGTGAGGGACCAGCCCATTCTGTGTCTGCACCCCTCCTACCAGTCTGAATGGATGTCATTTCTTAAATTCCTTAGTTGTAAGACTTCCATTCAACTCAATTTCTGATGGTTCTGACTGATGACTATTCCATATTTTAGCTGTAACTTTGATGTGGCTGTTCAAAGAGGTGAGCCTACGCTCTGACTATGTCTGACTATGCTGCCATCTTAACTGGAAGTCCAAACAGAATACTTGATAAATTTATATTCCCAGTAGCACTATATGAGCTGTATGAGAATTTTAATTGCTCTACATATCTTTAATTATTACCATTCTGGTTGTTTAGTAGTACCTCATTGTTACAATTTTTATTCCCCTGACGATTATTGAAGTTGAGCTTATATTTAAATGATTATTCAATATTTGCCTATCCTCTTTGGTTTATGAAATTTATTGGGGTGACATTGGTTAATAAGATTAAATAGGCTTCAAGTGTAAAATTCTTTGATACATCCTCTGTGTAATGCATTGTGTGCCCACCACCCAAAATAAAATCTTTTGTCACCATAATATTTGACCCCATTTGTCCTTTACTACCCTCCACTCCCCTTTCCTCTGGTAACCACCATACTGTTGTCTGTGCCTATAAGTTTTGTCTGCTTGCTTTCTTTTTGTTCATTTGTTGCTTTTAATTTTTCCCACATATGAGTAAAATGACATAGTTTTTAACTTTTTTCTATCTGACTTGTTTTGCTTAGCATGATATTCTCAAGATACATCCACATTGTTTCAAATGGCAGTATTTTATCTATTCTTATGGCTGACTAGTATTCCATTGTATATATGGACCATTACTTCTATATTTAATCATCCATCAAAAGACATTTTGGTTGTTTTCATATCTTGGCCATCATGAATACTACTACAATGATCATATATTTTTAACTTTTCAAATTTTTAGGTAGATACACAGGAGATGGGGTGCTGGGTCACATGATAGCTCTATTCTTAATTTTTGAGGATCTTCCATACCATTTTTCATAGTGACTACACCAGTTTAAGTTCCCACCAGCTGTAAATGAGGGTTCCTCTTTTTTCACAACCTCCCACACTTGCTATTACTTGTCTTATTGATAATAGCCATTCTAACTGCCCTCTTAAATGTGCCCAGGCTCATATGGCTATCCTTTTTTTTGACACATCTGTCATTAGTTCATTTTCCTATTGGATTGTCTGTTTTCTTTTTGTCTTGAAGGAACTCTTTATGTATTCTAAATAAAGACTTTGTCAGACAAGGGACAGCAAATATCTTTTCCCACTTGGAGACTTGCATTTTTGGTGAACAAATGTTCTTAATTTTAATACAGTGTACTTATGTTTCTCTGATTTTTGTGACCTTCAAATAAATATGTTTTTAAGTAAAGGGTATGTTGTCTTCTATGCATAACATATTAGTGAATTAATTCTATTTAGAGAGTGGCCCCTTGTAAAGATGAAACAAGTAACTGTGATCAAGAGAAAATGTTTTGTTACCATATGACCAAACAAGGAGCTAAGTAAACATATTTTTGTTTGATAATGTAAATTCTTCCTAAAAACACCAGAAAACTGTTGTTTTCTCTAGCAGGAAGAGCACACCATGGACACAAACTATATTTTACCATGTACATATCTGCATGTTCTACATTTTATTTGCTTTTATATTATGTGTGTGTATATATATATATATGCATATACACATAAAAGTATATTTGCTATTTGTGAGAGATATTTCTCTTCAATACAACTTTCGTCTATTGATAAAACATGTCAAAACCCTATAATTTCAAAACTCTATCTAAGTATAGATATAATTATATCTATACTTTATTTTTGAATTGGTTTAGTAGTGCTTACCTAAACATTAACACAGCGAGAATGGAATTTTAAGAATAGTAAGTGAATTCCACAGCATTTAGTCTTTCATTTATACATGATGGTAATACCCTGAAAAAAGGAAAAAAATTAAAAACTGGTTCTCTTGATATAAATGAACAGAGAAAATAATGTTTGTACAATTATGATAATCCCTTTCTTATAATGATGTAGTCACATTATCATAAAACATGTATTCAACCATCTGCTTGATGAAAAGAAATATGTGCATGATCCACAGCTGCTACAGTGAATGCTATTTGTGAGTTAGATTGTTCTCACTGGTTGTATTGTTCTTGAATTTCAACATATTCCTGATGATGTGCACCACTTTATGGACATGCTGCGCAAATATTAAGTATTTTGTGACAGAATATTATTTCCAATTTTCTCGTTCCATAGATATGATACCTTCATAGTTGTACTTTAAATAATCAACCCAAGACCAATCCCCATTGAAGAACTCTGGCTTTCATCTAATATGCAAAATATGTGTAGAGTCTCTGTTCTGTCCTTGTAATGACAGATATTGGGGTATGTTAATTAGCTGATCAATGTTGACCATTTCAGTGTATATGTATATCAAAACCTCAAGTTGTATATCTTATAAATACAGAACTTTATATGTAAATAATATCTCAATAAGACTTTTTAAAAGGGAGAAAGAAATCTCAGCAAGTCCTAACATTTTTCTTGAGATGGCTGAATGACTAAATGAAGTGAAGTCAGAAAGTTGTCATTCTCTGCTCAGTGAACTCCAGGAATAGATCTCCTCAAGGATTTCTATGTCCCTAGTCTCTAGTAAGAACCCTAAACTTCTGCCAATAAGCTCTACTCCACAACCAAAAATGCCCATGATGCTAAAGACTCTTCTTTTAGGACATTTATCTCTGTTTATCTCTGTACACCTCAAGAATAGAAGAAATCCCACCCATTCTTCCTTCATTCTCTGATTTTAATCTGTGTAAGTCTATGTTGGCAGTAAGTAACTTTCACACCATAACTCATCATAATTCCCTACTTTCTCTAAAAAGCACTTAGCATCTTGACATGTTATATGTTTGTTTTAATATGTGCTTTTCTCCCTTTACTCGAACATAAGCTCTAGGAGGGCAGAAATTCTTGTCTGTTTTATTCACTGATATTACCCAAACAACTAGTATGTTGCATGACTATTTGTAGGTAAATATATGTTAAATTCTATACACATATAATGAACATATAAATATATTTAAATAAGCATTTAAATATGTATAAATATATTAAAAGTAAAAAGATGCTGGTACCATCCCAGATTATGGCACCATCCCAGAATCTTTTTCTTCCATCCTCATGTTAAAAGAGAAAAGGAAAGGGTTGGGGAAGAGAGAGGGAGTAGAGAGGGAATTAAGGAGAGGGAGAAGAGGAAGGAGAAAGAGGAGAAGGAGGAATAGAGAAGAAGGAGAGGAGGAGGGAAACTAATTGTTATGAATGGTTACATTGAATAGAGTGAAAAGATTACTAATTTTTACTTAGTAATTCCATGTATTTTATTGTTTCTAATCTTATTTTTCTATAAATACATTTTTCTTTGTAAGAAGAAAAATTTATAAAAGAAAAATTGTTAACAGCATGCCAAACTGGAATCAGATCTGAAGGAGAGCTATGTTGATATTTCTAATGTACACAGAAACTAGCCATATATGTTGATTTTGACAGTGTTTGGGAATTCCCTATAAAGGACTTAAATACTCTCAATTGAATTACAATTATAGTTCAATCTTAAAGAAGTAAAACTGATAGATTAAGTATGGGATTATGTGCATTCACTATAGCAACAAAGAAAATAAAATACTTGGGAATAAACTTAACCAAGTAGTTAAAAGGCCTATCTGAAAAACTACACAACACTGAAGAAAGAAATTAAGGAAGACACAAGTAAATGGAAACATATACTGTGTTCATGGGTTAGAAGAATTAACACAATCAAAATATCCATACCACCCAAAGCAATTTATAGATTCAATGTAATCCCTATTAAAATACCAATGACATATTTCACAGATATACAACAACCATTTCAAAAATTTATATAGAACCACAAATGACCCCTAATAGTCTCAGCAATTTTGAGAAAGAAGAACAAAGTAGGAGGGATCACAATACCTGATATCAAACTGTATTACAAGGTCACTGTAACCAAAACAGTCTGGTACTGGGATAAGAACAGACACATAAATGAATGGAACAGAATAGAGAGCCCAGAAATAAACCTATGTCAATACAGTCAGTTAATATTTGATAAAGGGGGCAGGAACATAGAGTAGAGTAAAAATAGCCTCTTCAACAACTGGTGTTGGCAGATCTGGACAGCTACATGTAAAAAAAAGAAACTCAACCACCTACTTATACCATACACAAAAATAAACTCAAGGTGGATAAAAGACTTAAAATATAAGTCATGACACCATAAAAATCCCAGAGGAGAACATAGGCAGGAAAATTTCAGGTATCCCACACAGCAATATTTTCACTGATATGTCCCCTAGGGCAAGGGATACAAAGGAAAGAATAAACAAATGGAACTTCATGGAAATAAAAAGCCTCTGCATGCATAAAGAAAACATCAATGAATGGAAAGGGAACAAATTGTATGGGAAAACATATTTTCCAATGATGCCTCAGACAAAGGTTTGATCTCCAAAATATGTAAAGAACTCACATGATTCTACACAAGGGAGATAAACAATCTCATTAAAAAATGGACAAAGGACCTGAACACTTCTCTGAGGAGGACATAAAGAGGGCAGATAGACACATGAAAAATGCTCAACATCACTACCCGTTAGAAAGATGCAAATTAAAACCACAATGAGACAGATACCATTTTACACCCATCAGAATGGCCATCATTAATAAAATCAACAAACAACAAATGCTGGGGAGGTTGTGGAAAAACAGGAACCCTAATACACTGTTGGTGGGAATGCAGAGTGTTGCAGCCACTGTGGAAAACAGGATGGAATTTCCTCAAAAAACTAAAAATGGAGCCGTTTTTTAATCTAGTAATTTCACTGCTAGGATTATACCCCAAGAATCCCGAATCACCAATTCAAAAGAACCTATGCACTCCAATGTTCATAGCAGCATTATTTACAACAGCCAAGTGCTGGAATTAGCCTAAGTGCCTATCAGTTAATGAGTGGATCAAAAAACTGGTACACTTATACAATGGAATACTACATAACAGAAAGGAAGAAGGAACTCCTACCCTTCACAACAGCATGGATGGGACCAAATAATATTATGCTAAGTGAAATAAGTGAGGCAGTAAAATACAAATACCATATGATCACACCTATAAGTGAAACCTTATCAACAAAATAAACAAATGAGTAAAATAGAACCAGGGATTTGGAAATAAAGAACAAACTGACAGTGCCCAGAGGGTAGGGTCAGAATGAGGGCAAGAAGGGGAAGGGGCAAGTAAAGGTACATAACAGAGGACTCATGGGCACAGACAATGGGAGGGTATTCCCTAGGGGCATGGGGGGTAGGGGAGAGCAATGGGGAAAAATGCAGGATAACTGTAACTGAACAATAACAAAAGAAGTATGAGATTATGGGTGATGGAAGCCAGATTATAGGAAAAGACACTGGATGTTTGCAAGATAATATTAGTAAACATTAAAGAATAAGTCACAATAAAAGAGATTCAGCAACTTTTACTGAAATAAATAGAGTGTGTTTATTAGAAAAACAAAAGAAAGCCTGGAGTTGGTAGAGACTAAGATGAAAGAGTAGGTGTTTCTAAGCTGCTTTATCTGGAAATGAAGAATAGATAGAAAGGGACAGAAATGCAGACTGTAAAGCTGATTAGGTGAAGCATATGTAGAGGACCACATAAATCACATCAAGGACTTTTGAAGCATTACTAAATGGCTTGATGAAAAATGTGAAGCTGATGTGAGTTTCATGAAGATAACCTAACAGCACAGGGGTAATGGATAACAGAAGAACGGAAACAAATACCCAGAGGCTGGTTGGAGTTCCCAAAGGCCTGTGTGACTGGGACTGGAACTATGTTATGGTTAGGGGGATTCAAAGATGTAAACAATATTAGATAATAAGGTAATTTTTTAAATCAACCTGTTATGATACTGTCATTGAGATTGTCACTGTTGTGTTGTATCTTCTATAGGTTAAACTCAAGAATAAGTTATTCCTAAATTATGATACTGTAAACTTTTATATTTTTAAATTTGACTTGGTTACCAGATTTCTGCTAAAAATGTTAATTTCTAATTTCCAAACAAATCTTTGTGGCAGAGTGAAAGTTTAATCCCTTTGTCAGAAATTAAATTGTCTGCCTTTATTTTTGCATGATGACAGTAAAAAATATCAATTTGGCTCTGGCTGGTGTAGCTCAGTGGATTGAGTGTGGGCTGCGAACCAAAGCATCGTAGGTTCGATTCCCAGTCAGGGCACATGCCTGGGTTGCAGGCCAGGTCCCCAGTGGGGACCACATGAGAGGCAACCACACATTAATGTTTCTCTCTCTCTCCTTCTCCCTCCCTTCCCCTCTCTAAAAAATATATAAAAAAAAAAGAAAACCAAAAATATATATATCAATTTGAATACCCCTGGAATTATTATTCATTCTTTTCTATCTTTTCACTTTTTTAAATATATTTTATTGATTATGATATTACAGTTGCCCAATTTCCCTCCCTTTATTCCCCTCTGCCCTGTACACCCCTTCCCACCCACATTTGGGCCCCCTTAGTTCATATTCATGGGTTATACATATAAGTTCTTTGGCTCCTACATTTCCCATATTATTATTAAGCTCCCCCTCACTATTTTGTACCTACCATTTATGCTTCTTATTCCCTGTACCTCTTCCCTATACCCTCTCTTCACTGAAAATCATCCATGTGATCTCCATTTCAGTGATTCTGTTCCTGTTCCAGTTGTTTACTTAGTTTGTTTTTGCTTTTTTAGGTTCAGTTTTTAATAGTTGTGTGCTTGTTGTCATTTTATTGTTCATAGTTTTTGATAAACTTCTTTTTCTTCAATAACTATATTTAACATTTCATATAATAAGGGCTTGATGATGATGAACTCCTTTAACTTGACCTTATCTGGGAAGTACTTTATCTGCCCTTCCATTCTAAATGATAACTTCTCTGGATAGAGTAATCTTGGATGAAGGTCCTTGCCTTTCATGACTTTGAATACTTCTTTCCAGCCCTTTTTTGCCTGAAAGGTTTCTTTTGAGAAATCAGCTGATAGTCTTATGGAAACTCCTTTGTAGGTAACTGTGTCCTTTTCTTTGCTGCTTTTAAGATTCTCTCCTTATCTTTAATGTAACTATGATGTGCCTTGGTGTGGACTTCCTTGTATCCAACTTCTTTGGGACTCTCTGAGCTTCCTGGACTTCCTGGAAGTCTATTTCCTTTGCCAGATTAGGGAATTTCTCCCTCACTATTTTTTCAAATAAATTTCCAATTTGTTGGTCTTCCTCTCCTTCTGGTATCCCTATAATTTGGATGTTGGAACATTTAAAGATGTCCTGGAGGTTCCTAAGCCTCTCCTCATTTTTTTGAATTCTTTTCTCTTCATTCTGTTCTGGTTGGGTGTTTTTTTCTTCCTTCTGGTCCACACTGTTGATTAGAGTCCCAGTTTCCTTCCCATCACTGTTGGTTCCCCATAGATTTTTCTTTATTTCACATAATGCAACTTTCATTGCTACCTGGGTCTTTTTTATGCTGTTGAAGTACCCAGTGAGTTCCTAGAGCATCCTGATAACCAATGTTTTGAACTGTACATCTGATAGGTTGGTTATCTCTTCATCGCTTAGTTGTATTTTTTCTGGAGCTTTGAACTGTACTTTCATTTGGGCCATTTTTTTTTATCTCAGTGCACCCATTACTAGTAAGGGACAAAGCCTGAAGTGTTCACCAGGTGGAGCAACCCACATTGCTGTGTTCTGGTGTTGTATGTGGGGAAGGTATCTGGGAAGGAACAATGCCGCTTGCTCAGTTCTCAATTGGCTTTCGGTAACTTCCTCTGCTTCCCACAAAAAATTAGGCCCTTCTGATGCTGATTCCTGTGTGGGTGGTTTTGTGTACATTCTAGAACCCTGTTGGTCTCTCCAACGAACTCTGCTGTGAGGCTAGGAATTTCTCCCATTCCCTCGACTGCCACAGATTTTTTTCAGTCAGAGGTTTCGAGGCTTTATTTCCCTGTGCTGGAAACCTGGGTTGTGCAGTCTGTCTCGCTCCCCTGTTGCTCCTCCTGGTTTATCCCCATTTGAATGTGGGACTGCCCACTCTGCCAGCCTCCACCTCATCTGGCCTGCCAGCCACTGCCTTGCCACGTATTCTCTCCACCCTGGCTGCTGGTCTCTGCCTCTCCTACTAGTCTGGATGAAATGTTTTCTTTAACTCCTTGGTTGTCAGACTTCCATACAGTTTGATTTTCTGTCAGTCCTGGTAGTTCTTTGTTTTTAAATTTGTTGTCCTTCTTTTGGTTGTGTGAGTAGGCATAGAGTGTCTACCTACACCTCCATCTTGGCCAGAAGTCCTATTCATTATTTTCCTTCAGGTGAACAATGAACAGTTTAAGAAGTACACAGTACATATTTTATTTATTTTTTAAAGATTTTATTTATTTATCTTTAGAGGGGAAGGGAAGGAGAGAGGGAGAGAAATATCAATGTATGGTTGCTTCCTGTGCATTCCCTGCTGGGAACTGGCCTGCAACCCAGGCATGTGCCCTGACTGGGAATCGAACCGCGATCTCTTGTTTCACAGGCCCGCGCTTAAACCACTAAGCTACGCCAGCCAGGG
>CM052549.1:64796202-64822888 GCA_028533065.1 Trachops cirrhosus
TTAAAGATTTTATTTATTTATCTTTAGAGGGGAAGGGAAGGAGAGAGGGAGAGAAATATCAATGTATGGTTGCTTCCTGTGCATTCCCTGCTGGGAACTGGCCTGCAACCCAGGCATGTGCCCTGACTGGGAATCGAACCGCGATCTCTTGTTTCACAGGCCCGCGCTTAAACCACTAAGCTACGCCAGCCAGGGCACAGTACATATTTTATGATAGCACCTTATAAGCTTCCACAAGGCAAGAATATTGTACTATTTATTGGTTTTATACCCTTTTTCACAAATTGGGGATAGTGTTGTTCTCTGCCTTTTTAAATGCTTCTCTTTCCTTATTCTTCCTTATATACCTGGAAAACAGAACAAGAAAGACTAATTTTTACATTCAATTCAATGACCATTATGTAACAGATCTCATGAGCAAGGGGAGATGATAAATTAGAAAGCCAGATTTTTATGTGAAAGATTAACTTTATATAATCTTAATTATGCATCACATACCAGCAAGGTGCCAGTGTGCAACTACTGCGTGAAACTGTGACAAAGCTGTGCTGGCAATACAAAGTGCTCTGAGGTCGCACAGAGAAGACAGCATGATATTCATTGTGGGGCACATGATCAACCTTCCTGGAATAGAGCACGTTTCCATTTTACCTTGAAAATCACATCAATTTAGGAAAGCAACATTACTACATCATGAAAACAAACTGTCTAAACAGAGGGGACAATAAGAAATAAGAACAAAAGCAAAAAGAAAAAGGAAATGCTAAGAATGGTGAGAATACTGAAAACAGATCTATGGGGCTAGAAAAAGAAAATCTATAGAATTTCCTGCTATTATAGTTTGAAAGTAGAATAGAGTATTACCAGATGTTTTAGAAACCAGATTATGCAGTGCCTTCAACATATTTGGATGTTAAATTCTACTATAATTTCCAGGATAATTTTAATTTTATAAAAGCATTGGAACAGATTTTTTTAAGAAAAAATATGCACATGTTGCAATATACAACCAGAGAAAATGAAGTTGTCCTATATGATGCAGTGGTGGAAGAAATAGGAATAGAATCTCCAGAACAAAATCTGTGATTGGGTAGTAGAAGTGAGGAAAAAAATTACACATGAATGATTTGTAGGCTTTGAAACAAGTCATGAGCTATAACTTGGAAGGGCCAACTATGTGTGGATGGTGCATAAGTATGTGAAGAGAATGAATTTAACTTCATTTTTTTTTATGTTTGAGGTTCCTCAGGGGAAGGGTTTTTAAATTTCAGGAGAAATTTTTTTTGGAGAAATATGTAGAGATACTTATTTCCAGCTATAGTAAATAGAATTCATAACTACTTCTCTTTTAATTCCTCTTATAAAAATATAATAGAAATGAATTAAAATTATAGAAATGAATTAAAATTATAAATTCTAAATTGGATTCTTCCTAAGGTTCTGCCTAAATAACAGAATAACATTCTATGGCAGCATAGCCTACAAATTCTGCTACTCAAGCCCAATTGTCTTCAGAGGCAGTTTATAAATCCATCTATAGGATATGATGGGTCCATGTGAAGACATCCCACCTTCAACTGTCTGCTCCCATTTGAACTCACTGCATTCTGAAATTCTTCATTAAGATAAACATTAAACTATTTGTCTATTTATTTAAAATTTAAGCAATCTTTGTAAAGATAAAACATTGAATTATTACCACCTTAACACATTCTACATTTTCCTTATTTTTCTTTTAAAAATGTTCTATAGGATATTTTAGATGTATAATCATGGGACAAAAATAAGGAATCCACCACACACATTAAGAAATAAGTAATTACACAAATGCAGCCACATCTTTCTGTGAATCCCTGCCTAATCACACACCTTCACTCCCAACACACACACGTCATTCAGGTAACATCTTTGTTCAGTTTTGTAGTTGCCATTGCCATGAATGTCTTCACACTTTTATGAAATAAATATGCAGTCTTACACAATATACACAGTAAATTTTTGCTATTTATACTTTTTCTATGCAATAAATGATATCTTACTTTTATACTTTTATTTTTATAAATATATTTTTAATATATTTGTGGACACCTTACTCAATGATAAGTTGGTATGAGCATATTTATTATCAATTCTGTTTATCATTTTATTATGTGATATACAAAAACTATTAACTAATTTTACTTATGATCTACATATAGGTGATGTCCAATTGCTGTTATTGCACATTATACTAGTATGAACACTCTTGTACATGTTAACATGCATGCTTAGTTGAGTATTGACACAGAATATAATTATTCAGTCTTAGATACTGCCAAATGGACCTCAAAAAATCTTTATACCAAATGATACTCTTATTATCAGTGTATAAGCATTCACATTGTTCCACATTTAAATACACATCTTCACTCCAGGAATACAAGGACCTGAATATATACTTCTCCAAGGAGGATACAGAGGGCCCTGAGACATATGAAAGGATGCTCAACATCACTAGCCATCAGAGAGATGCAAATTAAAACCACAGTGAGATACCACTTCACACAGGTCAGAATGGCCATCATAAATAAAACAATAAACAACAAGTGTTGGAGAGGATGTGGAGAAAAAAGAACCTTAGTGCACTGTTGGTGGAATGCAGACTGGTGCAGCCACTGTGAAAAACAATATTGAATTTCCTCAGAAAACTGAAAATGGAACTGCTTTTTGAACTGGCAATTCCAGTGTTGGGATTATACCCTAAGAATCCTGAATCACCAATTCAAAAGAACTTATGTACCCCAGTGTTCATAGCAGCACAATTTACAATAACCAAGTGTTGGAAGCAACCTAAGTGCCCATCAGTAAATGAGTGGATCAAAAAACTATGGTACATTGACACAATGGAATACTACACAGCAGAGAGAAAGAAGGAGCTTCTATCCTTGGTAACAACATGGATCTGGAGAGCATTATGCTAAGTGAATTAAGCCAGGCAGTAAAACATAAATATCATATGATCTCACCTCTAAGTGGAACATAATCAACAAAACAAACAAGTGAATATAACCAGAGGCATTGAAATAAAGAACAAACTGACCAGTATAACTAGAGGGGAGGGGAGGGGGCAGAAGGATAATGGGAGAAAATAGGTGAAGGGCCATCAAGGAACATATATAAAGGACACAGGGACAAAGCCAAAGTGGGTAGGATCGAGGTTGGGAGGGGGATGGGTGAGGCATGGGGTGAGTGAGAGGAGGGAATGGAGACAACTGTACTTGAACAACAATAAAAAATACACATCTAATTATTTTCATTTTGATACTATGATATAGTAACTTTTTATGTTTTTTGCTACATACAATAAGATGACAGTTTTTGTATACAGTACATGAGTTTTAACTATTTATAGACTCATGTGACCAGAGTCTCAATTAGGAGATGAAAAAAATCCCAAAATCACCCAAAATTCTCTAATGCTGCCAAACTCGTTTTTCACCTCAACACCTGGCAGATATTTTCTCTGTTCCTCGTTTTTCCTTTACAACATTGTATATAAATGAAAATTTTAGTATGTCTATTTCAGACTGCCTTTATTCACTCAACATGTGAATGGATCTATCCAAGTTGTTTGGTTATAATAGTTTTTTTTTTTTAATGAATGTGCTATAGTTTATTTGTTCACCCACTGAGGGACATATATGTTGCTTGAGTTTGGGGCAATTCATAAAACTACTATAAAAATCATATAAAGGCATTACATGAATACAAATTTTTTTCTAGGTAAAATAACTGTGAATGTGTTTGCTGAGTTATATATTGTGTTTAGCTTACCAAGAAGTTATCAAACTATTTTCCAAAGAACCCTAGCATTTTTGCATTTCTACCACCACACCATGAGAGTTCCAGTTACCTTACAGCATTGTTAGTACTTGGTATTTTCAATTTTGTTCAGTATAACCATCTAGTAGGTGTGCAATAGTACTGTTATCACATTTTGATTTCCATTTCCATTTTCTTATTGGATACTTATATTGAACATCTTTTCTGAACATATTTGAAATCTGTATATCTTTGTTGGTGAAGTGACTATACAAATATTTTTCCATTTTAAAAATTGGGTTTTTTTTCTTATTGTTTTCTCGAAGTCCAACTTTTGTGGATATTGCTTTTGTTCCCATATGTAAGAACTTTTTTCAAAACTCAGTGTTATTGAGATTTGCTCCCATGTTTCTTTTAAATCATTAATAATTTTATATTTCATATTTCACTTTCAGTTAATTTTTATAAAGGTGTGAAGGACAGGTCAAGCTATATTTTTATGTGTATATCCAATTGTTCAAACATATTTTGTTTAAGATACTGTTATTTTTCCATTGACTTTTCTTTGCAACTTTGTCAAAAATCAATTGGCAATATTTGTGTTGGTCTATTCCTAGACCCTTAATTCTTTCTCACTAGTGTATAGGTCTATTTTTGTTCTAATGCTGTGAGGTCTTTATTATTTTAGCTACATAGTAATCCTTAAAATGATATAGTATAAGCCCTCCTAACTTTGTTTTTAATTATCAAAATATTTCTGACCATTATTTACATTGTCTTATAAATGTTAGATCAACTTCCTATATTATTACCAAAAATACTGCTGGGGATAATGTTGGGGGTTATCTGTTTATTTTTTTGGTAGTATGGTAATGTATTTTAATAAAAGAGTTGCTTTCAATATATTTCTTTTTTCAGAAAATATTAGGCATTATCTTTTCTTAAAATATGTATAATCTGTTCTTAATTATTTTAATTTATTTTATTATTTTTTATTTACTGTTGTTCAGTTACAGTTGTCCCACCTTTTTCTCCATTGCTCACCTCTATCCCATCCTGTCCCCACTCCCACAGGTAGTCCTTCCCATTGTCTGTGCCCATGAGTCCTCTATTGGTGTTCCTTTGTTTGCCCCTTCCCCTTCTTTCCCCCATTATCCTCCTCCCTCCTCCTCTCTGTTCTTAAAATTTTTTAGGGAACCATTTATTTGAAGTCTTTCCCTGGTGGTAATGTTTTGGTTGTACTTCCACATTCTTTTAATTGCATTAAATCTATTCATAAATTTGGAGGATTGCTATCATAACTATGCTGGATCTTCCAGTTTAGTAGCTTTTTATGTCTTGGTTGATAATTTTTTAAATTATTTTTATATGCATTTTGTAATTTAGCCTGCAAATCTTGCATATGTTTTATTAGATTTATATCTTAGTATTTCAATATTTTGGAGATATAGTAAATGGTATGATGAATAAATTGGCTTCCAATCATTGACTTTCCAATATACAGAAATAAAACTATTTTTTGTATGATGACTTTATACGCTCTAACATTCTAAATTTAGCTAGTTAGAAAATTTTCTACAGAGACTCAAGAATGCTTAGTTGAATAATCATGTCATCTGCAGGTAGGAACATTTTTATTATTTTATTTCCAATCTTTCTGATGTTATTTTTCTTGCCTTATTTTATTGGTCAGGACTTCCAGTACAATGTTAAATAGGAGCAATCTTCCCAATTTAAGGGAAAAGAATCCATACATTCCCAATTGTAATAATTCTCATTGGCAGAAATTATACAATGTGGTTTTCCTTTAAGTATAGAAAAAATAATATTAAGTTTTGGCAGATGCCATTTATGGGATATTTCAAAGTAGCAGAGTTTTTAACATAAATTGTGTTGATTTTTTTAACTCCATTTTGCACAGTTGATATGATTGATTTTTGTTGTTGTCATTGATAAATGAGGATATTAGAATGCCTTTGGTTAATTTTTATACACATTAATATTAATTTTATGTTATAATATACGAGGTCTGTCCAGAAGGTATCTAGTCATGTAATATGAAAAATAGAGACACTTATTGAGGAAGATACAAGAAACATTGTACATAGGACAAGGACACCTCAGTTTCCTTCAAAGTAGGCACTTTTGGACCTCCCACAGTTCTCTCAATGGCCATCAGCTGCCCCATCATATTTTCCTGAATCTCACTGATGGTCGGAAATCTCTTCCTTTTCAAAGATGATTTTAGTCTTGGGAAAACCCAGAAGTCACAGGGTACCAAATCTAGGCTGTAAAGGGGGCTGAGTCACCTGAGTGATTTGATGTTTCACAAAAAACGCTGCACAAAACATGATGCGTGAGTGGGCATGTTGTCATGATGAAGCTGTCAATCACCACTTGCCCATAACTGTGGCCTTCTGAATCATCTGGATGGTTTCCATGGAGGAATGTTCAAGCTTAATAATGCAAACTTTGATGCAAATTATTTGCTCTATTTGCTCAGTCATTTTGAATGTTATGGCCACAGAGTGCACATGCTCACTCAACAGCATCTACTGCCCCCACAGACTAGTACGTCCAGTGAAGTCAGCATTGTTCACATGTGTGCATTCCAGTCCACTCTCCTTGGCTGACAGCTTACATCATTGTTGCATAGTTTTTTTTATATTAACAGTGGTTGGACTTTTTTCCAGACAGACCCCATATTTTTTTAAAAAGTAGATTTTAATTTGTCTTAACTGGAGGAAATGATACTTTAAAGAAATGGAATACCCTAGGCTAACAGTGTTTCCATTCTTCTTTTTCTTTTTTTCAATCAGTCTTTGTGTTTGTTTGTTTATTTATTTAGTTTCACCCAATCCCACCAACCCCCTCTCATCTGGCAACTATCGGTTTATTCTTATATCTATGAGTTTGTTTCTGTTTTGCATGTTTATTTATTTTGTTTTTAGGATACCACATATAAGTGAAATCATATGGTATTTGTCTTTTTCTGATTTATTTCACTTAGCATAATACACATAATAATACTCCATGGTTGTGTGCACCACATCTTTATCCAGTCAGCTATCAATGAAGACACCAACGTTGCTTCTATATCTTCACTATTTCAAATAATGTGGCAGTGAACATAAGGGTACATATATCTTTTTTTGTTAGCATTTTTCCCCTTCATATACTTAGAAGTGGAATTGCTGATTCATAAGGCAAATCTATTTTTAATTTTTGGAGGAACATCCATACTGTTTTCTATGGTGACTGTGCCAGTTCACAACCCCATCAACGGTGAACAGTGGTTTCCTTTTTTTCCACATCCTCAGAAGCACTTGTTATCTGTTGATTTGTTGATAGCCGGCAAGTACGAGGTGGTATCTCACTATGGTTTTGATTTTCATTTCCCTGATGCTTAGTGACATTGAGCATCTTTTCATATGTCCATTGTCCACCTGGGTATCTTTTTTGGGAAATATATATTCAGGTTTTCTGACCAATTTTAATTGGATTTTTGATGTTAAGTTGTATAAATTCCTTATATATTTTGAATATTATCCCCTTATTGAATGTACCATTTGCAAATATGTTTTCCCATTTAGTAGGTTGTCGTTTCATTTTGTTGTTGGTTTTCTTCACTGTGCAAAAATTTTTAGTTTGATGTAGTCCCATTAGTTTATTATTTTTCTTTTGTTGTCCCTGCTCAAGGGTACATAATGTGTGATTGTGTCTTTTCTGATTTAATTTCTTAAAATGGTGAATTACATTGATTTCTTTTTGAATAATAAACTATTTATTCCACAAATAAACTTCATTTGGTTGAAATGAATTTTCTACATTTTGTTTGTTTGGCTGGCTGTTTTAACTAGTATACATCACACATTTAAACTGATTTACTTATATGTATTTCTTCTCTGTTCTGCCAATCTCTGCAGGGGACTTTAAATGCATGAATCCTATATGACTATTTTAAAATCATCTTACATATTGTATTTAAGCCAGTTCTTGGAAATCCACATATTACTAAAAGAAGAGAAGACAGGATGAAAGAAGAAAGAGATATCAAGGGAATTTGTATTTCTATGACAATATATCTCTAAGCAGCTATGTTACTAACATTCTGTGCTCTAAATTGTAAATGTTACCTGCCAGAAGTTAATTTAAAGTTCAGTCAATTTAAACAATCAATTTAATTTGTGATTTTATAATAAAAATAGTTCATTATCATTAATCATCATATTTTAAGACACACAAAAATTATCTTAGAAAAATTCTCATGTACATTTCCAGAAGAATGCCTTGTACTCAATGTAATAGTGTGAATAGGTGAATAATAAGAGAATCATTACCTTTAGTTTCTTTCCCAATAAGGAAAAAGATACAGAAGAATAATGCAAATAGTTAATAAAATATAATTCATTATTAATCCTCAGTGAAGTATCATTTAACATTAGTAAAAGGGTCTATGTCACAGATTATTCACACAAATTATACACACATATTACATGTACAGTGTATGTGAATGTCACTATGAAGTTAAAACTATAAACATTGGTTATTGTTCATCAGTTGTTAATTATTGTAAACATGATATTACATTACTATAAATCCAGTTTGTTATGGTTATTTTAAAGTGATTATATGAAACTTTGAATTAAAGTATGACAATGTTTTAACACTGAAAAAAATTTTGCATCTTATATAATAATTATACCTACATTGTATCCAGATTTTCATATGCTCTCTAATCCCAACTGATTATCTTTTATGATAAAACAAAAAAAATCCTGCTGTTTTTAAAGAGCTCTCCTTAATGCAAAATCAGACAACATCAATGACATGTAATTAACTTTCTTTACATTCTACTACAAGATTTAATCAACCTAATGTTTTTAAAACTTTGAACATGGGATGTATATAAGTAGAAAATTTTGTTTGTTTGAGAAAATTTAACACACTGAAAATTCCCTCTGGAGCCATAATGCCACCCTCAACCTGATTTGCTGATCAGCTTTTGAGGACCAAAATGCCACAATTTGAATTTTGTTTCTTTAGTTATAGGCTCTACCTATATATGAGTATAATGAGAATACTCAAAAGAATGTGTTAAATATTTTCTTCATTCATCCAACAGAATAGATTAATGGATAAAATCCTCACCTAAAGGGAAAATTATCAAAATTAGAAGGAAGTCAAGAAGTTATTGAAAGCTGAGCCAAGTGTCCTGCCATTAAATGATTCTGGAACTTTTAAAGTTTATTTTATGTAAAAGTTTGGTCTCATCCAGGTTAGCAGGTGGCACAAATGTTTATAATGGGGGAATACTGGAATCCAGCATCACTAGAATCTTATGGACTCCCTTTGTAAAGTTCACTTTTGAGAATCCTCTCACTGTAATTTTTACATAAAAGTTGTGGGTGACTTTCACTTTTCCATTTAGGATAGTATGCACTTTGGGACCAGATGGGGTAGTATGCACTTTTTAAAGCCATCTGTCATGCAGCACCTTAATCTTCTTACAAATACAGGAGACTACAAAATCTGACTTTTCAGAGATAAAGCTAATATGACAAGATATCAATCAGACTTTTTAATTCAGAGCTGTTAACATTGTGTCAAGTCATTTTTAAATCTTTTCAGTTGGCTATCTTCTGGGCTTAAGAAAACAGAGAATATAATGCCTATTTTGGAAGTATACCATAAACAATATTTTCTTGATATCAAGAACAGATTTTTCTCTAGAAGAAATTTAGTCACCACTAAATATAAAAACAGCAGACTGTACTCATCTTTTCATCTTTCACTTAAAACATTGTATAACCTAAAGTCCCCAAAGAAAACAGGTAGGGCAGGTGTGGTACTTGAGGGAACTTTAATGAAGGGACAATTTTATTTACAAAGATGAGAATACAGTTATGAGAAAATATCAAAGGAAACATCCCAGAGATGGCAAAAGCTGAGGGGGTTCACCACTGCTAGTCCTGAAGAAACTAAGGGAGAAATAGGCTTCCAGAATGTAATAGAGCTAGAACTGAATTAAAAGGGTCACTTGACCCAGAAAGGAACTGTGACCTTAGAGAGAGAAAAGCACTTTTAGTTTTAGCCTATCAGGAAGGAACTGGAAGAAAACATACTCCGACCTCTATCACCCCTCTCTTGTCTTACTGGTGCTCTCAATTAGCTAAAACTACACAGAAACTAGAGGACAAGAAGCCTGATGGATGCAGGCCAAAGAACTCAGGTTCTTGAAGCACATTGAATTATAAGGAATGGTAAAGAGCCGAACCATAGTGAGAATCAAAAAATAGCTAACACAATAATCTACTACAGGAATTGTATTCTTTATCAACTTCCCCTCACCAAAATATTGAGGACAGAGTGTGGGTAATTATTCATGCAGTCAATTAACAACTTGAATGCAGGAACATTTTAATTATATGGAAATCTGCTGAGAAGAGCCATCAAAATTTCTTTTTGAGGATACTGCTACTAGAATTTTGAAATGTAAAGTCAACATACAGGTGTTTATTACAAGTATTAGGCTCTACATTTTGATGCCATCAGGAGACAGAAGACATAATACCTGTCTTCAAATAGCTTATATCTAATTGCAGGAAATAACAAACACTACATCAAAAAACTAAGGATACAAAAACAGATACATATGAATCTTTATCTATACATAGACATTAAGTATTATAAATACATTGCAGAAAATTTTTAAAGCAAATATTTATCTCTTTTAGTGAACTAATTAATCAGTGCAACTATTGTTACCAAAGCATAAAAATATGAATGTTGAGATTCTTATGATTATTGTAAAATGGCTTATCAATTATAATTTCTTGGAAGTATTCCTTTTACTCACTAATAGTACTCTTGATTTGGAAGTCTATTTCATCTGATATGAATGTAGTAATCCCAGCCTTCTTATATTTACTGTTTGCATGGGTCATCTTTTTCCAATCATTTATTTTCAATCAATCCGTCTATCTATATATAATATTGATCCTTACAGACAACACAAGGTATTTTTTTACCAATTTTGGTCATTGTGAACTTTTAACCACAGTGCTTATTCCATTAACATATAAGGCATTTATAGATATGTCAAATGGATCTACTATCTTATTGTTTGTTTTCTGTTAGTCTCCAGAATTTTCCTCTATTCTTTCTAGCCTTCCTTGTTTAGAAGTATTGAATATTGTTTATAATTCCATTGTAAATTAAATATAAAATTTATAACTATTGCTTTTTGCTTTTCTACTTTTAGTAATTATTCTAATGAATACAATAGATATTCTTAACTTTTCACACTAAGAGCTAGTGATGTCCTTTTCTATGTAAAATTTATAAACCTGTTAACAATATAGACATTTCTATGTAAATCTATGATAAGTATAGAAGTGGGGAGAATAAAATGTTCCCAAAATATTTTCCTGTGATCAGATATTATTCATATGTGAATATAATGGGAAAATATTATCAGATAAGCAAGTGCTTGGAATATATAAAAGTGACATTTCTCTCCTTAAAAAATGAAGTGGACACCATAATAAATAAGAGTAATATCTCCAGCTGAAATGCACTTTTACTGAATAATAATATTTTTAGAAATTTGCTTGTTCAAAATTAAGGAAGACATTTTATTGTGTAACTAAATCAAGACTACATATTAAAAGAACTAACATACATCAAAATAGTTACAGTTAAAGGAATACATGATTTCTGAATTTGAAACTAAGATGGACACAATGCACACAATCACAGATAGCCCAGAAAATCAAATGGTGAATTCAATGACTAATACAAGAACTTATTCTAGAATCCAAAGTAAAGTTTGATATAAGAAAATTAATACAAAAATGATGAGTAAGATTAAGAAATTAGTATCATTCATTTTATGCTTAACAGATTATCCATTAATTATACAGATACAGTGGATAAGATACAGGACTTAAATTATACTAGGAAAAATTAATGTTTTTAAAATGCACATAGCCAGACCCAATCTAGAACACTTTAAAATTTCATAAATATATAAGTCATTTTAGGATATTCCATCTTGGAAAAATAAGTTATTACTAATAACTAAATAAAAAATAACTGAGACCTTTTTACATTTGTAAATGCATGATGATAAATTAGTGTTTACACATCTTAAGGAAAAAAAAATATGACCCAAAATTTTTCTACCCAGCCACATAACCATCACTCTTGCTGGGGAGAGAGGCAACTCAATGACATCCCTGTATCCCTGTAATAATGATATTTCAGAGGTTTCAGAGGTTGCAATAATACATGCTTCCCTAAAATGTGTTTTTCCAATATTTGTTCTGGTGTAATGAATATAAACCATAATAAATAACTAAAACTATAAATTAATAAATAAAAGAGTTTGCAAGAGAGAAAGAAAGTAGCTAAATATAGTGCTTATCCTGAAGGAATCTAATATCATAGAGTTTAGTGAAAAGAATTGTGAATTTGTGGGAAAAGCAAGAGAAAAAAGTATTAATATGTGAGTTATCCAGGGAGATTACCAATAGATACTATTTTCACTTAGCATCAGTAAAATGTTAGGAAAATATAAATATATTTTTATATTAAAATCACTGGTACAAAACTAACATGTAAACCACCAAATAACTGGTGGAAAAATATCAATTAAAAACTCTAACAATATATACATTCATCTATGAAGGAAATGAGTGACATGTTTAGTAGTTATTTTTTTGAGTGGTGGGGTTGGAAGTGATCTAATTTCAGGCAATTTAAAAGTTTCCACTATAAATTTCATTTTTTGTATTTTGCAAAATGATTCTTTTTGCTTTTATATTTAAAGAAAATATTATAACAGTATTGTGGTTTAAAGTAAGGTCTTGTAGATGAATATACAATCCTATTACTCTTTCCCTGAATACGAGGTCTGCTGGAAGTGTTCCAGCCATTGTTAATAATGAGAACCATTTGTGCAACATTGATTTAACCTGGCAGCCAAGCAGAGTGGACTGGAATGCACATGCGTGAACAATGACGACTTCACTGTACTGGTCAGCGGGTGCGGTAGATGCCATTAGTGAGCATGTGCACTCTGTGGCCATCACATTCCAAATGACTGAGCAAGTAGAGCAATGAGTCTGCATCAAATTTTGCTTTATGCCTGAACATTCCACCATGGAAACTATTCGGATGATTCAGAAGGCTGCAGCTATGGGCAACTGGTGATTGGCAGCTTCATCACAACAATTTGCTAGCTCATGCATCATGTCTCAGGCAGAGTTTTTTGGTGAAAAATCAAACCACCCAGGTGACTTAAAATTCCTACAGCCCAGATTTGGCACCCTGTGAATTCTGGATTTTCCCAAAACTGAAATCATCTTTGAAAAGGAAAAGATTTCAGGCAGTTTATGAGATTCAGAAAAATATTATGGGGATGCTGGTGGTGATTGGCAGAAATGTGTGAGATCCCAAGGTGAAGGGGACTTTGAAGGGGACTTTGAAGGGGACTTTGAAGGGGACAGAGGTGGTCATTGTCCTATGCACAATGTTCTCATATCTTCTTCAATAAATGTCTCTATTTTTCATATTACATGGCTGGATACCTTCTGGACAGACTTCATATTTCCATGTTATCAATTGTTCAGGAATCTTAGGCAGTACCCTGCCTAAATCTTGGTCTACAACCACGGATTTAGGGAAGATCCCAGAGGTATCCATATTAAAGAAACTGAGACTCCCAACTCCATTTGGTTATTGGGTTAAGCCAAGCCTGGAACAGAAAATGGCAATTGTCAACAAGCTCTCTATGACAAAAATTCACTAAGAAGTTAGAAGAACTGATCTAAAAGTCTGTCCTCCACATGAAGGACCAAGGATTTGGGGAATTGTTTTTCAGTTTGTAAGACTGCTTATAGAGAACTTGCTATCATGATGAGAGGTTTAGATTCTAAAGAGGTAACTATTTGACTTAACCGAGAACTATAAGTGTAGGAATCTAGACAATTTTCTGCATTGGCTGCAGTTGAAAAATTGTAACAGAAAATAAATGATCTTTCTCCCAATTTCACCAATCAAAAAGCTGGAATGAACTCTGCATTGTAAATATTGGCAGATACTGAATAAGGTGGGTCAGCTGGAATAACATGTTTACTATAACTCAAATAATATAATACATATAATGGCAATAGCCACTTATATATAAAATAGTATATGCTAGGCCCTGTTCTAAGTTCTTTAAATAGAAAGTTCACTTAATTCTTTAAACAGCCCTGCAAACCAGTAGTAGTGTCTAAATTTGATGACTAAGAGAACTTAACACAAAAATGATTAAGGAAATTGATTAAGCTGTGTAGCAAAGATCTGAATTAAAACAGCTTGGTTCCAGAGTCTGTGTGCTCCAGCACCACACTATATAAACTGCAACAACGATCTTAGATAAGTCTCTGGGGATTGCATTATCCAGGTAAATTATAAAATTGGTTTAGACCATTTCTAAACTATCCTTAATCTCCCATATATTAAACTTAAGTTAATATTAAGATAGCAAGGTGTCTCATCACAGAGCTCTAGGTCAATAGAAACTTATAGATTCATGGGTTATAACAACAACATGCACAATCCCCTTTAAAAGAAGTGCCAAAATCCATTCTTGCAATAGGACCTTTACTCCTTCATTTTAGTGGTATTGGGTACTGACATAAGCCTCATAAGAAATGAACCACTACTCTGGAGAGTGACTGCCAGTAGAAACTGTGATTTTTGCACTTTAATTTATTAGCCCTTACTATTTTCTGCTGTGTTAACTGAAGCAATTCTGATGAATTAGACACACATGTTTTGTGCATTGACTTCATTATCTGTTCTGTGAATTAAGTTGACTGGAGAGACCTAGAAAATCCTCAGGAATAAAGTAGTATAGTTTTAAAATACTGAGAAGGAACACAGAGATTTTCTCTTGAGCATCTATAAGGGTAATATAGAGTCCACAGCTATATTCAAATTAGATGTCCAATTTTGTTAGGAATAATAATTTCATAATAATCAAAACAGTTGCACCTTTTACTCGGAAAGGAATATTTAAAATCAAATGGTGATGTTAGTTCAGAAATACCAACTAGAATCATTAGTTTCAAACAAGCTGATAAAACAAATTTAAAAAAATGAAAAGAGCTGTTTCAATCCATATTTTGTAGGGTACAGGTTATATGATTAATGTAGACCTTTACAGAGGCTTCTCATGGTGAATTCCAGTTCCTTAGTGAAATAAATGAAGCCTAAAAAACCTCACAAGAAGCTTTGCTTTTTATTATCTTTTTTCTCCCATGTATTCAGATTAAGCTGTATCACAGAATGAAAATGAATAAAAAAATGCAGAAACACCTTAAAAATAAGTTAAGGGAGTGGTCTCACAGGGTATAAATACAAATAAACTTCTACATTCATAATGATACAGGGTGCAGCCAAGAGGAGGGCCCCAAAAAGGGATTTGGAATGGGGTCCAGAACTCAGGGTGTCCAGGAAATATTAGAAAGATATATAGGATGTCCTCACCCCTTTACCCCACAGGTGTGAGTTGGGAGAAGGGACACATGGAGCAGGAACATGCAGAGCTGTTTTGTAAAGCAACAGTTTTCCAGCTAATCCATAGCATGGTCATTTAACATATCTATAGCTTTGGCTGGTTGCTCAGATATGTTAAATAGCTGTGGCCAGTGCTCTGAGCCAGGAGGACGGAAAGGAACTCCCCCCCAAGATGTAACTGGGGGACAGGTCCCCCTGGTTACAGCACCTGCTTGAGAGCTTGGAGATGATTGGCTCCATACCATGGGTCTACACCTGCCCAGACTCACTATGGCAGCCCAAAAAAGCTGGAATAATACAGGAGTGCTGGCAAGTGTAGCTGATTGTGGGAGGAGTTGGAAATGGGGCTGCAGAGGATGAATAGCATGGGGAATTAAAATGGAGGCTCGGCAGCTTTGAGAGAGAACCACGCAGCTATAGCCATGTAAGGGAAAGCCACATGCTTCTGGCAGAGTGGGGACCCCCACAGCCATGTGAGGAGGAACCATGCAGCTTTGCCAGAATGGGGATCTCCGCAGCTTTGCCAAGAAGAACCATGCAGTCCTGGCCAGAGTGCAGACCCCTGAAGCTCTGGTAGAAGAAGACCACATGGCTTTGGGGTGCTCCCTTTGGCTGCATGGCCTGGGAAGCAGGAGAGACTTCACCTGGAAGAAGGGTGAAAGAACTCTTTCCAACGCTGTCCAATAGGTCATGAGAAGGTGCCACGTGGCTTTGGATTAATTGCAGATCCTGCCTGGACAACGACACAGCTGATGGTGTCAGGAGCCTGAATCATGGACATTTGCTTCTTTTCCTGAGATACGGTACCTGAAATTAGGGCTGGAGGAGAAGGAAGCACTGTGGGCGTCTGTGGGTATCCTAAAGGACTTTGATATTTTAATGAAGACATTAGGTCACTACTTTAAGTCTGTATAGCATTAAATAAACATTTCCTTTCCTTTTCACAAATCTCTGGCATTGAGAGATGTCTTTCCTATTGGCGGTGGACATAACTGAACCTGGGGGGTTCCTTTTGGTGGTAGTATATCAGTGTGCCCCCTCCTTGGCCCTGTGTGTGTGGCTGTACTGTAGCAGTTTTTGGCTTCCCTGTGTGGGCCAATAATTGTGTAACCCACCCCGGTCTGTTCTATAACAATAATACTAATGAAAATGTGCATAGGCTTCACTTTTGTGGCACAATTTTACACATTATTTGAAAATCTATTACTAGGTAAATTGATAAATCCCTTGATTGGAATAGGTAGGTAAATTCTACTCATATTGTGTTTTCCTGCCAGTTGTGTCTCTAACCTTTTATGTTAATATGTTAGCCTTTTATCATGATAATGATACATTTTTCTCCATTCTAGCCATTTTTTACAAAATATAAAAAAAGTTAAATAAAAACATTGGTGAACCTGAGAAGAATTTTCTAGTGCAATGTTTTATTGATGAAGAGGTTAATTTTAGTTTGTGAATATTAATTATATTTGATGTTTTACTACTTTCAAATTTTGCAAGGAAAATTGTCTTAATGCAAGATGAAATTATTTTAAGGAAACAAACAAATACACAAAAAACTTCAAATGACAATAATAATAAAAATAACAGTTAGCCAGTGTTGATTTCAGAAATACAATAAAGTTCAACGTTTAGTTTTAATCTCAGCAAGGAATTCTTTTCACATAGCATGCATGCAATGATTTTAGGCTCAATTCTAATTTAGTTTCACTGCATAATTAAGTAGCAAAGTCAGAAGAGCTGTGAGGAATTGAACTCTGCTTACTCCCATTGACCAACAAGACATTTTCTGTGTAGTTACCCCACTGTTTCTGGTTCTATCATGTACATTGGAAAGTCTTATCTGTTTAGAACTCCTAGGATAAAAGGCCTTTAAAATCCAAAGTCCAATAATAAAAAGACAAGAAAACAATATGAAGTAGAGAAACATTGTGTCGCTGAATCACAGTGTAATGAATGAGTGAATTAAAACTCAATTTATTCCATTGCTGAACATTCAAGGTGAGAGAACTAAAAATCTGGACAAAAGAAACCAGAAGGTTGCAATAAGAGAATTAGGCAACCTAAAACCAGCAGAAAACTAAACACTCCCCAGTAGAAAGGAAAATGATAAAAGTTAATAGAGCTTAAACGAATGTAAAACTGTAAATAGCCATCAAATAATGTAAAACTGAAATAGCCTTCGTGGTTACAACTAGAACTCTGGGTAACGTCAAGAGGAATATGAAGCACATTACATGGAGAGAGCTGGGCCATATTAATTCCACTTTTAATACTTGAAATACCAATGATAGATTACTAAACTATAAAATCTGTGGAGTTTGCAACCTTGTATCCCTAGTTCCCAAATGTTTAGCATGAAGCCACTTTTCAATACATATTTGATGAATGTAAGAATGAATGAATACATTGAATGTAAGAATGAAGAAAGAATGATGAATTTGAGAGTATATATTGTTCACACAATGATGTTGATGTTACAAAAGAAGCAAACTATTAAATCTACCCTTTGCCAGGTTTATGGAAAATTTTGTTCAGTTCATATTTCAATAGACACTTTAGATTAGTTTTAAGTTCTTCTGTATGTTTATCTCCTTTTAAAAATCAATACATTTTCAAAATTATCACTGCCTACCTTGTAAGTTATTCAAAGACTTTGTTCCTCAGCACTTCTGGTCAAGGTGGAGGCATAGGTAGACACACTTCACCTCCTCGTGCAACCACAAAAAGGAACTACAACTAAATCTCAAAACAAATAACACCCAGAACTTTCAGAAAATCAAACTGTGTGGAAGTCCAACAACCAAGGATTTAAAGAAGCCACATTCATCCAGATGGGTAGGAGGGGCTGATATGTGGATTTGAGGCAGAGAGGAAGTGACAGAGGCAGAGTGGGTGGAATGGGCAAGGGCAGTCCCACAATCATGTGTGATTAAAGAAGATTGGGAGGGATACCTTGTGAGCAAGCAATCCCAGCCCCAGGCCAAACCACACAGCCCAGGGTTCCAGTGTTGGGAATACAAATTCCCATAACTTCTGGCTGTACAAACCAATGGGGATTGGGATGGTGCAAAATACTGCTGGATTTTCAGGGGGCTCTGCTTAAAGATCCCTCATTGTCTTAAAACGTATGCAAACCTATGGGATTAAACAACAGGAAACAGCTAGAATGACACCAGCCACATATGGGGAACAGGTGAAGTGATTGCAAATGAAGTGAGTGCTGGGCAAACCCCCAGAAACCAGGCAGCAGCACAGTCCCCTTTCTGAGCCCTTCACCCACCCAGAGCCACAAAGCCATGAATCTTGTTGCCCCACCATGGTGATTTCCTAAGTCTCCACCCCACACGATTTACAAGTGCCTTTTATAAGGAGTCAAAGCATCTCTACCTAAAACACAGAAACAAATGCAGGGAAACTGCCAAATTGAGGAGACAAAGAAATATGCCCCAAATGAAAGAACAGAACAAAACTCCAGAAAAAGAACTAAATGAAATGATGATAAACAGCCTATCAGATGCAGAGTTCAAAACAATGGTGATCAGGAGGCTCAAAGAACTTATTGAGTATGGCAACAACATAAAGGAAGAAATGAAGGCTACACTAAGTGCAACAAAGAAAAATCTACAAGGAACCAATAGTGAAAGGAAGGAAGCCAGGATTCAAATCAATGATTTGGGACATAGGGAAGAAATAAACATTCAAACAGAACAGAAAGAATAAATAAGAATTCAAAAAAATAAACAAACAAAAATGAGGATAATATGACTCTGAGACATCTCCAAATGTGCCAACCTGTGAATCATAGGGATGCCAGAAGGAGAAGAGAAAGAGCAAGAAATTGAAACGTTATTTGTAAAAATAATGAAAGAAAACTTCTCTAATTTGGCAAAGGAAATAGACATACAAGTCCAGGAAACAGAGAGTTCCAAATAAGTTGGACCCAAAGAGGTCCACACCAAGACACATCATAATTAAAATGCCAAAGATTAAAGATAAAGATAGTATCTTAAAGACAAAAGAAAAGTAGAGAGTTACCTACAAAGGAGTTCTCATAAGACTGTCAGTTGATTTCTCAAAAGAAACTTTACAAGCAAAAAAGGACTGGTATGTAATATTCAAAGTGAAAAAAAGCAAGGTCCTACCACCTAGATTACTCTTTCCAGCAAAGCTATCATTTAGAATGGAAGGACTTATAAAGTGCTTCCCAGACAAGGTAAAGCTAAAGGAGTTCATTCATCATCACCAAGCTATTATTACATGAAATGTTCAAGGGACTTATTTAAGAAAAAGAAGAAGATCAAAACTATAAACATTAAAAAGGCAACAAACTGCAATCACAACAATCAACAACTAAATCTAAAAAACAAAAAAAAATGAATAAAAACCCCCCAAAAGCCCTAAGCAAACAATCAGAACAGGAACAGAATCATAGATATGGAGACTGGAGATCATTTGGAGGGTCATCAGCTCAGAAGAGAAATAGGAAGAATGGGGGGAAAGGTGTAAGGATCAAAAAGCAAAATTTGTAGGTACAAAATAGACAGGGGGATGTTAAGGATAGTATTGGAAATGAAGAAGCCAAAGAACTTACAGGCATAACTCATGGACATGAACTAAGAGAGGGACGGCTGGAGGAAGGAGGGCTACCAGGCAGAGGGGGACAAAGGGGGAAAAATTAGGACCACTGTAATAACACCATCAATACAATATACTTAAAAAAAGAGTTTTTTCCCTCAGATTTTCTATCTGTTTTAGCCAGTTTTCAAAAATAAAATATTAAACCTGCATTTATATCAATGAAATGTTTAACACAGAGCAAAGTGTAGAAGTAATGGAATAGCACTCATTATTGGACTATAAGAAACATATGGACCAATAAGTATCACCTTTTAGAGAACCTTCTCTTCCTTCTGATGGAATCTTCAGAGCAATCACCCCAGGAATTTGCTGCATGCAGCCTCATCACCAAATATTAGATGCTCTATAAACAAATATTTAAATCCATCACAAACAGGCTCCTAATCAGATCCTCTTAGAAAAACAAATTATTCTTGTATACAAAAGCCATTCCTAAATAGGTTTAAACTAAGAACTTCACAATAGTGGATTTACAGTAATGCTTCTGTTACTAGTATGATAACATAGGCCAGCATTGAATTTAGTAATCCTAGGGGTAATATATAATTAGTTTTTTTGGCTTTACAACAAGAAAAAAAAAGGATGCCATTTTTTTTTTTAATTTCCCTCAATTGTTTCTATATGCAAGACCCTCAATTCATCTCCAATTTTTAGAGACCCACTTTAGTCAGTTGAAACACAATTTTATGTTTTAAATTTATGCATAAATTGTTTAACTCCTAAGAAATATTTTTATATTTCATATTATCTACAATTGTTATAAATTATATAATTTTACTTTTTGTATTTTCAATCTATCATAAAGAAAGTGAAAAAATTTGGTTTTCATTGCATGCCAATCTTTTTGAAATTGCAAGACTACTAATAAACCACAATGGCTTTAATATAACTTACAATGTTAGCATTCAAAGTCTGGAGTGTAGGTTATATGTCTTAGAAAAAGTATGTAAATAAGGTAGCAATGTTGAAGTCCATGTTTGGTTGTCCTTCCACTCCTTTCTGCTACGATTGACACTAAATTTCATTTAATATGATTCTTGAAGTCTTGCTTTACATTTGGTTTAAGCAAGTAGAATGTGCAGTGACCAATGTGTAGAATCTTTTTTTTTTTAAATCAGGCATGGCCTGTCCAATAATTACATTTTATAGTCAGTTTTTCAGTGGCAACCTTAATAATATTAATTTTTCCCATATACAAAAGGCTGTTATGTAAGTATTTCAGAGCCCTAAACTCATAATAAAATATGCAACTTATTCTATGCAAACACTCCATTAAGGTATCTGATGATCTTGCAGAACCTTTTGCTATCGTAGTTCTATTACCTCCACATATCTACACCAAAGTCTTAATCTTGACGTAACACACTAGTATTGAAGAACTGCAATGTGTATAAAAAGAAAAAGTGCCAACATACCATTATCACAAGCTATACAATTCTTTTTTATTTTGATTTTTAATAGTCAAATATTTATTTTATAACTTTTTATTTTTCAATTACAGCTGACATACAATATTATATTAGTTTCAGGTGTAAAACCAGTGATTAGACATTATGTAACTTACTAAGTGATCATCCTGATAAATCTAGTACCCATCTGACACCATACATAGTTATTACAACATTATCAACTGTATTTCCTATGCTGAACTTTACATTTCTGTAACTATTCTGTAACTATCAATTTGTGCTTCTAATTTTTCTCATCTTAAATGACCTAATAAAATAAAATAGGATGTGTTGCTGAAGGTAACTACTCAGCACAATAAGACATTCAAATTCAATCATTTAAACAGTGTATTAGTTAAATAAAACAAACATATTTTCAACTTCTGGTAGAGTGTGTAAAAAAAGAAGACATTGATGTATATATAGGCTCTATAGGCAGTATATGTGACTCGTTTCAGAGCATGGGCTTTGAGAAGAAAAATGTTCTTTCCATCCTCCTACAGGATCTTGAAGTCTGTTTTCTCAGGTATAAAATGAAGTGAATAAACCTAAATCATTAAGTGTTGGTGAGCATTAAATAAGATAAAATTAAAGGAATCTAGCAAATGCAGGGTTAGGCAAAAGTAGATTTATAATTGCTTGTATGAAAAATAATATAATAATTAATAAATAATATGAGTAAACTTTGTGTTTAACATACTCACAACTGTAAACCTACTTTTGTAGGTTTCCCATTATAAATGTTCAATTGTATTATTGTATTGTATTTTCAACTGTATTATTTCCCATTATAAATTTTCAATAAATTGTCACTCCATATATAACCTTGAGCAAAATACTGAATTTCTTGCTATGAAGTCCTTAATGAGTAACATGGGTGACATTGACATCTGACATCTCACATCTTTATTACACTAAAATTTTATAATTTTTAAATTCATAAAAATCTCAGGCACATAGGACTCAGTGAAAAATGTATTTCTCATTCAAGTAATATTAAGAAATAAGGGAAGGGCCATCAAGAAACATGTATAAAGGACACATGGAAAAAGCCAAATGGGGTAGGTTCAAGGGTGGGAGGCAGGGATGGGTGGGGCGGGGGGCACCATGATGGGGTGAAAATGGAGACAACTGTACTTGAACAACAATAAAAAAGAAATTCTAAGTTTTAGAAAAAGATATAAGATTTGTTTTTTGATATCTGACATTTCAATTAGCATAATGTCCTCAAGGTTTATCCATATTGCAATAGGTACAGAACTGCATTCCTTCTTCACTGAATAGTGTTCCATTGTAGGTGTACAACACGTTTCATTTATTCATTCCTCCATCAATGGACACTTGGATTGCTTCTACCTCTTGGCTGTTGTGAAAAATGCTGCCACCTGCTATAATCATGGGTATTTCTCTAGGACGTTTTGTCACAGTTAAAATGGTTAAGATGGCAAATTTTATGTTACATATTTTAAAATAAAAAAATATATAGTCTATATCAAATTTAGTCTCTTTCTATACAGTTTCATATAACATATTCAAAATCTGTTCATCAAAGAAGGAATTTGTGACATTGGAAATTTGTAAGCATAAAAAGAGTCAAATGACCAATAAATTTTATACTCAAAATATCAGAAAATTATAATCTGAGAAATAGAATTATTTTATGTGTGTTCTCAGGATTTAATTCCAGGAACCTGATATTCTAGGACTATTCATAATGTTTCAAATATCAATTAAATTCTGTGGAAAGACTGCATTAAAACAAAATGTGAGAGTCAAGCAATGTTGTAGCTATCTCCTGATTGGCACTATGACCTGGCTAAGAAAAGATCTTGAGCCCTGGCTGGTGTGTCTCAATGGTTGAGCACTAGCCTGTGAACCAAAGGGTCCCTGGTTTGATTTCCAGTCAGGGAACATGCCTCGGTTGTGGGCCAGGTCAGGTCCCCAGTAGGGGGCACACAGGAGGCAACCACACACTGCTGTTTCTCTCCCTCTCTTTCTCCCTCCCTTCTCCTCTGTCTAAAATAAATAAATAAAATCTTAAAAAAAAGAACTTGAGAGAAATATTGCTACATTTTACTTTGTTTAGATATTTTATAGGAATACCACTTTTGTATGTTAGAATATCTAACATTAAATACATTCTGTTATTCAAAGTGTTACGAATATAAAGTGAAATGCCTACAGGTGGACTTTAGTTGCTTCTTTTTTTAAGTATATTTTATTGATTATGCTATTACAGTTGTCCCATTTTTTCTCCCTTTTATTCCCCTCCACCCTGCATCCCCCCACCACCAGCATACCACCCCCGTTTAGTTCATGTCCATGGGTCATACATATAAGTTCTTTGGCTTCTCCATTTCCTATACTATTCTTAACCTTCCTGTCTATTTTGTACCTACCATTTATGCTTCTTATTCCCTATACCTTTCCCCACCATTTCTTTTTGTAAACATTTTATTGAAGATTTATTCTTAACACCAAAATATGGTTGATTCTATACATGAAAATTAAGTTCAATTATCAATGCATATACAACAGAAAAACTAGACATTAAAATAATTTTAATAGACTGATGACCCATTCCTCTAAGAAATCAACTCTCTGGAATAAATGTGGTAAAAATTACACTGGCTTGAGATCCCTGGAGTCTGAGTTTTTATTTCTACTCAGTCAATCATTTAAGTATATTGTGATTGATAGAAAATCACATAAAGCCCTGAGCCTCAATTTCCCTTTTTTTGTCTTATTCCCCAAGAAAGGTAAATAATCAAAATAATAAATCAACAAGTATTTGAATAATTAAAATATTAGAAATTATTATTAGGGAAAATGTGGCCCATTTGATGTCTGATTTTATGACTTTTTTCTTGTTGAGCAACATATCTATTAAGTAATAAGTTGTAAATTATTTCAGAGGGTGGGAAGTTAATTTTTCAAAATGTTTTATAATTTTGAAATGCTTACACTTAAAGTAAATTGGTCGTTAGCAAATTCTAAGCTAGTCAAAGGATAAAGCAGTACTAGAGTAATTAGTATAATGTCTGAAACATTTTGCACACTCAGTACATATTTGTTGGACGAATATTAGTTGTAAATTTGAAGTATTTGGACTGGTATAGCATGCAAGTCTTTTTGGGAGAGCATGATTTTACATTGTTTTGCTTTTGTAGACACAGTGATGCAAAATAGTTTCATGGAAAAAACACAGAGTTCGGTGTTATACAGACTTTAGTTATAACAGACTTTCGGTGTTATCTATTTCTTTTACAAAACTTGTGACATGAGCAAATAATTAGCTTCTTTAGTTCTGACTTATCTACTAAGAAATAATGTTATATTTAGCAACAAAAATAGATGTAGATGTAGTATTGCCAAAACTACAAATTGAAAGCAACCATCACTTGTTTATAGCTACTGAAGAAAAGATTTTGTGAAGATATATGCCCATATCAGTACTCAACTAAAATTTGAAGAAGCCTCTTTGAATTTCTGTGTAGATCCATTTTTTATAGTATTCTACTAAAATTATATGGAGTCAGGTTCTAACATGTCCAGTAGAATGTATACAACCTCGCTCAAGATATGAATGCTTATGTGTCAAAACAATTCTTAGATTTTGTTAATTAATGTTTCTATAAATCTTATGAATATTTGTGATACTAGACTAAGGGCATCAGACTGGAGGTTAAAGAAATAACTTTAGATAAAGTGAAGTGTTGATGTTGGTGAATTTACCAGAGAGTCTAAAATCTGGATGTGGTTATAGATATTTCCTAAGTTGATTTATAGGAAACAGCTGTAACAGTAATCTTTGCTAAAAAATCCCATAAAGGAAGAAATATGAACTCTTTATGAAAAGGAATTCTGATGGATTTAAAATATTCAATTCAATTCCCCAAGAGGTTGATGAAAGATAGCCCATTAATTTCCTGAAATTATACCATGATTTTTATAAGTTTATAATCTATATTTGGTATAGTCAATGTCGGCATCTGGGAGAATCACCACGTTGCATCCTCGACCACTGAAGTAAAAAAGTATTAGGGAATTAAATACCCTAGAATTATCTGCATGGAAAACAGTAATCCAAAAAAATTACTGCCTCCTTGGGGCTTGAGAATAATTGTATTCTGTAGTTGGATGGATTGCTCTATATATGGCAGTTAGTTCAACTTGATAGTGTTACAGGTCCTTTATAACCTTGATGATTTCTTCTGTAGTCATTATATCAATTATTGAGAATGTGATATTTTAATATATAATTATTGTTAAATTGTCTTTCAACTCTGTCAGGTTTTGCTTACCTATGTCAAGGATCTCTTCTTAGGTGAGTACATATTAAAAATAGTTAAATGTTTATGCTTTGCTGACTCCTTTGTCATTATTAATATCTCTCTTGGCCTCTAGTATTATTTCTTCTTTAAAGTCTCATTATAAAAAATAATAAAGTTCCCACGGCTTTCTCAAAGTATACAGATTGGTAAGATCTGACACATTTGTAACCATGAAAGCATCATCACAGTAAAGATAATATTCGTTACCCTAACAAATATTTTTCTTTTTCTTTTTTTAATTTTAGTTTATTCAGTACAGTTTCTATCCTTTATTCCCATTCCAGCCTGCCCACCCATTCCTCCCCTCCTCCTTCCCCTTTCCCACCCCCCTAGTTTTGTCCATGTGTCCTCTATATTTGTTCATGTAAACCCTTACCTTCTCCCCTGAAATTCCCTCCCCTCTCCCCTCTGGTCACTGACTACCTGTCCTCTATTTCAGTGTCTTTTGTTATATTTTACTTGTTTCTTTGTTTTGTTGTTTAGGTTCCTGTTAAAGGTGACATAATATGGTATTTGTCTTTCACTGCCTGGCTTATTTCGCTTAGCATAATGCTTTCCAGCTCCATCCATGCTGTTGCAAAGGGTATGAGCACCTTCTTTCTTTCAGCTGCATGGAATTCCATTGTGCAAATGTACCATAGTTTTTTGATCCATTCATTTCCTGTTGGGCACCTAGATTGTTTCCAGCACTTAGCTATTGTAAATTGTGCTGCTATGAACATTGGGGTGCATAGGTTCTTTTGGATTGGTGTTTCAGGATTCTTAGGATATAGTCCCAGCAGTGGAATTGCTGGATCAAAGGGCAGGTCCGTTTTTAGTTTTCTGAGGAAGTTCCATACTGCTTTCCACAGTGGTCATACTGACACGTCCCCTAGAGCAAGGGACATAAAA